>CM059475.1:6336443-6375013 GCA_030408155.1 Lophura swinhoii
GAGAAGATGTGATATATTTGGGAGAAATGTGGCATTTCTGGAAGAAACTGTCCTCTTTTGGGGATACAAGAGGTATTTGTGGGTGAAAAGGTCCTATTTGAAGGGGGAAACCTGGTATTTCTTGGAGAAGATGTGATATATTTGGGAGAAATGTGGCATGTCTGGAAGAAAATGTCCAATTTGGGGGGAGAAGGCAGGTAGTTTTTCGGTGAGAAGGTCCTATTTGAAGGGGGAAACGTGGTATTTCTTGGAGAAGATGTGATATATTTGGGAGAAAATGTGGCATTTCTGGAAGAAAATGTCCTCTTTGGGGGATAAAACAAGGTATTTCATGGAGAAAAGTTCCTAACTGAACGGGGAAACCTGGTATTTCTTGGAGGAGTTGTGATATGTCTGGGAGTAATGTGGCATGTCTGGAAGAAAACTGTCCTCTTTTGGGGATAAAAGAGGTATTTGTGGGTGAAAAGGTCCTATTTGAAGGGGGAAAGCTGGTATTTCTTGGAGAAGATGTGATATGTTTGGAGAAATGTGGCATGTCAGGAAGAAACTGTCCTCTTTTGGGGATAAAACAGGTATTTCATGGAGAAAAAGGTCCTATTTGAAGGGGGAAACGAGGTATTTCTTGGAGAAGATGTGATATATTTGGGAGAAATGTGGCATTTCTGGAAGAAACTGTCCTCTTTTTGGGATAAAACAGGTACTTGTGGGTGAAAAGGTCCTATTTGAAGGGGGAAACCTGGTATTTCTTGGAGAAGATGTGATCTATTTGGAGAAATGTGGCATTTCTGGAAGAAACTGTCCTCTTATGGGATAGAAACAGGTATTTGTGGGTGAAAAGTTCCTATTTCCAGGGGAAAACCTGGTATTTCTTGGAGAAGATGTGATCTATTTGGGAGAAATGTGGCATGTCTGGAAGAAAATGTCCTCTTTTTGGGGAGAGAAGGGTGGTATTTGTGGGAGAAAAGTTCCTATTTCAGGAGGAATCCTGGTATTTCTTGTAGGAGATGTGATATGTTTGGGAGAAATGTGGCATTTCTGGAAGAAACTGTCCTATTTTGGGGATAAAAGAGGTATTTGTGGGTGAAAAGGTCCTATTTTGAAGGGGGAAAGCTGGTATTTCTTGGAGAAGATGTGATATATTTGGGAGAAATGTGGCATTTCAGGAAGAAAACTGTCCTCTTTTGGGGATAAAAGAGGTTTTTTTGGGGAAAAGGTCCTATTTGAAGGGGAACCCTGGTATTTCTTGGAGAAGATGTGAAATATTTGGGAGAAATGTGGCATGTCCTGGAAGAAACTGTCCTATTATAGGGATAGAACAGGTATTTGTGGGTGAAAAGGTCCTATTTCCAGGGGAAAACCTGGTATTTCTTGGAGAAGATGTGATATATTTGGGAGAAATGTGGCATGTCTGGAAGAAAATGTCCTATTTGGGGGGAGAAGGGTGGTATTTGTGGGAGAAAAGTTCCTGTTTCAGGAGGAATCCTGGTATTTCTTGGAGAAGATGTGATATGTTTGGGAGAAATGTGGCCTTTCTGGAAGAAACTGTCCTCTTTTGGGATAAAAGAGGTATTTGTGGGTGATAAGGTCCTATTTGAAGGGGGAAAACCTGGTATTTCTTGGAGAAGATGTGATCTATTTGGGAGAAATGTGGCATGTCTGGAAGAATATGTCCCAATTTGGGGGGAGAAGGCTGGTAGTTTTCGGTGAGAAGGTCCTATTTCAGGAGGAATCCTGGTATTTCTTGGAGAAGATGTGATATATTTGGGAGAAATGTGGCCTTTCTGGAAGAAAATGTCCAATTTGGGTGGAGAAGGCTGGTAGTTTTGGGTGAGAAGGTCCTATTTCAGGAGGAATCCTGGCATTTCTTAGAGAAGATGTGATATATTTGGTAGAAATGTGGCATTTCCGGAAGAAACTGTCCTCTTTTGGGTATAAAAGAGGTATTAGTGGTTGAAAAGGTCCTATTTGAAGGAGGAAACCTGGTATTTCTTGGAGAAGATGTGATATATTTGGGAGAAATGTGGCATGTCAGGAAGAAACTGTCCTCTTTTGGGGATAAAAGAGGTTTTTTGGGGAAAAGGTCCTATTTGAAGGGGAAAACCTGGTATTTCTTGGAGAAGATGTGATATATTTGGGAGAAATGTGGCATTTCTGGAAGAAACTGTCCTCTTTTGGGGATACAAGAGGTATTTGTGGGTGAAAAGGTCCTATTTGAAGGGGGAAACCTGGTATTTCTTGGAGAAGATGTGATATATTTGGGAGAAATGTGGCATGTCTGGAAGAAAATGTCCAATTTGGGGGGAGAAGGCTGGTAGTTTTCGGTGAGAAGGTCCCTATTTGAAGGAGGAAACGTGGTATTTCTTGGAGAAGATGTGATATATTTGGAGAAATGTGGCATTTCTGGAAGAAAATGTCCTCTTTGGGGGATAAAACAGGTATTTCATGGAGAAAAGGTCCTAACTGAACGGGGAAACCTGGTATTTCTTGGAGGAGTTGTGATATGTCTGGGAGTAATGTGGCATGTCTGGAAGAAACTGTCCTCTTTTGGGGATAAAAGAGGTATTTGTGGGTGAAAAGGTCCTATTTGAAGGGGGAAAGCTGGTATTTCTTGGAGAAGATGTGATATGTTTGGGAGAAATGTGGCATGTCAGGAAGAAAACTGTCCTCTTTTGGGGATAAAAACAGGTATTTTGTGGGTGAAAAGGTCCTATTTGAAGTGGGAAACGAGGTATTTCTTGGAGAAGATGTGATATATTTGGGAGAAATGTGGCATTTCTGGAAGAAACTGTCCTCTTTTTGGGATAAAAACAGGTACTTGTGGGTGAAAAGGTCCTATTTGAAGGGGGAAACCCTGGTATTTCTTGGAGAAGATGTGATCTATTTGGGAGAAATGTGGCATTTCTGGAAGAAACTGTCCTCTTATGGGGATAGAACAGGTATTTGTGGGTGAAAAAGTTCCTATTTCCAGGGGAAAACCTGGTATTTCTTGGAGAAGATGTGATCTATTTGGGAGAAATGTGGCATGTCTGGAAGAAAATGTCCTCTTTTGGGGAGAGAAGGGTGGTATTTGTGGGAGAAAAGTTCCTATTTCAGGAGGAATCCTGGTATTTCTTGGAGGAGATGTGATATGTTTGGGAGAAATGTGCCATTATCCTGAAGAAACTGTCCTAATTTGGGATAAAAAGAGGTATTTGTGGGTGAAAAGGTCCTATTTGAAGGGGGAAACCTGGTATTTCTTGGAGAAGATGTGATCTATTTGGGAGAAATGTGGCATGTCTGGAAGAAAACTGTCCTCTTTTGGGGATAAAAGAGGTATTTTGTGGGTGAAAAGGTCCTATGTCCAGGGGAAAAACCTGGTATTTCTTGGAGAAAATGTGATCTATTTGGGAGAAAATGTGGCATGTCTTGAAGAATCTGTCCTATTTTGGGGATAAAAGAGGTATTTGTGGGTGAAAAAGGTCCTATTTGAAGGGGGAAAGCTGGTATTTCTTGGAGAAGATGTGATATATTTGGGAGAAATGTGGCATTTCTTGAAGAAACTGTCCTCTTTTTGGGGATAAAACAGGTACTTGTGGGTGAAAAGGTCCTATTTGAAGGGGGAAACAAGGTATTTCTTGGAGAAGATGTGATATATTTGGGAGAAATGTGGCATTTCTGGAAGAAACTGTCCTATTTTGGGGATAAAAGAGGTATTTTGTGGGTGAAAAGGTCCTATATGAAGGGGGAAAGCTGGTATTTCTTGGAGAAGATGTGATATATTTGGGAGAAATGTGGCATTTCTTGGAAGAAAAATGTCCTCTTTGGGGGATAAAACAGGTATTTCATGGAGAAAAGGTCCTAACTGAACGGGGAAAACCTGGTATTTCTTGGAGGAGTTGTGATATGTCTGGGAGTAATGTGGCATGTCTGGAAGAAACTGTCCTCTTTTGGGGATAAAAGAGGTATTTGTGGGTGAAAAGGTCCTATTTGAAGGGGGAAAGCTGGTATTTCTTGGAGAAGATGTGATATGTTTGGGAGAAATGTGGCATGTCAGGAAGAAAACTGTCCTCTTTTGGGGATAAAACAGGTATTTGTGGGTGAAAAGGTCCTATTTGAAGGGGGAAACGAGGTATTTCTTGGAGAAGATGTGATATATTTGGGAGAAATGTGGCATTTCTGGAAGAAAACTGTCCTCTTTTTGGGATAAAACAGGTACTTGTGGGTGAAAAGGTCCTATTTGAAGGGGGGAAAACCTGGTATTTCTTGGAGAAGATGTGATCTATTTGGGAGAAATGTGGCATTTCTGGAAGAAACTGTCCTCTTATGGGGATAGAACAGGTATTTGTGGGTGAAAAGTTTCCTATTTCCAGGGGAAAACCTGGTATTTCTTGGAGAAGATGTGATCTATTTGGGAGAAATTGTGGCATGTCTGGAAGAAAATGTCCTCTTTTGGGGAGAGAAGGGAGGTATTTGTGGGAGAAAAGTTCCTATTTCAGGAGGAATCCCTGGTATTTCTTGTAGGAGATGTGATATGTTTGGGAGAAATGTGGCATTTCTGGAAGAAACTGTCCTCTTTTGGGGATAAAAGAGGTATTTGTGGGTGAAAAGGTCCTATTTCCAGGGGAAAACCTGGTATTTCTTGGAGAAGATGTGATATATTTGGGAGAAATGTGGCATTTCTGGAAGAAACTGTCCTCTTTTGGGGATAAAAGAGGTATTTGTGGGTGAAAAGGTCCTATTTGAAGGGGGAAACGTGGTATTTCTTGGAGAAGATGTGATATATTTTGGGAGAAAATGTGGCATTTCTGGAAGAAACTGTCCTCTTTTGGGATAAAACATGTATTTGTGGGTGAAAAGGTCCTATTTGAAGGGGGAAACCTGGTATTTCTTGGATAAGAGGTGATATATTAGGGAGAAATGTGGCATGTCTGGAAGAAACTGTCCTATTTGGGGGATAAAACAGGTATTTGTGGGTGAAAAGGTCCTATTTGAAGGGGGAACCCTGGTATTTCTTGGAGAAGATGAGATCTATTTGGGAGAAATGTGGCATGTCTGGCAGAAGATGTGATCTATTTGGGAGAAATGTGGCCTTTCTGGAAGAAACTGTCCAATTTTGGGGATAAAACAGGTATTTGTTGGTGAAAACGTTGTATTTTGAAGGGGGAAACCTGTTATTTTCTTGGAGAAGATGTGATCTATTTGGGAGAAAATGTGGCATTTCTGGAAGAAACTGTCCTCTTATGGGATAGAACAGGTATTTGTGGTGAAAAGTTCCTATTTCCAGGGGAAAACCTGGTATTTCTTGGAGAAGATGTGATATATTTGGGAGAAATGTGGCATGTCTGGAAGAAAATGTCCTCTTTTGGGAGAGAAGGGTGGTAATTTGTGGGAGAAAAGTTCCTATTTCAGGAGGAATCCTGGTATTTCTTGTAGGAGATGTGATATGTTTGGGAGAAATGTGCCATTTCTGGAAGAAACTGTCCTCTTTTGGGGATAAAACAGGTATTTGTGGGTGAAAAGGTCCTATTTCAAGGGGAAAACCTGGTATTTCTTGGAGAAGATGTGATATATTTGGGAGAAATGTGGCATTTCTGGAAGAAACTGTCCTCTTTTGGGGATAAAAGAGGTATTTGTGGGTGAAAAGGTCCTATTTGAAGGGGGAAACGTGGTATTTCTTGGAGAAGATGTGATATATTTGGGAGAAAATGTGGCATTTCTGGAAGAAACTGTCCTCTTTTGGGGATAAAACATGTATTTGTGGGAGAAAAGGTCATATTTGAAGGGGGAAACCTGGTATTTCTTGGATAAGAGGTGATATATTAGGAGAAAATGTGGCATGTCTGGAAGAAACTGTCCTATTTGGGGATAAAACAGGTATTTGTGGGTGAAAAGTCCTATTTGAAGGGGGAAAGCTGGTATTTCTTGGAGAAGATGAGATCTATTTGGGAGAAATGTGGCATGTCTGGCAGAAGATGTGATCTATTTGGGAGAAATGTGGCCTTTCTGGAAGAAACTGTCCTCTTTTGGGGATAAAAACAGGTATTTGTGGGTGAAAAGGTCGTATTTGAAAGGGGAACCCTGGTATTTCTTGGAGAAGATGTGATATGTTTGGGAGAAATGTGGCCTTTCTGGAAGAAACTGTCCTCTTTTGGGGATAAAAGAGGTATTTGTGGGTGAAAAGGTCCTATTTGAAGGGGGAAACCTGGTATTTCTTGGAGAAGATGTGATCTATTTGGGAGAAATGTGGCATGTCCTGGAAGAAAACTGTCCTCTTTTGGGGATAAAAGAGGTATTTGTGGGTGAAAAGGTCCTATGTCCAGGGGAAAACCTGGTATTTCTTGGAGAAAATGTGATCTATTTGGGAGAAATGTGGCATGTCTTGAAGAATCTGTCCTATTTTGGGATAAAAGAGGTATTTGTGGGTGAAAAGGTCCTATTTGAAGGGGAAAGCTGGTATTTCTTGGAGAAGATGTGATATATTTGGGAGAAATGTGGCATTCTTGAAGAAAACTGTCCTCTTTTGGGGATAAAACAGGTACTTGTGGGTGAAAAGGTCCTATTTGAAGGGGGAAACAAGGTATTTCTTGGAGAAGATGTGATATATTTGGGAGAAATGTGGCATTTCTGGAAGAAACTGTCCCTATTTTGGGGATAAAAGAGGTATTTGTGGGTGAAAAGGTCCTATTTGAAGGGGGAAAGCTGGTATTTCTTGGAGAAGATGTGATATATTTGGAGAAATGTGGCATTTCAGGAAGAAACTGTCCTCTTTTGGGGATAAAAGAGGTTTTTTTGGGGAAAAGGTCCTATTTGAAGGGGGAACCCTGGTATTTCTTGGAGAAGATGTGATATATTTGGGAGAAATGTGGCATGTCTGGAAGAAACTGTCCTATTATAGGGATAGAAGAGGTATTTGTGGGTGAAAAGGTCCTATTTCCAGGGGAAAACCTGGTATTTCTTGGAGAAGATGTGATATATTTGGGAGAAATGTGGCATGTCTGGAAGAAAATGTCCTATTTGGGGGGAGAAGGGTGGTATTTGTGGGAGAAAAGTTCCTGTTTCAGGAGGAATCCTGGTATTTCTTGGAGAAGATGTGATATTTTTGGGAGAAATGTGGCCTTTCTGGAAGAAAACTGTCCTCTTTTGGGGATAAAAGAGGTATTTGTGGGTGAAAAGGTCCTATTTGAAGGGGGAAACCTGGTATTTCTTGGAGAAGATGTGATCTATTTGGGAGAAATGTGGCATGTCTGGAAGAAAATGTCCAATTTGGGGGAGAAGGCTGGTAGTTTTCGGTGAGAAGGTCCTATTTCAGGAGGAATCCTGGTATTTCTTGGAGAAGATGTGATATATTTGGGAGAAATGTGGCCTTTCTGGAAGAAAATGTCCAATTTGGGTGGAGAAGGCTGGTAGTTTTGGGTGAGAAGGTCCTATTTTCAGGAGGAATCCTGGCATTTCTTAGAGAAGATGTGATATATTTGGTAGAAATGTGGCATTTCCGGAAGAAACTGTCCTCTTTTGGGGATAAAAGAGGTATTAGTGGTTGAAAAGGTCCTATTTGAAGGAGGAAACCTGGTATTTCTTGGAGAAGATGTGATATATTTGGGAGAAATGTGGCATGTCAGGAAGAAACTGTCCTCTTTTGGGGATAAAAGAGGTTTTTTTTGGGGAAAAGGTCCTATTTGAAGGGGAAACCTGGTATTTCTTGGAGAAGATGTGATATATTTGGGAGAAATGTGGCATTTCTGGAAGAAACTGTCCTCTTTTGGGGATACAAGAGGTATTTGTGGGTGAAAAGGTCCTATTTGAAGGGGGAAACCTGGTATTTTCTGGAGAAGATGTGATATATTTGGGAGAAAATTGTGGCATGTCTGGAAGAAAATGTCCAATTTGGGGGGAGAAGGCTGGTAGTTTTCGGTGAGAAGGTCCTATTTGAAGGGGGAAACGTGGTATTTCTTGGAGAAGATGTGATATATTTGGGAGAAATGTGGCATTTCTGGAAGAAAATGTCCTCTTTGGGTGATAAAACAGGTATTTCATGGAGAAAAGGTCCTAACTGAACGGGGAAACCTGGTATTTCTTGGAGGAGTTGTGATATGTCTGGGAGAAATGTGGCATGTCTGGAAGAAACTGTCCTCTTTTGGGGATAAAAGAGGTATTTGTGGGTGAAAAGGTCCTATTTGAAGGGGGAAAGCTGGTATTTCTTGGAGAAGATGTGATATGTTTGGGAGAAATGTGGCATGTCAGGAAGAAACTGTCCTCTTTTGGGGATAAAACAGGTATTTGTGGGTGAAAAGGTCCTATTTGAAGGGGGAAACGAGGTATTTCTTGGAGAAGATGTGATATATTTGGGAGAAATGTGGCATTTCTGGAAGAAACTGTCCTATTTTGGGGATAAAAGAGGTATTTGTGGGTGAAAAGGTCCTCTTTCAAGGGGGAACCCTGGTATTTCTTGGAGAAGATGTGATATATTTGGGAGAAATGAGGCATTTCTGGAAGAAAATGTCCAATTTGTGGGGAGAAGGCTTGTAGTTGTGGGAGAGAAGGTCCTATTTCAGGAGGAATCCTGGTATTTCTTGGAGAAGATGTGATATATTTGGGAGAAATGTGGCATTTCTGGAAGAAACTGTCCTATTTTGGGGATAAAACAGGTATTTGTGGGTGAGAAGGTCCTATTTGAAGGGGAAAACGTGGTATTTCTTGGAGAAGATGTGATATATTTGGGAGAAATGTGGCATTTCTGGAAGAAACTGTCCTCTTTTGGGGATAAAAGAGGTATTTGTGGTTGAAAAGGTCCTATTTGAAGGGGGAAAGCTGGTATTTCATGGAGAAGATGTGATATATTTGGGAGAAATGTGGCATGTCTGGAAGAAAATGTCCTCTTTTGGGGATAAAAGAGGTATTTGTGGGAGAAAAGGTCCTATTTGAAGGGGGAAACGTGGTATTTCTTGGAGAAGATGTGATCTATTTGGGAGAAATGTGGCATTTCAGGAACAAACTGTCCTCTTTTGGGGATAAAAGAGGTATTTGTGGGAGAAAAGTTCCTATTTGAAGGGGGAAAGCTGGTATTTCTTGGAGAAGATGTGATATATTTGGGAGAAATGTGGCATTCCTGGAAGAAACTGTCCTATTTTGGGGATCAAACAGGTATTTGTGGGTGAAAAGGTCCTTCTTGAAGGGGGAAACGTGGTATTTCTTGGAGAAGATGTGATATATTTGGGAGAAATGTGGCATGTCTGGAAGAAACTGTCCTATTTTGGGGATAAAACAGGTATTTGTGGGTGAAAAGGTCCTAATTGAAGGGGGAACCCTGGTATTTCTTGGAGAAGATGTGATATATTTGGGAGAAATGTGGCATGTCTGGAAGAAACTGTCCTCTTTTGGGGATAAAAGAGGTATGTGTGGGTGAAAAGGTCCTATTTCCAGGGGAAAATCTGGTATTTCGTGGAGAAGATGTGATATATTTGGGAGAAATATGGCATGTCTGGAAGAAAATGTCCTATTTGGGGGGAGAAGGCTGGACGTGTGGGAGAAAAGGTCCTATTTCAGGAGGAATCCTGGTATTTCTTGGAGGAGATGTGATATGTTTGGGAGAAATGTGGCATGTCTGGAAGAAACTGTCCTCTTTTGGGGATAAAAGAGGTAGTTGTGGGTGAAAAGGTCCTATTTGAAGGGGGAAACCTGGTATTTCTTGGAGAAGATGTGATATGTTTGGGAGAAATGTGGCATTTCTGGAAGAAACTGTCCTCTTTTGGGATAAAACAGGTATTTGTGGGTGAAAAGGTCCTATTTGAAGGGGGAAAGCTGGTATTTCTTGGAGAAGATGTGATCTATTTGGGAGAAATGTGGCATTTCTGGAAGAAACTGTCCTCTTTTGGGGATAAAAGAGGTATTTGTGGGTGAGAAGGTCCTATTTGAAGGGGGAAACCTGGTATTTCTTGGAGAAGATGTGGTATATTTGGGAGAAATGTGGCATTTCTGGAAGAAACTGTCCAATTTTGGGGATAAAACAGGTATTTGTGGGTGAAAAGGTCCTATTTGAAGGGGGAAACCTGGTATTTCTTGGAGAAGATGTGATCTATTTGGGAGAAATGTGGCATTTCTGGAAGAAACTGTCCTCTTTTGGTGATAAAACAGGTATTTGTGGGTGAAAAGGTCCTATTTGAAGGGGGAACCCTGGTATTTCTTGGAGAAGATGTCATATGTTTGGGAGAAATGTGGCCTTTCTGGAAGAAACTGTCCTCTTTTGGGGATAAAAGAGGTATTTGTGGGTGAAAAGGTCCTATTTGAAGGGGGAAACCTGGTATTTCTTGGAGAAGATGTGATCTATTTGGGAGAAATGTGGCATGTCTGGAAGAAACTGTCCTCTTTTGGGGATAAAAGAGGTATTTGTGGGTGAAAAGGTCCTATGTCCAGGGGAAAACCTGGTATTTCTTGGAGAAAATGTGATCTATTTGGGAGAAATGTGGCATGTCTTGAAGAATCTGTCCTATTTTGGGGATAAAAGAGGTATTTGTGGGTGAAAAGGTCCTATTTGAAGGGGGAAAGCTGGTATTTCTTGGAGAAGATGTGATATATTTGGGAGAAATGTGGCATTTCTTGAAGAAACTGTCCTCTTTTGGGATAAAACAGGTACTTGTGGGTGAAAAGGTCCTATTTGAAGGGGGAAACAAGGTATTTCTTGGAGAAGATGTGATATGTTTGGGAGAAATGTGGCATTTCTGGAAGAAACTGTCCTATTTTGGGGATAAAAGAGGTATTTGTGGGTGAAAAGGTCCTATTTGAAGGGGGAAAGCTGGTATTTCTTGGAGAAGATGTGATGTATTTGGGAGAAATGTGGCATTTCAGGAAGAAACTGTCCTCTTTTGGGGATAAAAGAGGTTTTTTTGGGGAAAAGGTCCTATTTGAAGGGGGAACCCTGGTATTTCTTGGAGAAGATGTGATATATTTGGGAGAAATGTGGCATGTCTGGAAGAAACTGTCCTATTATAGGGATAGAACAGGTATTTGTGGGTGAAAAGGTCCTATTTCCAGGGGAAAACCTGGTATTTCTTGGAGAAGATGTGATATATTTGGGAGAAATGTGGCATGTCTGGAAGAAAATGTCCTATTTGGGGGGAGAAGGGTGGTATTTGTGGGAGAAAAGTTCCTGTTTCAGGAGGAATCCTGGTATTTCTTGTAGGAGATGTGATATGTTTGGGAGAAATGTGGCCTTTCTGGAAGAAACTGTCCTCTTTTGGGGATAAAAGAGGTATTTGTGGGTGATAAGGTCCTATTTGAAGGGGGAAACCTGGTATTTCTTGGAGAAGATGTGATCTATTTTGGAGAAATGTGGCATGTCTGGAAGAATATGTCCAATTTGGGGGGAGAAGGCTGGTAGTTTTCGGTGAGAAGGTCCTATTTCAGGAGGAATCCTGGTATTTCTTGGAGAAGATGTGATATATTTGGGAGAAATGTCGCCTTTCTGGAAGAAAATGTCCAATTTGGGTGGAGAAGGCTGGCAGTTTTAGGTGAGAAGGTCCTATTTCAGGAGGAATCCTGGCATTTCTTAGAGAAGATGTGATATATTTGGTAGAAATGTGGCATTTCCGGAAGAAACTGTCCTCTTTAGGGGATAAAAGAGGTATTAGTGGTTGAAAAGGTCCTATTTGAAGGAGGAAACCTGGTATTTCTTGGAGAAGATGTGATATATTTGGGAGAAATGTGGCATGTCAGGAAGAAACTGTCCTCTTTTGGGGATAAAAGAGGTTTTTTTGGGGAAAAGGTCCTATTTGAAGGGGAAACCTGGTATTTCTTGGAGAAGATGTGATATATTTGGGAGAAATGTGGCATTTCTGGAAGAAACTGTCCTCTTTTGGGGATACAAGAGGTATTTGTGGGTGAAAAGGTCCTATTTGAAGGGGGAAACCTGGTATTTCTTGGAGAAGATGTGATATATTTGGGAGAAATGTGGCATGTCTGGAAGAAAATGTCCAATTTGGGGGGAGAAGGCAGGTAGTTTTCGGTGAGAAGGTCCTATTTGAAGGGGGAAACGTGGTATTTCTTGGAGAAGATGTGATATATTTGGGAGAAATGTGGCATTTCTGGAAGAAAATGTCCTCTTTGGGGGATAAAACAGGTATTTCATGGAGAAAAGTTCCTAACTGAACGGGGAAACCTGGTATTTCTTGGAGGAGTTGTGATATGTCTGGGAGTAATGTGGCATGTCTGGAAGAAACTGTCCTCTTTTGGGGATAAAAGAGGTATTTGTGGGTGAAAAGGTCCTATTTGAAGGGGGAAAGCTGGTATTTCTTGGAGAAGATGTGATATGTTTGGGAGAAATGTGGCATGTCAGGAAGAAACTGTCCTCTTTTGGGGATAAAACAGGTATTTCATGGAGAAAAGGTCCTATTTGAAGGGGGAAACGAGGTATTTCTTGGAGAAGATGTGATATATTTGGGAGAAATGTGGCATTTCTGGAAGAAACTGTCCTCTTTTTGGGATAAAACAGGTACTTGTGGGTGAAAAGGTCCTATTTGAAGGGGGAAACCTGGTATTTCTTGGAGAAGATGTGATCTATTTGGGAGAAATGTGGCATTTCTGGAAGAAACTGTCCTCTTATGGGGATAGAACAGGTATTTGTGGGTGAAAAGTTCCTATTTCCAGGGGAAAACCTGGTATTTCTTGGAGAAGATGTGATCTATTTGGGAGAAATGTGGCATGTCTGGAAGAAAATGTCCTCTTTTGGGGAGAGAAGGGTGGTATTTGTGGGAGAAAAGTTCCTATTTCAGGAGGAATCCTGGGATTTCTTGTAGGAGATGTGATATGTTTGGGAGAAATGTGGCATTTCTGGAAGAAACTGTCCTATTTTGGGGATAAAAGAGGTATTTGTGGGTGAAAAGGTCCTATTTGAAGGGGGAAAGCTGGTATTTCTTGGAGAAGATGTGATATATTTGGGAGAAATGTGGCATTTCAGGAAGAAACTGTCCTCTTTTGGGGATAAAAGAGGTTTTTTTTGGGGAAAAGGTCCTATTTGAAGGGGGAACCCTGGTATTTCTTGGAGAAGATGTGATATATTTGGGAGAAATGTGGCATGTCTGGAAGAAACTGTCCTATTATAGGGATAGAACAGGTATTTGTGGGTGAAAAGGTCCTATTTCCAGGGGAAAACCTGGTATTTCTTGGAGAAGATGTGATATATTTGGGAGAAATGTGGCATGTCTGGAAGAAAATGTCCTATTTGGGGGGAGAAGGGTGGTATTTGTGGGAGAAAAGTTCCTGTTTCAGGAGGAATCCTGGTATTTCTTGGAGAAGATGTGATATGTTTGGGAGAAATGTGGCCTTTCTGGAAGAAACTGTCCTCTTTTGGGGATAAAAGAGGTATTTGTGGGTGATAAGGTCCTATTTGAAGGGGGAAACCTGGTATTTCTTGGAGAAGATGTGATCTATTTGGGAGAAATGTGGCATGTCTGGAAGAATATGTCCAATTTGGGGGGAGAAGGCTGGTAGTTTTCGGTGAGAAGGTCCTATTTCAGGAGGAATCCTGGTATTTCTTGGAGAAGATGTGATATATTTGGGAGAAATGTGGCCTTTCTGGAAGAAAATGTCCAATTTGGGTGGAGAAGGCTGGTAGTTTTGGGTGAGAAGGACCTATTTCAGGAGGAATCCTGGCATTTCTTAGAGAAGATGTGATATATTTGGTAGAAATGTGGCATTTCCGGAAGAAACTGTCCTCTTTTGGGTATAAAAGAGGTATTAGTGGTTGAAAAGGTCCTATTTGAAGGAGGAAACCTGGTATTTCTTGGAGAAGATGTGATATATTTGGGAGAAATGTGGCATGTCAGGAAGAAACTGTCCTCTTTTGGGGATAAAAGAGGTTTTTTTGGGGAAAAGGTCCTATTTGAAGGGGAAACCTGGTATTTCTTGGAGAAGATGTGATATATTTGGGAGAAATGTGGCATTTCTGGAAGAAACTGTCCTCTTTTGGGGATACAAGAGGTATTTGTGGGTGAAAAGGTCCTATTTGAAGGGGGAAACCTGGTATTTCTTGGAGAAGATGTGATATATTTGGGAGAAATGTGGCATGTCTGGAAGAAAATGTCCAATTTGGGGGGAGAAGGCTGGTAGTTTTCGGTGAGAAGGTCCTATTTGAAGGGGGAAACGTGGTATTTCTTGGAGAAGATGTGATATATTTGGGAGAAATGTGGCATTTCTGGAAGAAAATGTCCTCTTTGGGGGATAAAACAGGTATTTCATGGAGAAAAGGTCCTAACTGAACGGGGAAACCTGGTATTTCTTGGAGGAGTTGTGATATGTCTGGGAGTAATGTGGCATGTCTGGAAGAAACTGTCCTCTTTTGGGGATAAAAGAGGTATTTGTGGGTGAAAAGGTCCTATTTGAAGGGGGAAAGCTGGTATTTCTTGGAGAAGATGTGATATGTTTGGGAGAAATGTGGCATGTCAGGAAGAAACTGTCCTCTTTTGGGGATAAAACAGGTATTTGTGGGTGAAAAGGTCCTATTTGAAGTGGGAAACGAGGTATTTCTTGGAGAAGATGTGATATATTTGGGAGAAATGTGGCATTTCTGGAAGAAACTGTCCTCTTTTTGGGATAAAACAGGTACTTGTGGGTGAAAAGGTCCTATTTGAAGGGGGAAACCTGGTATTTCTTGGAGAAGATGTGATCTATTTGGGAGAAATGTGGCATTTCTGGAAGAAACTGTCCTCTTATGGGGATAGAACAGGTATTTGTGGGTGAAAAGTTCCTATTTCCAGGGGAAAACCTGGTATTTCTTGGAGAAGATGTGATCTATTTGGGAGAAATGTGGCATGTCTGGAAGAAAATGTCCTCTTTTGGGGAGAGAAGGGTGGAAGTTGTGGGAGAAAAGTTCCTATTTCAGGAGGAATCCTGGTATTTCTTGTAGGAGATGTGATATGTTTGGGAGAAATGTGCCATTTCCTGAAGAAACTGTCCTAATTTGGGGATAAAAGAGGTATTTGTGGGTGAAAAGGTCCTATTTGAAGGGGGAAAGCTGGTATTTCTTGGAGAAGATGTGATCTATTTGGGAGAAATGTGGCATGTCTGGAAGAAACTGTCCTCTTTTGGGGATAAAAGAGGTATTTGTGGGTGAAAAGGTCCTATGTCCAGGGGAAAACCTGGTATTTCTTGGAGAAAATGTGATCTATTTGGGAGAAATGTGGCATGTCTTGAAGAATCTGTCCTATTTTGGGGATAAAAGAGGTATTTGTGGGTGAAAAGGTCCTATTTGAAGGGGGAAAGCTGGTATTTCTTGGAGAAGATGTGATATATTTGGGAGAAATGTGGCATTTCTTGAAGAAGCTGTCCTCTTTTGGGGATAAAACAGGTACTTATGGGTGAAAAGGTCCTATTTGAAGGGGGAAACAAGGTATTTCTTGGAGAAGATGTGATATATTTGGGAGAAATGTGGCTTTTCTGGAAGAAACTGTCCTATTTTGGGGATAAAAGAGGTATTTGTGGGTGAAAAGGTCCTATTTGAAGGGGGAAAGCTGGTATTTCTTGGAGAAGATGTGATCTATTTGGGAGAAATGTGGCATTTCTGGAAGAAAATGTCCTCTTTGGGGGATAAAACAGGTATTTCATGGAGAAAAGGTCCTAACTGAACGGGGAAACCTGGTATTTCTTGGAGGAGTTGTGATATGTCTGGGAGTAATGTGGCATGTCTGGAAGAAACTGTCCTCTTTTGGGGATAAAAGAGGTATTTGTGGGTGAAAAGGTCCTATTTGAAGGGGGAAAGCTGGTATTTCTTGGAGAAGATGTGATATGTTTGGGAGAAATGTGGCATGTCAGGAAGAAACTGTCCTCTTTTGGGGATAAAACAGGTATTTGTGGGTGAAAAGGTCCTATTTGAAGGGGGAAACGAGGTATTTCTTGGAGAAGATGTGATATATTTGGGAGAAATGTGGCATTTCTGGAAGAAACTGTCCTCTTTTTGGGATAAAACAGGTACTTGTGGGTGAAAAGGTCCTATTTGAAGGGGGAAACCTGGTATTTCTTGGAGAAGATGTGATCTATTTGGGAGAAATGTGGCATTTCTGGAAGAAACTGTCCTCTTATGGGGATAGAACAGGTATTTGTGGGTGAAAAGTTCCTATTTCCAGGGGAAAACCTGGTATTTCTTGGAGAAGATGTGATCTATTTGGGAGAAATGTGGCATGTCTGGAAGAAAATGTCCTCTTTTGGGGAGAGAAGGGAGGTATTTGTGGGAGAAAAGTTCCTATTTCAGGAGGAATCCTGGTATTTCTTGTAGGAGATGTGATATGTTTGGGAGAAATGTGGCATTTCTGGAAGAAACTGTCCTCTTTTGGGGATAAAACAGGTATTTGTGGGTGAAAAGGTCCTATTTCCAGGGGAAAACCTGGTATTTCTTGGAGAAGATGTGATATATTTGGGAGAAATGTGGCATTTCTGGAAGAAACTGTCCTCTTTTGGGGATAAAAGAGGTATTTGTGGGTGAAAAGGTCCTATTTGAAGGGGGAAACGTGGTATTTCTTGGAGAAGATGTGATATATTTGGGAGAAATGTGGCATTTCTGGAAGAAACTGTCCTCTTTTGGGGATAAAACATGTATTTGTGGGTGAAAAGGTCCTATTTGAAGGGGGAAACCTGGTATTTCTTGGAGAAGAGGTGATATATTAGGGAGAAATGTGGCATGTCTGGAAGAAACTGTCCTATTTGGGGGATAAAACAGGTATTTGTGGGTGAAAAGGTCCTATTTGAAGGGGGAACCCTGGTATTTCTTGGAGAAGATGAGATCTATTTGGGAGAAATGTGGCATGTCTGGCAGAAGATGTGATCTATTTGGGAGAAATGTGGCCTTTCTGGAAGAAACTGTCCAATTTTGGGGATAAAACAGGTATTTGTTGGTGAAAACGTTGTATTTGAAGGGGGAAACCTGTTATTTCTTGGAGAAGATGTGATCTATTTGGGAGAAATGTGGCATTTCTGGAAGAAACTGTCCTCTTATGGGGATAGAACAGGTATTTGTGGGTGAAAAGTTCCTATTTCCAGGGGAAAACCTGGTATTTCTTGGAGAAGATGTGATATATTTGGGAGAAATGTGGCATGTCTGGAAGAAAATGTCCTCTTTTGGGGAGAGAAGGGTGGTATTTGTGGGAGAAAAGTTCCTATTTCAGGAGGAATCCTGGTATTTCTTGTAGGAGATGTGATATGTTTGGGAGAAATGTGCCATTTCTGGAAGAAACTGTCCTCTTTTGGGGATAAAACAGGTATTTGTGGGTGAAAAGGTCCTATTTCAAGGGGAAAACCTGGTATTTCTTGGAGAAGATGTGATATATTTGGGAGAAATGTGGCATTTCTGGAAGAAACTGTCCTCTTTTGGGGATAAAAGAGGTATTTGTGGGTGAAAAGGTCCTATTTGAAGGGGGAAACGTGGTATTTCTTGGAGAAGATGTGATATATTTGGGAGAAATGTGGCATTTCTGGAAGAAACTGTCCTCTTTTGGGGATAAAACATGTATTTGTGGGTGAAAAGGTCATATTTGAAGGGGGAAACCTGGTATTTCTTGGATAAGAGGTGATATATTAGGGAGAAATGTGGCATGTCTGGAAGAAACTGTCCTATTTGGGGGATAAAACAGGTATTTGTGGGTGAAAAGTCCTATTTGAAGGGGGAAAGCTGGTATTTCTTGGAGAAGATGAGATCTATTTGGGAGAAATGTGGCATGTCTGGCAGAAGATGTGATCTATTTGGGAGAAATGTGGCCTTTCTGGAAGAAACTGTCCTCTTTTGGGGATAAAAGAGGTATTTGTGGGTGAAAAGGTCGTATTTGAAAGGGGAACCCTGGTATTTCTTGGAGAAGATGTGATATGTTTGGGAGAAATGTGGCCTTTCTGGAAGAAACTGTCCTCTTTTGGGGATAAAAGAGGTATTTGTGGGTGAAAAGGTCCTATTTGAAGGGGGAAACCTGGTATTTCTTGGAGAAGATGTGATCTATTTGGGAGAAATGTGGCATGTCTGGAAGAAACTGTCCTCTTTTGGGGATAAAAGAGGTATTTGTGGGTGAAAAGGTCCTATGTCCAGGGGAAAACCTGGTATTTCTTGGAGAAAATGTGATCTATTTGGGAGAAATGTGGCATGTCTTGAAGAATCTGTCCTATTTTGGGGATAAAAGAGGTATTTGTGGGTGAAAAGGTCCTATTTGAAGGGGGAAACCTGGTATTTCTTGGAGAAGATGTGATATGTTTGGGAGAAATGTGGCATGTCAGGAAGAAACTGTCCTCTTTTGGGGATAAAACAGGTATTTGTGGGTGAAAAGGTCCTATTTGAAGGGGGAAACGAGGTATTTCTTGGAGAAGATGTGATATATTTGGGAGAAATGTGGCATTTCTGGAAGAAACTGTCCTCTTTTTGGGATAAAACAGGTACTTGTGGGTGAAAAGGTCCTATTTGAAGGGGGAAACCTGGTATTTCTTGGAGAAGATGTGATCTATTTGGGAGAAATGTGGCATTTCTGGAAGAAACTGTCCTCTTATGGGGATAGAACAGGTATTTGTGGGTGAAAAGTTCCTATTTCCAGGGGAAAACCTGGTATTTCTTGGAGAAGATGTGATCTATTTGGGAGAAATGTGGCATGTCTGGAAGAAAATGTCCTCTTTTGGGGAGAGAAGGGTGGTATTTGTGGGAGAAAAGTTCCTATTTCAGGAGGAATCCTGGTATTTCTTGTAGGAGATGTGATATGTTTGGGAGAAATGTGCCATTTCTGGAAGAAACTGTCCTCTTTTGGGGATAAAACAGGTATTTGTGGGTGAAAAGGTCCTATTTCCAGGGGAAAACCTGGTATTTCTTGGAGAAGATGTGATATATTTGGGAGAAATGTGGCATTTCTGGAAGAAACTGTCCTCTTTTGGGGATAAAAGAGGTATTTGTGGGTGAAAAGGTCCTATTTGAAGGGGGAAAGCTGGTATTTCTTGGAGAAGATGTGATATATTTGGGAGAAATGTGGCATTTCTGGAAGAAACTGTCCTCTTTTGGGGATAAAACATGTATTTGTGGGTGAAAAGGTCCTATTTGAAGGGGGAAACCTGGTATTTCTTGGAGAAGAGGTGATATATTAGGGAGAAATGTGGCATGTCTGGAAGAAACTGTCCTATTTGGGGGATAAAACAGGTATTTGTGGGTGAAAAGGTCCTATTTGAAGGGGGAACCCTGGTATTTCTTGGAGAAGATGAGATCTATTTGGGAGAAATGTGGCATGTCTGGCAGAAGATGTGATCTATTTGGGAGAAATGTGGCCTTTCTGGAAGAAACTGTCCAATTTTGGGGATAAAACAGGTATTTGTTGGTGAAAACGTTGTATTTGAAGGGGGAAACCTGTTATTTCTTGGAGAAGATGTGATCTATTTGGGAGAAATGTGGCATTTCTGGAAGAAACTGTCCTCTTATGGGGATAGAACAGGTATTTGTGGGTGAAAAGTTCCTATTTCCAGGGGAAAACCTGGTATTTCTTGGAGAAGATGTGATATATTTGGGAGAAATGTGGCATGTCTGGAAGAAAATATCCTCTTTTGGGGAGAGAAGGGTGGTATTTGTGGGAGAAAAGTTCCTATTTCAGGAGGAATCCTGGTATTTCTTGTAGGAGATGTGATATGTTTGGGAGAAATGTGCCATTTCTGGAAGAAACTGTCCTCTTTTGGGGATAAAACAGGTATTTGTGGGTGAAAAGGTCCTATTTCCAGGGGAAAACCTGGTATTTCTTGGAGAAGATGTGATATATTTGGGAGAAATGTGGCATTTCTGGAAGAAACTGTCCTCTTTTGGGGATAAAAGAGGTATTTGTGGGTGAAAAGGTCCTATTTGAAGGGGGAAACGTGGTATTTCTTGGAGAAGATGTGATATATTTGGGAGAAATGTGGCATTTCTGGAAGAAACTGTCCTCTTTTGGGGATAAAACATGTATTTGTGGGTGAAAAGGTCCTATTTGAAGGGGGAAACCTGGTATTTCTTGGATAAGAGGTGATATATTAGGGAGAAATGTGGCATCTCTGGAAGAAACTGTCCTATTTGGGGGATAAAACAGGTATTTGTGGGTGAAAAGGTCCTATTTGAAGGGGGAAAGCTGGTATTTCTTGGAGAAGATGAGATCTATTTGGGAGAAATGTGGCATGTCTGGCAGAAGATGTGATCTATTTGGGAGAAATGTGGCCTTCCTGGAAGAAAGTGTCCAATTTTGGGGATAAAACAGGTATTTGTTGGTGAAAAAGTTGTATTTGAAGGGGGAAACCTGTTATTTCTTGGAGAAGATGTGATATATTCGGGTGAAATGTGGCATTTCTGGAAAAAACTGTCCTCTTTTGGGGATAAAAGAGGTATTTGTGGGTGAAAAGGTCCTATTTGAAGGGGGAAACGTGGTATTTCTTGGAGAAGATGTGATATATTTGGGAGAAATCTGGCATTCCTGGAAGAAACTGTCCTCTTTTGGGGATAAAAGAGGTTTTTTTGGGGAAAAGGTCCTATTTGAAGGGGGAAACGTGGAGAAATGCCACATTTCTCCCAAATAGATCACATCTTCTTGGAGACGATGTGATCTATTTGGGAGAAATGTGGCATTTCTGGAAGAAACTGTCCTCTTATGGGGATAGAACAGGTATTTGTGGGAGAAAAGGTCCTATTTGAAGGGGAAAACCTGGTATTTCTTGGAGAAGATGTGATATATTTGGGAGAAATGTGGCATGTCTGGAAGAAAATGTCCTATTTGGGGGGAGAAGTGTGTTATTTGTGGAAGAAAAGTTCCTATTTCAGGAGGAATCCTGGTATTTCTTGGAGGAGATGTGATATGTTTGGGAGAAATGTGGCATTTCTGGAAGAAACTGTCCTCTTTTGGGGATAAAACAGGTATTTGTGGGTGAAAAGGTCCTATTTGAAGGGGGAAACCAGGTATTTCTCGGAGAAGATGTGATATGTTTGGGAGAAATATGGCATTTCTGGAAGAAACTGTCCTCTTTTGGGGATAAAAGAGGTATTTGTGGGTGAAAAGGTCCTATTTGAAGGGGGAAACCTGGTATTTCTTGGAGAAGATGAGATCTATTTGGGAGAAATGTGGCATGTCTGGCAGAAACTGTCCTCTTTTGGGGATAAAACAGGTATTTGTGGGTGAAAAGGTCCTATTTGAAGGGGGAAAGCTGGTATTTCTTGAAGGAGATGTGATATGTTTGGGAGAAAGCTGGCATTTCTGGAAGAAACTGTCCTATTTTGGGGATAAAAGAGGTATTTGTGGGTGAAAAGGTCCTATTTGAAGGGGGAAACCTGGTATTTCTTGGAGAAGATGTGATATATTTGGGAGCAATCAGGCATTTCTGGAAGAAACTGTCCTATTTGGGGGAGAAGCCTGCTATTAGTGGGTGAAAAGGTCCTATTTGAAGGGGGAAAGCTGGTATTTCTTGGAGAAGATGTGATATATTTGGGAGAAATGTGGCATGTCTGACAGAAACTGTCCTATTTGGGGGGAGAAGGCTGGTAGTTTTCGGTGAGAAGGTCCTATCTGAAGGGGGAAACGTGGTATTTCTTGGAGAAGATGTTCTATATTTGGGAGAAATGTGGCCTTTCTCGAAGAAAATGTCCAATTTGGGGGGAGAAGGCTGGCAGTTTTGGGTGAGAAGGTCCTATTTCAGGAGGAATCCTGGCATTTCTTGGAGAAAATGTGATATATTTGGGAGAAATGTGGCATTTCTGGAAGAAACTGTCCTCTTTTGGGGATAAAAGAGGTATTAGTGGTTGAAAAGGTCCTATTTGAAGGGGGAAACCTGGTATTTCTTGGAGAAGATGTGATATATTTGGGAGAAATGTGGCATTTCTGGAAGAAACTGTCCAATTTGGGGGGAGAAGGGTGGTATTTGTGGGAGAAAAGTTCCTATTTCAGGAGGAATCCTGGTATTCCTTGGAGGAGATGTGATATATTTGGGAGAAATGTGCCATTTCTGGAAGAAACTGTCCTCTTTTGGGGATAAAACAGGTATTTGTCGGTGAAAAGGTCCTATTTGAAGGCGGAAACCTGGTATTTGTGGGAGAAGATGTGATATATTTGGGAGAAATGTGGCATTTCTGGAAGAAACTGTCCTCTTTTGGGGATAAAAGAGGTATTTGTGGGTGAAAAGGTCCTATTTGAAGGGGGAAACCTGGTATTTCTTGGAGAAGATGTGATATATTTGGGAGAAATGTGGCATTTCTGTAAGAAACTGTCCTCTTTTGGGGATAAAAGAGGTATTTGTGGGTGAAAAGTTCCTATTTGAAGGGGGAAAGCTGG
This sequence comes from Lophura swinhoii, assembly GCA_030408155.1. Lineage (NCBI taxonomy): Eukaryota > Metazoa > Chordata > Aves > Galliformes > Phasianidae > Lophura > Lophura swinhoii. The sequence continues at coordinate 6,358,697 of CM059475.1, forward strand.
TATTTCTTGGCGAAGATGTGATCTATTTGGGAGAAATGTGGCATGTCTGGAAGAAACTGTCCTATGTTGGGGATAAAACAGGTATTTGTGGGAGAAAAGGTCCTATTTGAAGGGGGAAACGTTTTATTTCTTGGAGAAGATGTGATATATTTGGGAGAAATGTGGCATTTCTGGAAGAAACTGTCCTCTTTTGGGGATAAAAGAGGTTTTTTTGGGGAAAAGGTCCTATTTGAAGGGGGATACGTGGTATTTCTTGGAGAAGATGTGATATATTTGGGAGAAATGTGGCATTTCTGGAAGAAACTGTCCTCTTTTCGGGATAAAAGATGTTTTTTTGGGGAAAAGTTCCTATTTGAAGGGGGATACGTGGTATTTCTTGGAGAAGATGTGATCTATTTGGGAGAAATGTGGCATTTTTGGATGAAACTGTCCTCTTATGGGGATAGAACAGGTATTTGTGGGTGAAAAGGTCCTATTTCCAGGGGAAAACCTGGTATTTCTTGGAGAAGATGTGATATATTTGGGAGAAATGTGGCATGTCTGGAAGAAAATGTCCTATTTGGGGGGAGAAGGCTGGTATTTGTGGGTAAAAAGTTCCTATTTCAGGAGGAATCCTGGTATTTCTTGGAGGAGATGTGATATGTTTGGGAGAAATGTGGCATTTCTGGAAGAAACTGTCCTCTTTTGGGGATAAAACAGGTATTTGTGGGTGAAAAGGTCCTATTTGAAGGGGGAAATCTGGTATTTCTTGGAGAAGATGTGATATATTTGGGAGAAATATGGCATTTCTAGAAGAAACTGTCCTCTTTTGGGGATAAAACAGGTATTTGTGGGTGAGAAGGTCCTATTTGAAGGGGGAACCCTGGTATTTCTTGGAGAAGATGTGATATATTTGGGAGAAATGTGGCATGTCTGGAAGAAACTGTCCTCTTTTGGGGATAAAAGAGGTATTTGTGGGTGAAAAGGTCCTATTTGAAGGGGGAGATGTGGTATTTCTTGGAGAAGATGTGATCTATTTGGGAGAAATGTGGCATTTCTGGAAGAAACTGTCCTATGTTGGGGATAAAATAATTTTTTGTGGGTGATAAGGTCTTATTTGAAGGGGGAAAGCTGGTATTTCTTGGAGAAGATGTGATATATTTGGGAGAAATGTGGCATGTCTGGAAGAAAATGTCCTATTTGGGGGGAGAAGGGTGGTATTTGTGGGAGAAAAGTTCCTGTTTCAGGAGGAATCCTGGTATTTCTTGGAGAAGATGTGATATGTTTGGGAGAAATGTGGCCTTTCTGGAAGAAACTGTCCTCTTTTGGGGATAAAAGAGGTATTTGTGGGTGAAAAGGTCCTATTTGAAGGGGGAAAGCTGGTATTTCTTGGAGAAGATGTGATCTATTTGGGAGAAATGTGGCATGTCTGGAAGAAAATGTCCAATTTGGGGGGAGAAGGCTGGTAGTTTTCGGTGAGAAGGTCCTATTTCAGGAGGAATCCTGGTATTTCTTGGAGAAGATGTGATATATTTGGGAGAAATGTGGCCTTTCTGGAAGAAAATGTCCAATTTGGGTGGAAAAGGCTGGTAGTTTTGGGTGAGAAGGTACTATTTCAGGAGGAATCCTGGCATTTCTTAGAGAAGATGTGATATATTTGGTAGAAATGTGGCATTTCCGGAAGAAACTGTCCTCTTTTGGGGATAAAAGAGGTATTAGTGGGTGATAAGGTCCTATTTGAAGGAGGAAACCTGGTATTTCTTGGAGAAGATGTGATATATTTGGGAGAAATGTGGCATGTCAGGAAGAAACTGTCCTCTTTTGGGGATAAAAGAGGTTTTTTTGGGGAAAAGGTCCTATTTGAAGGGGAAACCTGGTATTTCTTGGAGAAGATGTGATATATTTGGGAGAAATGTGGCATTTCTGGAAGAAACTGTCCTCTTTTGGGGATACAAGAGGTATTTGTGGGTGAAAAGGTCCTATTTGAAGGGGGAAACCTGGTATTTCTTGGAGAAGATGTGATATATTTGGGAGAAATGTGGCATGTCTGGAAGAAAATGTCCAATTTGGGGGGAGAAGGCTGGTAGTTTTCGGTGAGAAGGTCCTATTTGAAGGGGGAAACGTGGTATTTCTTGGAGAAGATGTGATATATTTGGGAGAAATGTGGCATTTCTGGAAGAAAATGTCCTCTTTGGGGGATAAAACAGGTATTTCATGGAGAAAAGGTCCTAACTGAACGGGGAAACCTGGTATTTCTTGGAGGAGTTGTGATATGTCTGGGAGTAATGTGGCATGTCTGGAAGAAACTGTCCTCTTTTGGGGATAAAAGAGGTATTTGTGGGTGAAAAGGTCCTATTTGAAGGGGGAAAGCTGGTATTTCTTGGAGAAGATGTGATATGTTTGGGAGAAATGTGGCATGTCAGGAAGAAACTGTCCTCTTTTGGGGATAAAACAGGTATTTGTGGGTGAAAAGGTCCTATTTGAAGGGGGAAACGAGGTATTTCTTGGAGAAGATGTGATATATTTGGGAGAAATGTGGCATTTCTGGAAGAAACTGTCCTCTTTTTGGGATAAAACAGGTACTTGTGGGTGAAAAGGTCCTATTTGAAGGGGGAAACCTGGTATTTCTTGGAGAAGATGTGATCTATTTGGGAGAAATGTGGCATTTCTGGAAGAAACTGTCCTCTTATGGGGATAGAACAGGTATTTGTGGGTGAAAAGTTCCTATTTCCAGGGGAAAACCTGGTATTTCTTGGAGAAGATGTGATCTATTTGGGAGAAATGTGGCATGTCTGGAAGAAAATGTCCTCTTTTGGGGAGAGAAGGGTGGTATTTGTGGGAGAAAAGTTCCTATTTCAGGAGGAATCCTGGTATTTCTTGTAGGAGATGTGATATGTTTGGGAGAAATGTGCCATTTCTGGAAGAAACTGTCCTCTTTTGGGGATAAAACAGGTATTTGTGGGTGAAAAGGTCCTATTTCCAGGGGAAAACCTGGTATTTCTTGGAGAAGATGTGATATATTTGGGAGAAATGTGGCATTTCTGGAAGAAACTGTCCTCTTTTGGGGATAAAAGAGGTATTTGTGGGTGAAAAGGTCCTATTTGAAGGGGGAAACGTGGTATTTCTTGGAGAAGATGTAATATATTTGGGAGAAATGTGGCATTTCTGGAAGAAACTGTCCTCTTTTGGGGATAAAACATGTATTTGTGGGTGAAAAGGTCCTATTTGAAGGGGGAAAACTGGTATTTCTTGGATAAGAGGTGATATATTAGGGAGAAATGTGGCATGTCTGGAAGAAACTGTCCTATTTGGGGGATAAAACAGGTATTTGTGGGTGAAAAGGTCCTATTTGAAGGGGGAACCCTGGTATTTCTTGGAGAAGATGAGATCTATTTGGGAGAAATGTGGCATGTCTGGCAGAAGATGTGATCTATTTGGGAGAAATGTGGCCTTTCTGGAAGAAACTGTCCAATTTTGGGGATAAAACAGGTATTTGTTGGTGAAAACGTTGTATTTGAAGGGGGAAACCTGTTATTTCTTGGAGAAGATGTGATCTATTTGGGAGAAATGTGGCATTTCTGGAAGAAACTGTCCTCTTATGGGGATAGAACAGGTATTTGTGGGTGAAAAGTTCCTATTTCCAGGGGAAAACCTGGTATTTCTTGGAGAAGATGTGATATATTTGGGAGAAATGTGGCATGTCTGGAAGAAAATGTCCTCTTTTGGGGAGAGAAGGGTGGTATTTGTGGGAGAAAAGTTCCTATTTCAGGAGGAATCCTGGTATTTCTTGTAGGAGATGTGATATGTTTGGGAGAAATGTGCCATTTCTGGAAGAAACTGTCCTCTTTTGGGGATAAAACAGGTATTTGTGGGTGAAAAGGTCCTATTTCCAGGGGAAAACCTGGTATTTCTTGGAGAAGATGTGATATATTTGGGAGAAATGTGGCATTTCTGGAAGAAACTGTCCTCTTTTGGGGATAAAAGAGGTATTTGTGGGTGAAAAGGTCCTATTTGAAGGGGGAAACGTGGTATTTCTTGGAGAAGATGTGATATATTTGGGAGAAATGTGGCATTTCTGGAAGAAACTGTCCTCTTTTGGGGATAAAACATGTATTTGTGGGTGAAAAGGTCATATTTGAAGGGGGAAACCTGGTATTTCTTGGATAAGAGGTGATATATTAGGGAGAAATGTGGCATGTCTGGAAGAAACTGTCCTATTTGGGGGATAAAACAGGTATTTGTGGGTGAAAAGGTCCTATTTGAAGGGGGAAAGCTGGTATTTCTTGGAGAAGATGAGATCTATTTGGGAGAAATGTGGCATGTCTGGCAGAAGATGTGATCTATTTGGGAGAAATGTGGCCTTTCTGGAAGAAAGTGTCCAATTTTGGGGATAAAACAGGTATTTGTTGGTGAAAAAGTTGTATTTGAAGGGGGAAACCTGTTATTTCTTGGAGAAGATGTGATATATTCGGGTGAAATGTGGCATTTCTGGAAAAAACTGTCCTCTTTTGGGGATAAAAGAGGTATTTGTGGGTGAAAAGGTCCTATTTGAAGGGGGAAACGTGGTATTTCTTGGAGATGATGTGATATATTTGGGAGAAATCTGGCATTCCTGGAAGAAACTGTCCTCTTTTGGGGATAAAAGAGGTTTTTTTGGGGAAAAGGTCCTATTTGAAGGGGGAAACGTGGAGAAATGCCACATTTCTCCCAAATAGATCACATCTTCTTGGAGACGATGTGATCTATTTGGGAGAAATGTGGCATTTCTGGAAGAAACTGTCCTCTTATGGGGATAGAACAGGTATTTGTGGGTGAAAAGGTCCTATTTGAAGGGGGAAACCTGGTATTTCTTGGAGAAGATGTGATATATTTGGGAGCAATCAGGCATTTCTGGAAGAAACTGTCCTATTTGGGGGAGAAGCCTGCTATTAGTGGGTGAAAAGGTCCTATTTGAAGGGGGAAAGCTGGTATTTCTTGGAGAAGATGTGATATATTTGGGAGAAATGTGGCATGTCTGACAGAAACTGTCCTATTTGGGGGGAGAAGGCTGGTAGTTTTCGGTGAGAAGGTCCTATCTGAAGGGGGAAACGTGGTATTTCTTGGAGAAGATGTTCTATATTTGGGAGAAATGTGGCCTTTCTCGAAGAAAATGTCCAATCTGGGGGGAGAAGGCTGGCAGTTTTGGGTGAGAAGGTCCTATTTCAAGAGGAATCCTGGCATTTCTTGGAGAAGATGTGATATATTTGGGAGAAATGTGGCATTTCTGGAAGAAACTGTCCTCTTTTGGGGATAAAAGAGGTATTAGTGGTTGAAAAGGTCCTATTTGAAGGGGGAAACCTGGTATTTCTTGGAGAAGATGTGATCTATTTGGGAGAAATGTGGCATTTCTGGAAGAAACTGTCCAATTTGGGGGGAGAAGGGTGGTATTTGTGGGAGAAAAGTTCCTATTTCAGGAGGAATCCTGGTATTCCTTGGAGGAGATGTGATATATTTGGGAGAAATGTGCCATTTCTGGAAGAAACTGTCCTCTTTTGGGGATAAAACAGGTATTTGTCGGTGAAAAGGTCCTATTTGAAGGCGGAAACCTGGTATTTGTGGGAGAAGATGTGATATATTTGGGAGAAATGTGGCATTTCTGGAAGAAACTGTCCTCTTTTGGGGATAAAAGAGGTATTTGTGGGTGAAAAGGTCCTATTTGAAGGGGGAAACCTGGTATTTCTTGGAGAAGATGTGATATATTTGGGAGAAATTTGGCATTTCTGTAAGAAACTGTCCTCTTTTGGGGATAAAAGAGGTATTTGTGGGTGAAAAGTTCCTATTTGAAGGGGGAAAGCTGGTATTTCTTGGCGAAGATGTGATCTATTTGGGAGAAATGTGGCATGTCTGGAAGAAACTGTCCTCTTTTGGGGATAAAACAGGTATTTGTGGGAGAAAAGGTCCTATTTGAAGGGGGAAACGTGGTATTTCTTGGAGAAGATGTGATATATTTGGGAGAAATGTGGCATTTCTGGAAGAAACTGTCCTCTTTTGGGGATAAAAGAGGTTTTTTTGGGGAAAAGGTCCTATTTGAAGGGGGATACGTGGTATTTCTTGGAGAAGATGTGATATATTTGGGAGAAATGTGGCATTTCTGGAAGAAACTGTCCTCTTTTCGGGATAAAAGATGTTTTTTTGGGGAAAAGGTCCTATTTGAAGGGGGATACGTGGTATTTCTTGGAGAAGATGTGATCTATTTGGGAGAAATGTGGCATTTCTGGAAGAAACTGTCCTCTTATGGGGATAGAACAGGTATTTGTGGGTGAAAAGGTCCTATTTCCAGGGGAAAACCTGGTATTTCTTGGAGAAGATGTGATATATTTGGGAGAAATGTGGCATGTCTGGAAGAAAATGTCCTATTTGGGGGGAGAAGGCTGGTATTTGTGGGTAAAAAGTTCCTATTTCAGGAGGAATCCTGGTATTTCTTGGAGGAGATGTGATATGTTTGGGAGAAATGTGGCATTTCTGGAAGAAACTGTCCTCTTTTGGGGATAAAACAGGTATTTGTGGGTGAAAAGGTCCTATTTGAAGGGGGAAATCTGGTATTTCTTGGAGAAGATGTGATATATTTGGGAGAAATATGGCATTTCTAGAAGAAACTGTCCTCTTTTGGGGATAAAACAGGTATTTGTGGGTGAGAAGGTCCTATTTGAAGGGGGAACCCTGGTATTTCTTGGAGAAGATGTGATATATTTGGGAGAAATGTGGCATGTCTGGAAGAAACTGTCCTCTTTTGGGGATAAAAGAGGTATTTGTGGGTGAAAAGGTCCTATTTGAAGGGGGAGATGTGGTATTTCTTGGAGAAGATGTGATCTATTTGGGAGAAATGTGGCATTTCTGGAAGAAACTGTCCTATGTTGGGGATAAAATAATTTTTTGTGGGTGATAAGGTCTTATTTGAAGGGGGAAAGCTGGTATTTCTTGGAGAAGATGTGATATGTTTGGGAGAAATGTGGCCTTTCTGGCAGAAACTGTCCTATTTTGGGGATATAAGTGGTATTTGTGGGTGATAAGGTCCTATTTGAAGGGGGAAACCTGGTATTTCTTGGAGAAGATGTGATATATTTGGGAGAAATGTGGCATGTCAGGAAGAAACTGTCCTATTTGAGGGATAAAAGAGGTATTTGTGGGTGAAAAGATCGTATTTGAAGGGGGAAACCTGGTATTTCTTGGAGAAGATGTGATATATTTGGGAGAAATCAGGCATTTCTGGAAGAAACTGTCCTATTTTGGGGATAAAAGAATTTTTTGTGGGTGAAAATTTCCTATTTGAAGGGGGAAAGCTGGAAATTCTATGAGAAGAAGTGATATGTTTGGGAGAAATGTGGCATTTCTGGGAGAAACTGTCCTCTTTTGGGTATAAAACAGGTATTTGTGGGTGTAAAGTTCCTATTTGAAGGGGGAAAGCTGGAAATTCTATGAGAAGATGTGATATATTTGGGAGAAATGTGGCATGTCTGGAAGAAAATGTCCTCTTTTGGGGATAAAAGAGGTATTTGTGGGTGAAAAGGTCCTATTTGAAGGGGGAAACGTGGCATTTCTTGGAGAAGATGTGATATATTTGGGAGAAATGTGGCATGTCTGGAAGAAACTGTCCTCTTTTGGGGATAAAAGAGGTATTTGTTGGTGAAAACGTTGTATTTGAAGGGGGAAACCTGTTATTTCTTGGAGAAGATGTGATATATTTGGGAGAAATCTGGCATTTCTGGAAGAAACTGTCCTCTTTTGGGGATAAAACAGGTATTAGTGGTTGAAAAGGTCCTATTTGAAGGGGGAAACCTGGTATTTCTTGGAGAAGATGATATATATTTGGGAGAAATGTGGCATTTCTGGAAGAAACTGTCCTCTTTTGGGGATAAAAGAGGTATTTGTGGGAGAAAAGGTCCTATTTGAAGGGGGAACCCTGGTATTTCTTGGAGAAGATGTGATATATTTGGGAGAAATGTGGCATGTCTGGAAAAAACTGTCCTATTTTGGGGATAAAAGAGGTATTTGTGGGTGAGAAGGTCCTATTTGAAGGGGGAAACGTGGTATTTCTTGGAGAAGATGTGATATATTTGGGAGAAATCTGGTATTCCTGGAAGAAACTGTCCTCTTTTGGGGATAAAAGAGGTTTTTTTGGGGAAAAGGTCCTATTTGAAGGGGGAAACGTGGTATTTCTTGCAGAAGATGTGATATATTTGGGAGAAATTTGGCATGTCTGGAAGAAAATGTCCAATTTGGGGGGAGAAGGGTGGTATTTGTGGGAGAAAAGTTCCTATTTCAGGAGGAATCCTGGTATTCCTTGGAGGAGATGTGATATATTTGGGAGAAATGTGCCATTTCTGGAAGAAACTGTCCTCTTTTGGGGATAAAAGAGGTATTTGTGGGTGAAAAGGTCCTATTTGAAGGGGGAAAGCTGGTATTTCTTGGAGAAGATGTGATCTATTTGGGAGAAATGTGGCCTTTCTGGAAGAAAATGTCCAATTTGGGGGGAGAAGGCTGGTATTTTTCGGTGAGAAGGTCCTATTTCTGGAGGAATCCTGGTATTTCTTGGAGAAGATGTGATCTATTTGGGAGAAATCTGGCCTTTCTGGAAGAAAATGTCCAATTTGGGGGGAGAAGGCTGGTAGTTTTTGGTAAGAAGGTTCTATTTCAGGAGGAATCCTGGCATTTCTTGGAGAAGATGTGATATATTTGGGAGAAATGTGGCATTTCTGGAAGAAACTGTCCTATTTTGGGGATAAAAGAGGTATTAGTGGTTGAAAAGGTCCTATTTGAAGGGGGAAACCTGGTATTTCTTGGAGAAGATGTGATCTATTTGGGAGAAATGTGGCCTTTCTGGAAGAAACTGTCCTCTTTTGGGGATAAAACAGGTATTTGTGGTTGAAAAGGTCCTATTTGAAGGGGGAAAGCTGGTATTTCTCGGAGAAGATGTGATATATTTGGGAGAAATGTGGCATTTCTGGAAGAAACTGTCCTCTTATGGGGATAAAAGAGGTATTTGTGGGTGAAAAGATCCTAATTCAAGGGGGAAACCTGGTATTTCTTGGAGAAGATGTGATATATTTGGGAGAAATGTGGCATGTCTGGAAGAAAATGTCCTATTTGGGGGGAGAAGGGTGTTATTTGTTTGAGAAAAGTTCCTATTTCAGGAGGAATCCTGGTATTTCTTGGAGGAGACGTGAAATTTTTGGGAGAAATGTGGCATTTCTGGAAGAAACTGTCCTCTTTTGGGGATAAAAGAGGTATTTGTGGGTGAAAAGGTCCTATTTGAAGGGGGAAACCTGGTATTTCTTGGAGAAGATGTGATCTATTTGGGAGAAATGTGGCCTTTCTGGAAGAAACTCTCCTCTTATGGGGATAGAACAGGTATTTGTGGGTGAAAAGGTCCTATTTCCAGGGGAAAACCTGGTATTTCTTGGAGAAGATGTGATCTATTTGGGAGAAATGTGGCATTTCTGGATGAAAGTGTCCTGTTTTGGGGATAAAAGAGGTATTTGTGGGAGAAAAGGTCCTATGTCCAGGGGGAAAGCTGGTATTTCTTGTAGGAGATGTGATCTATTTGGGAGAAATGTGGCATGTCTGGAAGAAACTGTCCTATTTTGGGGATAAAAGAGGTATTTGTGGGTGAAAAGGTCCTATTTGAAGGGGGAAACCTGGTATTTCTTGGAGAAGATGTGATATATTTGGGAGAAATGTGGCAATTCTTGAAGAAACTGTCCTATTTGGGGGAGAAGCCTGTTATTAGTGGGTGAAAAGGTCCTATTTGAAGGGGGAAAGCTGGTATTTCTTGGAGAAGATGTGATATATTTGAAAGAAATTTGGCATTTCTGGAAGAAACTGTCCTCTTTTGGGGATAAAAGAGGTATTTGTGGGTGAAAAGGTCCTATTTGAAGGGGGAAACCTGGTATTTCTTGGAGAAGATGTGATATATTTGGGAGAAATGTGGCATTTATGTAAGAAACTGTCCTATTGTTGGGAGAAGGCTGGTATTTGTGGGAGAAAAGGTCCAATTTGAAGGGGGAAACCTGGTATTTCTTGGAGAAGATGTGATATATTTTGGAGTAATGTGGCCTTTCTGGAAGAAACTGTCCTATTTGAGGGATAAAGAGGTATTAGTGGGTGAAAAGGTCCTAATTCAAGGGGGAAACCTGTTATTTCTAGGAGGAGATGTGATCTATTTGGGAGAAATGTGGCATTTCTGGAAGAAACTGTCCTATTTTGGGGATAAAAGAGGTATTTGTGGGTGAAAAGGTCCTATTTCAAGGGGGAAACCTGGTATTTCTTGGAGAAGATGTGATATGTTTGGGAGAAATGTGGCATTTCTGGCAGAAACTGTCCTATTTTGGGGATAAAAGTGGTATTTGTGGGTGAAAAGGTCCTATTTGAAGGGGGAAACGTGGTATTTCTTGGAGAAGATATGATATATTTGGGAGAAATGTGGCATGTCAGGAAGAAACTGTCCTATTTTGGGGATAAAAGAGGTATTTGTGGGTGAAAAGGTCCTATTTGAAGGGGGAAACGTGGCATTTCTTTGAGAAGATGTGATATATTTGGGAGAAATGTGTCATTTCTGGAAGAAACTGTCCTCTTTTGGGGATAAAAGAGGTATTTGTGGGTGAAAAGGTCCTATTTGAAGGGGGAACCCTGGTATTTCTTGGAGAAGATGTGATCTATTTGGGAGAAATGTGGCATTTCTTGAAGAAACTGTCCTCTTTTGGGGATAAAAGATGTATTTGTGGGTGAAAAGGTCCTATTTGAGGGGAAAACCTGGTATTTCTTGGAGAAGATGTGATATATTTGGGAGAAATGTGGCATTTCTGGAAGAAACTGTCGTATTTTGGGGATAAAAGAGGTATTTGTGGGTGAAAAGGTCCTATTTGAAGGGGGAAACCTGGTATTTCTTGGAGAAGATGTGATATATTTGGGAGAAATGTGGCCTTTCTGGAAGAAAATGTCCTATTTGGGGGGAGAAGGCTGGTATTTGTGGTAGAAAAGGTCCTCTTTCAGGAGGAATCCTGGTATTTCTTGGAGAAGATGTGATATATTTGGGAGAAATGTGGCATGTCTGGAAGAAACTGTCCTATTTGAGGGATAAAAGAGGTATTTGTGGGTGAAAAGGTCCTATTTGAAGGGGGAACCCTGGTATTTCTTGGAGAAGATGTGATATATTTGGGAGAAATCAGGCATTTCTGGAAGAAACAGTCCTATTTTGGGGATAAAAGAATTTTTTGTGGGTGAAAAGGTCCTATTTGAAGGGGGAAAGCTGGTATTTCTTGGAGAAGATGTGATCTATTTGGGAGAAATGTGGCATTTCAGGAAGAAACTGTCCAATTTAGGGGATAAAAGAGGTATTTGTGGTTGAAAAGGTCCTATTTGAAGGGGGAAAGCTGGTATTTCTTGGAGAAGATGTGATATATTTGGGAGAAATGTGGCATTTCTGGAAGAAACTGTGCTCTTTTGGGGATAAAACATGTATTTTTGGGTGAAAAGGTCCTATTTGAAGGGGGAAAGCTGGTATTTCTTGGAGAAGATGTGTTATATTTGGGAGAAATGTGGCATGTCTGGAAGAAACTGTCCTCTTTTGGGGATAAAAGAGGTATTTGTGGGTGAAAAGGTCCTACTTGAAGGGGGAAAGCTGGTATTTCTTGGAGAAGATGTGATATATTTGGGAGAAATGTGGCATGTCTGGAAGAAACTGTCCTCTTTTGGGGATCAAACAGGTATTTGTTTGTGAAAAGGTGCTATTTGAAGGGGGAAAGCTGGTATTTCTTGGAGAAGATGTGATCTATTTGGGAGAAATGTGGCCTTTCTGGAAGAAAATGTCCAATTTGGGGGAGAAGGCTGGTAGTTTTCGGTGAGAAGGTCCTATCTGAAGGGGGAAACGTGGTATTTCCTGGAGAAGATGTTCTATATTTGGGAGAAATGTGGCCTTTCTGGAAGAAAATGTCCAATTTGGGGGGAGAAGGGTGGCAGTTTTGGGTGAGAAGGTCCTATTTCAGGAGGAATCCTGGCATTTCTTGGAGAAGATGTGATATATTGGGGAGAAATGTGGCATTTCTGGAAGAAACTGTCCTATTTTGGGGATAAAAGAGGTATTAGTGGTTGAAAAGTTCCTATTTGAAGGGGGAAACCTGGTATTTTTGGGAGAAGATGTGATATATTTGGGAGAAATGTGGCATGTCTGCAAGAAAATGTCCTCTTTTGGGGATAAAAGAGGTATTTCATGGAGAAAAGGTCCTATTTGAAGGGGGAAAGCTGGTATTTCTTGGAGAAGATGTGATATATTTGGGACAAATGTGGCATGTCTGGAAGAAACTGTCCAATTTGAGGGATAAAAGAGGTATTTGTGGGAGAAAAGGTCCTATTTGAAGGGGGAAAGCTGGTAATTCTTGGAGAAGATGTGATATATTTGGGAGAAATGTGGCATTTCTGGAAGAAACTGTCCTCTTTTGGGGATCAAAGAGGTATTTGTGGGTGAAAAGGTCCTATTTGAAGGGGGAAACCTGTTATTTCTTGGAGAAGATGTGGTATATTTGGGAGAAATGTGGCATTTCTGGAAGAAACTGTCCTCTTTTGGGGATAAAAGAGGTATTTCATGGAGAAAAGTTCCTAATTCAAGGGGGAAAGCTGGTATTTCTTGGAGAAGATGTGATATATTTGGGACAAATGTGGCATGTCCGGAAGAAACTGTCCTTTTTTGGGGATAAAAGAGGTATTTGTGGGTGAAAAGTTCCTATTTGAAGGGGGAAACGTGGTATTTCTTGGAGAAGATGTGATATATTTGGGAGAAATCTGGCCTTTCTGGAAGAAAATGTCCTAACTGGCGTGAGAATGGTGGTATTTGTGGGAGAAAAGGTCATATTTCAGGAAGAATCCTGGTATTTCTTGGAGAAGATGTGATATATTTGGGAGGAATGTGGCCTTTCTGGAAGAAACTGTCCTATTTTGGGGATAAAAGAGGTATTTGTGGGTGAAAAGGTCCTATTTGAAGGGGGAAAGCTGGTATTTCTTGGAGAAGATGTGATATATTTGGGAGAAATGTGGCATTTCTGGAAGAATCTGTCCTACTTTGGGGATAAAAGTGGTATTTGTGGGTGAAAACTTCCTATTTGAAGGGGGAAACCAGGTATTTCTTGGAGGAGATGTGATATATTTGGGAGAAATGTGGCATTTCTGGAAGAAACTGTCCTCTTTTGGGGATTAAACAGGTATTTTTGGGTGAAAAGTTCCTATTTGAAGGGGGAAACCTGGTATTTCTTGGAGAAGATGTGATATATTTGGGGGAAATCTTGCATTTCTGGAAGAAACTGTCCTCTTTTGGGGATAAAAGAGGTATTTGTCGGCGAAAAGGTGCTATTTGAAGGGGGAAACCTGTTATTTCTTGGAGAAGATGTGATATGTTTGGGAGAAATGTGGCATTTCTTGAAGAAACTGTACTCTTTTGGGGATTAAAGAGGTATTTGTGGGTGAAAAGGTCCTATTTGAAGGGGGAAAGCTGGTATTTCTTGGAGAAGTTGTGATATATTTGGGAGAAATGTGGCATTTCTGGAAGAAACTGTCCGCTTTTGGGGATAAAAGAGGTATTTGTGGGTGAAAAGGTCCTATTTGAAGGGGGAAACGTGGTATTTCTTGGAGAAGATGTGATATATTTTGGAGAAATGTGGCATGTCAGGAAGAAACTGTCCTATTTGGGGGATAAAAGAGGTATTTGTGGGAGAAAAGGTCCTATTTGAAGGGGGAAAGCTGGATATTCTTGCAGGAGATGTGATATATTTGGGAGAAATGTGGCATGTCTGGAAGAAACTGTCCTCTTTTGGGGATAAAAGAGGTATTTGTGGTTGAAAAGGTCCTATTTCAAGGGGGAAAGCTGGTATTTCTTGGAGAAGATGTGATATATTTGGGAGAAATGTGGCATGTCTGGAAGAAACTGTCCTCTTTTGGGGATAAAAGAGGTATTTGTGGGTGAAAAGGTCCTATTTGAAGGGGGAAACGTGGTATTTCTTGGAGAAGATGTGATCTATTCGGGAGAAATGTGGCATTTCTGGAAGAAACTGTCCTCTTTTGGGGATAAATGAGGTATTTGTGGGTGAAAAGGTCCTATTTGAAGCTGGAAACGTGGTATTTCTTGGAGAAGATGTGATATATTTGGGAGAAATGTGGCATTTCTGGCAGAAACTGTCCTATTTTGGGGATAAAAGAGGTATTTGTGGGAGAAAAGTTCCTAATTCATAGGGGAAAGCTAGTATTTCTGTGGCCTTTCTGGAAGAAACTGTCCTCTTTTTGGGATAAAAGAGGTATTTGTGGGTGAAAAGGTCCTATTTGAATGGGGAAAGCTGGTATTTCTTGGAGAAGATGTGATATGTTTGGGAGAAATGTGGCATTTCTGGAAGAAACTGTCCTATTTTGGGGATAAAAGAGGTATTTGTGGGTGAAAAGGTCCTATTTGAAGGGGAAAACCTGGTACTTCTTGGAGAAGATGTGATATATTTGGGAGAAATGTGGCATGTCTGGAAGAAAATGTCCTATTTGGGGCGAGAAGGCTGGTATTTGTGGGTGAAAAGGTCCTATTTGAAGGGGGATACCTGGTATTTCTTGGAGAAGATGTGATATATTTGGGAGAAATGTGGCATTTCTGGAAGAAACTGTCCTCTTTTGGGGATAAAAGAGGTATTTGTGGGTGAAAAGTTCCTATTTGAAGGGGGAATCCTGGTATTTCTTGGAGAAGATGTGATATATTTGGGAGAAATGTGGCCTTTCTGGAAGAAACTGTCCTCTTTTGGGGATAAAAGAGGTATTTGTGGGTGAAAAGGTCCTATTTGAAGGTGGAACCTGGTATTTCTTGGAGGAGATGTTATATGTTTGGGAGAAATGTGGCAATTCTGGAAGAAACTGTCCTCTTTTGGGGATCAAAGAGGTATTTGTGGGTGAAAAGGTCCTATTTGAAGGGGGAAAGCTGGTATTTCTTGCAGAAGATGTGATATATTTTGGAGCAATCTTGCAAGTCTGGAAGAAACTGTCCTATTTTGGAGATAAAAGAGGTATTTGTGGGTGAAAAGGTCCTATTTGAAGGGGGAAACCTGGTATTTCTTGGAGAAGATGTGATATGTTTCGGAGAAATGTGGCATGTCTGGAAGAAACTGTCCTATTTTGGGGATAAAAGAGGTATTTGTGGGTGAAAAGGTCCTATTTGAAGGGGGAAACCTGGTATTTCTTGGAGAAGATGTGATCTATTTGGGAGAAATATGGCCTTTCTGGAAGAAAATGTCCTATTTGGGGCGAGAAGGCTGGTATTTGTGGGTGAAAAGGTCCTATTTGAAGGGGGAAACCTGGTATTTCTTGGAGGAGATGTTATATGTTTGGGAGAAATGTGGCATTTCTGGAAGAAACTGTCCTCTTTTGGGGATAAAAGAGGGATTTGTGTGTGAAAAGGTCCTATTTCCAGGGGAAAACCTGGTATTTCTTGGAGAAGATGTGATATATTTGGGAGAAATGTGGCATGTCTGGAAGAAACTGTCCTATTTGGGCGAGAAGGCTGGTATTTGTGGGTGAAAAGCTCCTATTTGAAGGGGGAGATGTGGTATTTCTTGGAGGAGATGTGATATGTTTGGGAGAAATGTGGCATGTCAGGAAGAAACTGTCCTATTTTGGGGATAAAACAGGTATTTGTGGTAGAAAAGGTCTATTTGAAGGGGGAAAGCTGGTATTTCTTGGAGAAGATGTGATATGTTTCGGAGAAATGTGGCATGTCTGGAAGAAAATGTCCTATTTTGGGATAAAAGAGGTATTTGTGGGTGAAAAGGTCCTATTTCAGGAGGAATCCTTGCATTTCTTGGAGAAGATGTGATATGTTTGGGAGAAATGTGGCATTTCTGGAAGAAACTGTCCTCTTTTGGGGTTTAAACCAGGTATTTGTGGGTGAAAAGGTCCTATTTGAAGGGAAAACCTGGTATTTCTTGGAGAAGATATGATCTATTTGGGAGAAATGTGGCCTTTCTGGAAGTAACTGTCCTCTTTTGGGATAAAAGAGGTATTAGTGGATGAAAAAGGTCCTATTTGAAGGGGGAAACCTGGTATTTCTTGGAGAAGCTGTGATATATTTGGGAGAAACCTGGAATTTATGGAAGAAACTGTCCTATTTTGGGGATAAAACAGGTAATTTGTTGGTGAAAAGATACTATTTGAAGGGGGGAAAGCTGGTATTTCTTGGTGAAGATGTGATGTATTTGGGAGAAATCTGGCATTTCTGGAAGAAACTGTCCTCTTTTGGGGATAAAAGAGGTATAAGGGGGAGAAAAGGTCCTATGTCAAGGGGTAAAG
>CM059475.1:6375113-6704167 GCA_030408155.1 Lophura swinhoii
CCCAAAAGAGGACAGTTTCTTCCAGAAAGGCCACATTTCTCCAAATAGATCACATCTTCTCCAAGAAATACCAGTTGTTTCCCTTCAAATAGGACCTTTTCACCCACAAATACCTCTGTTATCCACAAAAGAGGACAGTTTCTTCAGAAATGCCACATTTCTCCCAAATATATCACATCTTCTCCAAGAAATACCAGCTTTCCCCCTTCAAATAGGTCCTTTTCACCCACAAATACCTCTTTTATCCCAAAAGAGGACAGTTTCTTCCAGAAATGCCACATTTCTCCCAAATATATCACATCTTCTCCAAGAAATACCAGGTTTCCCCCTTCAAATAGGACCTTTTCATCCACAAGTACCTCTTTTTATCCCCAAAAGAGGACAGTTTCTGCCAGACATGCCACATTTCTCCCAAGTATATCACATCTTCACCAAGAAATACAGGTTTCCCCCCTTCAAATAGGACTTTTCCCCAAAAAAACCTCATTTATCCCCAAAAGAGGACAGTTTCTTCTAGAAAGGCCACATTTCTCCCAAATATATCACATCTTCTCCAAGAAATACCAGGTTTCCCTCTTCAAATAGGACGTTTTCACCCACAAATGCTATCCTTCTCCCCCAAATAGGACATTTTCTACCAGACATGCCAGATTTCTCCCAAATATATCACATCTTCCCAAAGACATACCAGGTTTCCCCCTTCAAATAGGACCTTTCCACACACAAATACCTCTTTTATCCCCAAAAGAGGACATTTTCTTCCAGAAATGCCACATTTCTCCCAAATATATCACATCTTCTCCAAGAAATACCAGCTTTCCGCCTTCAAATACGACCTTTTCACCCACAAATACCTGTTTTATCCCCAAAAGAGGACAGTTTCATCCAGACATGCCACATTCTCCTAATGTGTCACATCTTCTCCAAGATATACCAGGTTTCCCCCTTCAAATAGGACCTTATCTCCCACAAATACCTGTTTTATCCCCAAAATTGGACAGTTTCTTCCAGAAAGGCCACATTTCTCCCAAATATATCACATCTTTTCCAAGAAATACCACGATTCCTCCTGAAATAGGACCTTTTCTCCCACAAATACCAGACTTCTCCCCCAGTTAGGACATTTTCTTCCAGACATGCCAGATTACTTTCAAACATATCACATCTTCTCCAAGAAATACCAGGTTTCCCCCTTCAAATAGGACCTTTTCACCCTGTAATACCTGTTTTATCCCCAAAAGAGGACAGTTTCTTCCAGACATGCCAGTTTTCTCCCAAATATATATCATCTTCTCCAAGAAATACCAGGTTTCCCCCTTCAAATAGGACCTTTTCACCCACAAATACCTCTTTTATCCCCAAAACAGGACACTTTCTTCCAGAAATGCCACATTTCTCCCAAATATATCACATCTTCTCCAAGAAATACCAGGTTTCCCCCTTGAAATAGGGCCTTTTCACCCACAAATACCTCTTTTATCCCCAAAATAGGACAGTTTCTTCCAGAAATGCCACATTTCTCCCAAATATATCACATCTTCTCCAAGGAATACCAGGTTTCCCCCTTCAAATAGGTCCTTTTCACCAAAAAAACCTCATTTATCCCCAAAAGAGGACAGTTTCTTCCTGACATGCCACATTTCTCCCAAATAGATCACATCTTCTCCAAGAAATACCAGGATTCCACCTGAAATAGGAATTTTTCTCCCAAAAATACCAGCCTTCTCCCCCCAGATAGGACATTTTCTTCCAGACATGCCAGATTTCTTCCAAACATATCACATCTTCCCCAAGAAATGCCAGGTTTCCCCCTTCAAAAAGGACCTTTTCACCCACAAATACCTGTTTTATCCCCAAAAGAGGACAGATTCTTCCAGACATGCCACATTTCTCCCAAATAGATCACATTTTCTCCAAGAAATACCAGGTTTCCCCCTTGAAATAAGTCCTTTTCACCCACAAATACCTCTTTTATCCCCAAAATAGGACAGTTTCTGCCAGAAAGGCCACATTTCTCCCAAATACATCACATCTTCTCCAAGAAATACCAGCTTTCCCCCTTCAAATACGACCTTTTCACCCACAAATACCTCTTTTATCCCCAAAAGAGGACAGTTTCTTCCAGAAAGGCCACATTTCTCCCAAATAGATCACATCTTCTCCAAGAAATACCAGTTGTTTCCCTTCAAATAGGACCTTTTCACACAGAAATACCTCTGTTATCCACAAAGGAGGACAGTTTCTTCCAGACATGCCACATTTCTCCCAAATATATCACATCTTCTCCAAGAAATACCAGCTTTCCCCCTTCAAATAGGTCCTTTTCACCACAAATACCTCTTTTATCCCCAAAAGAGGACAGTTTCTTCCAGAAATGCCACATTTCTCCCAAATATATCACATCTTCTCCAAGAAATACCAGGTTTCCCCCCTTCAAATAGGACCTTTTCATCCACAAGTACCTCTTTTATCCCCAAAAGAGGACAGTTTCTGCCAGACATGCCACATTTCTCCCCAGTATATCACATCTTCACCAAGAAATACCAGGTTTCCCCCTTCAAATAGGACCTTTTCCCCAAAAAAACCTCATTTATCCCCAAAAGAGGACAGTTTCTTCTAGAAAGGCCACATTTCTCCCAAATATATCACATCTTCTCCAAGAAATACCAGGTTTCCCTCTTCAAATAGGACCTTTTCACCCACAAATGCTATCCTTCTCCCCCCACATCGGACATTTTCTACCAGACATGCCAGATTTCTCCCAAATATATCACATCTTCCCAAAGACATACCAGGTTTCCCCCTTCAAATTGGACCTTTCCACCCACAAATACCTCTTTTATCCCAAAAGAGGACAGTTTCTTCCAGAAATGCCACATTTCTCCCAAATATAGCACATCTTCTCCAAGAAATACCAGGTTTCCCCCTTCAAATAGGACCTTTTCACCCACAAATACATGTTTGATCCCCAAAAGAGGACAGTTTCTTCCAGAAATGCCAGATATCTCCCAAATATATCACATCTCCTCAAAGAAATAACAGGTTTTCCCCTGGAAATAGGAACTTTTCACCCACAAATAACTGTTTTATCCCTAAAAGAGGACAGTTTCTGCCAGAAATGCCACATTTCTCCCAAATATATCACATCTTCTCCAAGAAATACCAGGGTTCCCCCTTGAAATAGGACCTTTTCTCCCACAAATACCTCTTTTATCCCCAAAATAGGACAGTTTCTTCCAGAAATGCCACATTTCTCCCAAATATATCACATCTTCTCCAAGAAATACCAGCTTTCCCCCTTGAAATGTGAACTTTTCACCAACAAATACCTCATTTATCCCCAAAATAGGACAGTTTCTTCCAGAAATGCCAGATATCTCCCAAATATATCACATCTTCTCCAAGAAATACCAGGTTTCCCCCTTCAAATAGGACCTTTTCACCCACAAATACCTCTTTTATCCCCAAAATACGACAGTTTCTTCCAGAAATGCCACATTTCTCCCAAGTATATCACATCTTCTCCAAGAAATACCAGGTTTCCCCCTTCAAATAGGACCTTTTCCCCAAAAAAACCTCATTTATCCCCAAAATACGACAGTTTCTTCCAGAAATGTCACATTTCTCCCATATAGATCACATCTTCTCCAAGAAATACCAGGATTCCCCTTCAAATAGGACCTTTTCACCCAAAAAATACCTCTTTTATCCCCAAAATAGGACAGTTTCTGCCAGACATGCCACATTTCTCCAAGTATATCACATCTTCACCAAGAAATACCAGCTTTCCCCCTTCAAATAGGACCTTTTCCCCAAAAAAACCTCATTTATCCCCAAAAGAGGACAGTTTCTTCCAGAAATGTCACATTTCTCCCAAATAGATCACATCTTCTCCAAGAAATACCAGGATTCCACCAGATATAGGACTTTTTCTCCCACAAATACTATCCTTCTCCCCCAGATAGGACATTTTCTTCGAGACATGCCACATTTCTCCAAAACATATCACATCTTCCCCAAGAAATATCAGGTTTCCCCCTGGAAATAGGACCTTTTCACCCACAAATACCTGTTTTATCCCCAAAATAGGACAGTTTCTTCCAGACATGCCACATTTCTCCCAAATATATCACATCTTCTCCAAGAAATACCAGCTTTCCCCCTTCAAATAGGACCTTTTCACCCACAAATACCTCTTTGATCCCCAAAAGAGGACAGTTTCATCCAGACATGCCACATTTCTCGCAAATGTATCACATCTTCTCCAGGAAATACCACGATTCCTCCTGAAATAGGACCTTCTCATTCACAACTAGCAGCCTTCTCCCCCAAAATTGGACATTTTCTTCCAGAAAGGCCACATTTCTCCCAAACATATCACATCTTCCCCAAGAAATACCAGGTTTCCCCCTTCAAATAGGGCCTTTTCACCCACAAATATCTCTTTTGATCCCCAAAATAGGACAGTTTCTTCCTGACATGCCAGATTTCACCCAAATATATCACATCTTCTCCAAGAAATGCCAGCTTTCCCCCTTCAAATAGGACCTTTTCTCCCACAAATCCCTGTTTTATCCCCAAAAGAGAACATTTTCTTCCAGAAAGGCCACATTTCTCCCAAATAGATCACATCTTCTCCAAGAAATACCAGGTTTCCCCCTTCAAATAGGACCTTATCTCCCACAAATACCTGTTTTATCCCCAAAAGAGGACAGTTTCTGCCAGAAATGCCACATTTCTCCCAAATATATGACATCTTCTCCAAGAAATACCACGATTCCTCCTGAAATAGGACCTTTTCACCAACAAATACCAGACTTCTCCCCCCAGATAGGACAGTTTCTTCCAGACATGCCAGTTTTCTCCCAAATATATATCATCTTCTCCAAGAAATACCAGGTTTCCCCCTTCAAATAGGACCTTTTCACCCACCAATACCTCTTTTATCCCCAAAAGAGGACAGTTTCTTCCAGACATGCCACATTTCTCCCAAATATATCACATCTTCTCCAAGAAATACCAGTTGTTCCCCTTCAAATAGGACCTTTTCACCCACAGATAACTCTGATATCCACAAAAGAGGACAGTTTCTTCCAGAAATGCCACATTTCTCCCAAATATATCATATCTTCTCCAAGGAATACCAGGTTTCCCCCTTCAAATAGGACCTTTTCACCCACAAATACCTCTTTTATCCCCAAAAGAGGACAGTTTCTTCCAGAAAGGCCACATTTCTGCAAAATAGATCACATCTTCTCCAAGAAATACCATGTTCCCCCTTTGAAATAGGGCCTTTTCACCCACAAATACCTCTTTTATCCACAAAATAGGACAGTTTCTTCCAGAAAGGCCACATTTCTCCCAAATATATCACATCTTCTCCAAGAAATACCAGCTTTCCCTCTTCAAATGTGAACTTTTCACCCACAAATACCTGTTTTATCCCCAAAATAGGACAGTTTCTTCCAGAAAGGCCACATTTCTCCCAAATATATCACATCTTCTCCAAGAAATACCAGGTTTCCCCCTTCAAATAGGACCTTCTCACACACAAGTACCTCTTTTATCCCCAAAATAGGACAGTTTCTGCCAGACATGACACATTTCTCCCTAATATATCACATCTTCTCCAAGAAATACCAGCTTTCCCCCTTCAAATAGGACCTTTTCACCCACAAATACCTCTTTTTTCCCCAAAAGAGGACAGTTTCTTCCAGAAAAGCCACATTTCTCCCAAATAGATCACATCTTCTCCAAGAAATACCAGTTGATCCCCTTCAAATAGGACCTTTTCAACCGCTAATACCTCTGTTATCCACAAAAGAGGACAGTTTCTTCCAGAAATGCCACATTTCTCCCAAATATATCACATCTTCTCCAAGAAATACCAGGTTTCCCCCTTCAAATAGGTCCTTTTCACCCACTAATACCTCTTTTATCCCCAAAAGAGGACAGTTTCTTCCAGAAATACCAGATAACTCCCAAATATATCACATCTTCTCCAAGAAATACCAGGTTTCCACCTTCAAATAGGACCTTTTCACCCACAAATACCTCTTTTATCCACAAAATAGGACAGTTTCTGCCAGACATGCCACATTTCTCCCAAGTATATCACATCTTCACCAAGAAATACCAGCTTTCCCCCTTCAAATAGGACCTTTTCCCCAAAAAAACCTCATTTATCCCCAAAATACGACAGTTTCTTCCAGAAATGTCACATTTCTCCCAAATAGATGACATCTTCTCCAAGAAATACCAGGATTCCACCTGATATAGGACTTTTTCTCCCACAAATACTATCCTTCTCCCCCAGATAGGACATTTTCTTCCAGACATGTCACATTTCTCCCAAACATATCACATCTTCCCCAAGAAATATCAGGTTTCCCCCTTCAAATAGGACCTTTTCACCCACAAATACCTGTTTTATCCCCAAAATAGGACAGTTTCTTCCAGAAAGGCCACATTTCTCCCAAATATAGCACATCTTCTCCAAGAAATACCAGCTTTCCCCCTTCAAATAGGACCTTTACACCCACAAATACCTCTTTTATCCCCAAAAGAGGACAGTTTCTTCCAGAAAGGCCACATTTCTCCCAAATATACCACATCTTCTCCAAGAAATACCAGGTTTCCCCCTTCAAATAGGACCTATTCACCCACAAATACCTGTTTTATCCCCAAAATAGGACAGTTTCTTCCAGAAAGGCCACATTTCTCCCAAATATATCACATCTTCTCCAAGAAATACCAGGTTTCCCCCTTCAAATAGGACCTTATCTCCCACAAATACCTGTTTTATCCCCAAAAGAGGACAGTTTCTGCCAGAAATGCCACATATCTCCCAAATATATCACATCTTCTCCAAGAAATACCACGATTCCTCCTGAAATAGGACCTTTTCACCAACAAATACCAGACTTCTCCCCCCAGATAGGACATTTTCTTCCAGACATGCCAGTTTTCTCCCAAATATATCACATCTTCCCAAAGACATACCAGGTTTCCCCCTTCAAATAGGACCTTTCCACCCACAAATACCTCTTTTATCCCCAAAAGAGGACAGTTTCTTCCAGAAATGCCACATTTCTCCCAAATATATCACATCTTCTCCAAGAAATACCAGCTTTCCCTCTTCAAATGTGAACTTTTCACCCACAAATACCTCTTTTATCCCCAAAATAGGACAGTTTCTTCCAGAAATGCCAGATTTCTTCCAAATATATCACATCTTCTCCAAGAAATACCAGGTTTCCCCCTTCAAATAGGACCTTCTCACACACAAATACCTCTTTTATCCCCAAAATAGGACAGTTTCTGCCAGACATGCCACATTTCTCCCAAGTATATCACATCTTCACCAAGAAATACCAGCTTTCCCCCTTCAAATAGGACCTTTTCCACAAAAAAACCTCATTTATCCCCAAAATAGGACAGTTTCTTCCAGAAATGCCACATTTCTCCCAAATAGATCACATCTTCTCCAAGAAATACCAGGATTCCACCTGATATAGGACTTTTTCTCCCACAAATACTATCCTTCTCCCCCCAGATAGGACATTTTCTTCCAGACATGCCACATTTCTCCCAAGTATATCACATCTTCTCCAAGAAATACCAGGTTTCCCCCTTCAAATAGGACCTTCTCACACAGAAATACCTTTTTATCCCCAAAAGAGGACAGTTTCTTCCAGAAATACCACATTTCTCCCAAATATATCACATCTTCTCCAAGAAATACCACGATTCCTCCTGAAATAGGACCTTTTCACCAACAAATAACAGACTTCTCCCCCCAGATAGGACATTTTCTTCCAGACATGCCAGATTTCTTCCAAACATATCACATCTTCTCCAAGAAATACCAGCATTCCCCCTTCAAATAGGACCTTTTCACCCACAAATACCTCTTTTATCCCCAAAAGAGGACAGTTTCTTCCAGACATGCCACATTTCTCCCAAATATATCACATCTTCTCCAAGAACTACCAGCTTTCCCCTTTCAAATAGGACCTTTTCACCCACAAATACCTCTTTTATCCCCAAAAGAGGACAGTTTCTTCCAGAAAGGCCAGATTTCTCCCAAATATATCACATCTTCTCCAAGAAATACCAGGGTTCCCCATGGAAATAGGACCTTTTCACCAACTAATGGCTGTTTTATCCCCAAAAGAGGGCAGTACCTTCCAGAAATGCCAGATTTCTTCCAAATATATCACATCTCCTCAAAGAAATACCAGGATTACCCCTGAAATAGGAGCTCTTCACCCACAAATACCTCTTTTATCCTCAAAAGAGGACAGTTTCTTCCAGACATGCCACATTTCTCCCAAATATATCACATCTTCTCCAAGAAATACCATGATTCCTCCTGAAATAGGACCTTTTCTCCCACAAATACCAGCCTTCTCCCCCCAAATTGGACTTTTTCTTCCAGACATGCCACATTTCTCCCAAACATATCACATCTTCCCTAAGAAATACCAGCTTTCCCCCTGGAAATAGGACCATTTCACCCACAAATACCTCTTTTTATCCCCAAAAGAGGACAGTTTCTTCCAGAAATGCCACATTTCTCCTAAATATATCACATCTTCTCCAAGAAATACCAGCTTTCCCCCTTCAAATAGGAACTTTTCACCCGCAAATACCTCTTTCATCCCCAAAAGAGGACATTTTCTGCCAGAAAGGCCACATTTCTCCCAAATGTATCACATTTTCTCCAAGAAATACCAGGATTCCACCAGAAATAGGACCTTCTCACCCACAAATACCAGCCTTCTCCCCCAAATAGGACATTTTCTTCCAGACATGCCACATTTCTCCCAAATATATCACATCTTCTCCAAGAAATACCAGCTTTCACCCTTCGAATAGGAAATTTTCACCCACAAATACCTCTTTTATCCCCAAAAGAGGACAGTTTCTGCCAGACATGCCACATTTCTCCCAAATATATCACATCTTCTCCAAGAAATACCAGGGTTCCCCCTTCAAATAGGACCTTTTCACCCACGAATACCTCTTTTATCCCCAAAAGAGGACAGTTTCTTCCAGAAATGCCTCATTTCTCCGAAATATATCACATCTTCACCAAGAAATACCAGGTTTCCCCCTTATAATAGGAAATTTTCACCCACAAATACCTATTTTATCCCCAAAAGAGGACAGTTTCTTCCAGAAATGCCACATTTCTCCCAAATATATCACATCTTCTCCAAGAAATACCAGGTTTCCCATTTCAAATACCACCTTTTCTCCCGCAAATATCTGTTTTATCCCCAAAATAGGACAGTTTCTTCCAGACATGCCACATTTCTCCCAAATAGATCACATCTTCTCCAAGAAATACCAGCTTTCCCATTTCAAATAGCAGCTTTTCTCCCGCAAATACCTGTTTTATCCCCAAAATAGGACAGTTTCTTCCAGACATGCCACATTTCTCCCAAATATATCACATCTTCTCCAAGAAATACCAGCTTTCCCCCTTCAAATAGGGCCTTTTCACCCACAAATACCTCTTTTATCCCCAAAAGAGGACAGTTTCTTCCAGACATGCCACATTTCTCCCAAATATATCACATCTTCTCCAAGAAATACCAGATTTCCCATTTCAAATAGCGCCTTTTCTCCCGCAAATACCTGTTTTATCCCCCCAAATAGGACAGTTTCTGCCATAAAGGCCACATGTCTCCCAAATAGATCACATCTTCTCCAAGAAATACCAGGTTTCCCCCTTATAATAGGACCTTTTCACCCACAAATACCTCTTTTATCCCCAAAATAGGACAGTTTCTTCCAGAAAGGCCACATTTCTCCCAAATATATCACATCTTCTCCTAGAATTACCAGGGTTCCCCCTTCAAATAGGACCTTCTCACCCACAAATTCCTGTTTTATCCCCAAAAGAGGATATTTCCTTCCAGACATGCCACATTTCTCCCAAATAGATCACATATTCTCCAAGAAATACCAGCTTTCCCCCTTCAAATAGGACCTTTTCACCCACAAATACCTCTTTTATCCCCAAAAGAGGACAGTTTCTTCCAGACATGCCACATTTCTCCCAAATATATCACATCTTCTCCAAGAAATACCAGCTTTCCCCCTTCAAATAGGACCTTTTCACCCACAAATACCTCTTTTATCCCCACAAGACGACAGTTTCTTCCAGAAATGCCACATTTCTCTCAAATAGATCACATCTTCTCCAAGAAATACCAGGGTTCCCCATGGAAATAGGACCTTTTCACCAACTAATGGCTGTTTTATCCCCAAAAGAGGGCAGTACCTTCCAGAAATGCCAGATTTCTTCCAAATATATCACATCTCCTCAAAGAAATACCAGGATTACCCCTGAAATAGGAGCTCTTCACCCACAAATACCTCTTTTATCCTCAAAAGAGGACAGTTTCTTCCAGACATGCCACATTTCTCCCAAATATATCACATCTTCTCCAAGAAATACCATGATTCCTCCTGAAATAGGACCTTTTCTCCCACAAATACCAGCCTTCTCCCCCCAAATTGGACTTTTTCTTCCAGACATGCCACATTTCTCCCAAACATATCACATCTTCCCTAAGAAATACCAGCTTTCCCCCTGGAAATAGGACCATTTCACCCACAAATACCTCTTTTTATCCCCAAAAGAGGACAGTTTCTTCCAGAAATGCCACATTTCTCCTAAATATATCACATCTTCTCCAAGAAATACCAGCTTTCCCCCTTCAAATAGGAACTTTTCACCCGCAAATACCTCTTTCATCCCCAAAAGAGGACAGTTTCTGCCAGAAAGGCCACATTTCTCCCAAATGTATCACATTTTCTCCAAGAAATACCAGGATTCCACCAGAAATAGGACCTTCTCACCCACAAATACCAGCCTTCTCCCCCCAAATAGGACATTTTCTTCCAGACACGCCACATTTCTCCCAAATATATCACATCTTCTCCAAGAAATACCAGCTTTCACCCTTCGAATAGGAAATTTTCACCCACAAATACCTCTTTTATCCCCAAAATTGGACATTTTCTTCCAGACATGCCACATTTCTCCCAAATATATCACATCTTCTCCAAGAAATACCAGGGTTCCCCCTTCAAATAGGACCTTTTCACCCACGAATACCTCTTTTATCCCCAAAAGAGGACAGTTTCTTCCAGAAATGCCTCATTTCTCCGAAATATATCACATCTTCACCAAGAAATACCAGGTTTCCCCCTTATAATAGGAAATTTTCACCCACAAATACCTATTTTATCCCCAAAATAGGACAGTTTCTTCCAGAAATGCCACATTTCTCCCAAATATATCACATCTTCTCCAAGAAATACCAGGTTTCCCATTTCAAATAGCACCTTTTCTCCCGCAAATATCTGTTTTATCCCCAAAATAGGACAGTTTCTTCCAGACATGCCACATTTCTCCCAAATATATCACATCTTCTCCAAGAAATACCAGCTTTCCCATTTCAAATAGCAGCTTTTCTCCCGCAAATACCTGTTTTATCCCCAAAATAGGACAGTTTCTTCCAGACATGCCACATTTCTCCCAAATATATCACATCTTCTCCAAGAAATACCAGCTTTCCCCCTTCAAATAGGGCCTTTTCACCCACAAATACCTCTTTTATCCCCAAAAGAGGACAGTTTCTTCCAGACATGCCACATTTCTCCCAAATATATCACATCTTCTCCAAGAAATACCAGATTTCCCATTTCAAATAGCACCTTTTCTCCCGCAAATACCTGTTTTATCCCCCCAAATAGGACAGTTTCTGCCATAAAGGCCACATGTCTCCCAAATAGATCACATCTTCTCCAAGAAATACCAGGTTTCCCCCTTATAATAGGACCTTTTCACCCACAAATACCTCTTTTATCCCCAAAATAGGACAGTTTCTTCCAGAAAGGCCACATTTCTCCCAAATATATCACATCTTCTCCTAGAATTACCAGGGTTCCCCCTTCAAATAGGACCTTCTCACCCACAAATTCCTGTTTTATCCCCAAAAGAGGATATTTCCTTCCAGACATGCCACATTTCTCCCAAATAGATCACATCTTCTCCAAGAAATACCAGCTTTCCCCCTTCAAATAGGACCTTTTCACCCACAAATACCTCTTTTATCCCCAAAAGAGGACAGTTTCTTCCAGAAATGCCACATTTCTCCCAAATATATCACATCTTCTCCAAGAAATACCAGCTTTCCCCCTTCAAATAGGACCTTTTCACCCACAAATACCTCTTTTATCCCCACAAGAGGACAGTTTCTTCCAGAAATGCCACATTTCTCCCAAATAGATCACATCTTCTCCAAGAAATACCACGTTTCCCCCTTCAAATAGGACCTTTTCACCCACAAATACCTCATTTATCCCCAAAAGAGGACAGTTTCTTCCAGAAATGCCACATTTCTCCCAAATAGATCACATCTTCTCCAAGAAATACCAGGATTACACCTGAAATAGAACTTTTTCTCTTACATATACCTCTTTTATCCCCTAAATAGGACAGTTTCTTCCAGAAATGCCACATTTCTCCCAAATATATCACATCTTCTCCAAGAAATACCAGGTTTCCCCCTTCAAATAGGAACTTTTCACCCACTAATACCTCTTTCATCCCCAAAATAGGACATTTTCTGCCAGAAAGGCCACATTTCTCCCTAATGTATCACATCTTCTCCAAGAAATACCAGGATTACTCCTGAAATAGGACCTTCTCACCCACAAATACCAGCCTTCTCCCCCCAGATACTGCATTTTCTTCCAGACATGCCAGTTTTCTTCCAAACATTTCACATCTTCCCCAAGAAATACCAGATTTCCCCCTTCAAATAGGACCTTTTCACCCACAAACACCTCTTTTATCCCCAAAAGAGGACAGTTTCTTCCAGAAAGGCCACATTTCTCCCAAATATAGCACATCTTCTCCAAGAAATACCAGGTTCGCCCTAGAAATAAGACCTTTTCACCCACAAATACCTCTTTTATCCCCAAAAGAGGACAGTTTCTTCCAGAAAGGCCACATTTCTCCCAAATAGATCACATCTTCTCCAAGAAATACCAGGGTTCCCCCTTCAAATAGGACATTATCACCCACAAATACCTGTTTTATCCCACAAATAGGACAGTTTCTTCCAGACATGCCAGATTTCACCCAAATATATCACATCTTCTCCAAGAAATACCAGGTTTCCCCCTTCAAATCGGACCTTTTCACCCACAAATACCTCTTTTATCCCCAAAAGAGGACAGTTTCTTCCAGACATGCCACATTTCTCCCAAATATATCACATCTTCTCCAAGAAATACCAGCTTTCCCCCTTCAAATAGGAACTTTTCTCCCACAAATACCTCTTTTATCCCCAAAATAGAACAGTTTCTTCCAGAAAGGCCACATTTCTCCCAAATAGATCACATCTTCGCCAAGAAATACCAGCTTTCCCCCTTCAAATAGGAACTTTTCACCCACAAATACCTCTTTTATCCCCAAAAGAGGACAGTTTCTTCCACAAATGCCACATTTCTCCCAAATATATCTCATCTTCTACAAGAAATACCAGGATTCCTCCTGAAATAGGACCTTCTCACCGAAAACTACCAGCCTTCTCTCCCCAAATTGGACATTTTCTTCCAGAAAGGCCACATTTCTCCCAAATAGATCACATCTTCTCCAAGAAATACCAGCTTTCCCCCTTCAAATAGGACCTTTTCACCCACAAATACCTCTTTTATCCCCAAAATAGGACAGTTTCTGCCAGAAAGGCCACATTTCTCCCAAATATATCACAACTTCTCCAAGAAATACCAGGTTCCCCCTTGACATAAGACCTTTTCACCCACAAATACCTCTTTTATCCCCAAAAGAGGACAGTTTCTGCCAGAAATGCCACATTTCTCCCAAATATATCACATCTCCTCCAAGAAATACCAGGATTACCCCTGAAATAGGAGCTCTTCACCCACAAATACCTCTTTTATCCTCAAAAGAGGACAGTTTCTTCCAGACATGCCACATTTCTCCCAAATATATCACATCTTCTCCAAGAAATACCATGGTTTCCCCCTTCTAATAGGACCTTATCACCCACAAATACCTGTTTTATCCCCATAAGAGGACAGTTTCTTCCAGAAATGCCACATTTCTCCCAAATATATCACATCGCCTCCAAGAAATGCCAGGATTCCCCCTGAAATAGGACCTTTTCACCCACAAATACCTCTTTTATCCCCAAAAGAGGACAGTTTCTGCCATAAAGGCCACATTTCTCCCAAATAGATCACATCTTCTCCAAGAAATACCAGGTTTCCCCCTTCAAATAGGACCTTTTCACCCACAAATACCTCTTTTATCCCCAAAAGAGGACAGTTTCTTCCAGAAAGGCCAAATTTCTCCCAAATATATCACATCTCCTCCAAGAAATACCAGGATTACTCCTGAAATAGGACCTTTTCTCCCACAAATACCAGCATTCTCCCCCCAAATAGGACATTTTCTTCCATACATGCCACATTTCTCCCAAATAGATCACATCTTCTCCAAGAAATACCAGCTTTCCCCCTTCAAATAGGACCTTTTCACCCACAAATACCTCTTTTATCCCCAAAATAGGGCAGTTTCTGCCAGAAAGGCCACATTTCTCCCAAATAGATCACATCTTCTCCACGAAAAACCAGGTTTCCCCCTTCAAATAGGACCTTTTCACCCACAAATACCTGTTTTATCCCCAAAAGAGGACAGTTTCTTGCAGACATGCCACATTTCTCCCAAATATATCACATCTTCTCCAAGAAATACCAGGTTCCCCCTTGACATAGGACCTTTTCACCCACAAATACCTCTTTTATCCCCAAAAGAGGACAGTTTCTGCCAGAAATGCCACATTTCTCCCAAATAGATCACATCTCCTCCAAGAAATACCAGGATTACCCCTGAAATAGGAGCTCTTCACCCACAAATACCTCTTTTATCCCCAAAAGAGGACAGTTTCTTCCAGAAATGCCACATTTCTCCCAAATATATCACAACGCCTCCAAGAAATACCAGGTTTCCCCCTTGAAATAGGACCTTTTCACCCACAGATACCTGTTTGATCCCCAAAAGAGGACAGTTTCCTCCAGAAATGCCAAATTTCTCCCAAATATATCACATCTTCTCCAAGAAATACCAGCTTTCCCCCTTCAAATAGGACCTTTTCACCCACAAATACCTCTTTTATCCCCAAAAGAGGACAGTTTCTTCCAGACATGCCTCATTTCTCCCAAATATATCACATCTCCTCCAAGAAATACCAGGGTTCCCCCTTCATATACGACCTTTTCACCCACAAATACCTCTTTGATCCCCAAAATAGGACAGTTTCTTCCAGACATGCCACATTTCTCCCAAATATATCACATCTTCTCCAAGAAATACCAGCTTTTTCCCTTCAAATAGGACCTTTTCACCCACAAATACCCGTTTTATCCCCAAAATAGGACAGTTTCTTCCAGAAATGCCACATTTCTCCCAAATATAGAGCATCTTCTCCAAGAAATACCAGGTTTCCCCCTTCAAAGAGGACCTTTTCACCCTGTAATACCTCTTTATCCCCAAAATCGGACAGTTTCTTCCAGAAATGCCACATTTCTCCCAAATATATCACATCTTCTCCAAGAAATACCAGCTTTCCCATTTCAAATAGCACCTTTTCTCCCGCAATTACCTGTTTTATCCCCAAAATAGGTCAGTTTCTTCCAGACATGCCACATTTCTCCCAAATAGATCACATATTCTCCAAGAAATACCAGCTTTCCCCCTTCAAATAGGAACTTTTCACCCACAAATACCTCTTTTATCCCCAAAAGAGGACAGTTTCTTCCAGAAAGCCAGATTTCTCCCAAATATATCACATCTTCTCCAAGAAATACCAGGTTTCCCATTTCAAATAGCACCTTTTCTCCCGCAAATACCTGTTTTATCCCCAAAAGAGGACAGTTTCTGCCATAAAGGCCACATTTCTCCCAAATAGATCACATCTTCTCCAAGAAATACCAGCTTTCCCCCTTCAAATAGGACCTTTTCACCCACAAATACCTCTTTTATCCCCAAAAGAGGACAGTTTCTTCCAGAAAGGCCACATTTCTCCCAAATATATCACATCTTCTCCAAGAAATACCAGGGTTCCCCCTTGAAGTAGGACCTTCTCACCCACAAACCCCTGTTTTATCCCCAAAATAGGACATTTCCTTCCAGACATGCCACATTTCTCCCAAATAGATCACATATTCTCCAAGAAATACCAGCTTTCCCCCTTCAAATAGGAACTTTTCACCCACACATACCTCTTTTATCCCCAAAATAGGACATTTTCTTCCAGACATGCCACATTTCTCCCAAATATATCACATCTTCTCCAAGAAATACCAGGTTTCCCCCTTCAAATAGGACCTTTTCACACACAAATACCTCTTTGATCCCCAAAAGAGGACAGTTTCTTCCAGAAATGCCACATTTCTCCCAAATAGATCACATCTTCTCCAAGAAATACCAGGTTTCCCCCTTCAAATAGGACCTTTTCACCCACAAATACCTCTTTTATCCCCAAAAGAGGACAGTTTCTTCCAGAAATGCCACATTTCTCCCAAATAGATCACATCTTCTCTAAGAAATACCAGGATTCCACCTGAAATAGGACCTTTTCTCTTACAAATACCAGCCTTCTCCCCCCAGATAGGACATTTTCTTCCAGACATGCCAGATTTCTCCCAAACATATCTCATCTTCTCCAAGAAATACCAGGTTTCCCCCTTCAAATAGGACCTTTTCACCCACAAATACCTGTTTGATCCCCAAAATACGACAGTTTCTTCCAGACATGACACATTTCTCCCAAATATATCACATCTTCTCCAAGAAATACCAGGTTTCCCCCTTCAAATAGGACCTTTTCACCCACAAATACCTGTTTTATCCACAAAGGAGGACTGTTTCTTCCTGAAATGCCACATTTCTCCCAAATATAGAGCATCTTCTCCAAGAAATACCAGGTTTCCCCCTTGAAAGAGGACCTTTTCACCCTGTAATACCTCTTTATCCCCCAAATCGGACAGTTTCTTCCGGAGAAGCCAGATTTCTCCCAAATATATCACATCTTCTCCAAGAAATACCAGCTTTCCCATTTCAAATAGCACCTTCTCTCCCGCAAATACCTGTTTTATCCCCAAAATAGGACAGTTTCTGCCATAAAGGCCACATTTCTCCCAAATAGATCACATCTCCTCCAAGAAATACCAGGTTTCCCACTTCAAATAGGACCTTTTCTAACACAAATACCTCTTTTATCCCCTAAAGAGGACAGTTTCTTCCTGAAAGGACAGATTTCTCCCAAATATATCACATCTTCTCCAAGAAATACCAGCTTTCCCATTTCAAATAGCACCTTTTCTCCCGCAAATACCTGTTTTATCCCCAAAATAGGACAGTTTCTGCCATAAAGGACACATTTCTCCCAAATATAGCACATCTTCTCCAAGAAATACCAGGTTTCCCCCTTCAAATAGGACCTTTTCACCCACAAATACCTCTTTTATCCCCAAAATACGACAGTTTCTTCCAGAAAGGCCACATTTCTCCCAAATATATCACATCTTCTCCAAGAAATACCAGGGTTCCCCCTTCAAATAGGACCTTCTCACCCACAAATACCTGTTTTATCCCCAAAAGAGGACATTTCCTTCCAGACATGTCACATTTCTCCCAAATAGATCACATCTTCTCCAAGAAATACCAGCTTTCCCCCTTCAAATAGGAACTTTTCACCCACAAATACCTCTTTTATCCCCAAAAGAGGACAGTTTCTGCCAGACATGCCACATTTCTCCCAAATATATCACATCTTCTCCAAGAAATACCAGCTTTCCCCCTTCAAATAGGACCTTTTCACCCACAAATACCTCTTTGATCCCCAAAAGAGGACAGTTTCTTCCAGAAATGCCACATTTCTCCCAAATAGATCACATCTTCTGCAAGAAATACCATGTTTCCCCCTTCAAATAGGACCTTTTCACCCACAAATACCTCTTTTATCCCCAAAAGAGGACAGTTTCTTCCAGAAATGCCACATTTCTCCCAAACATATCACATCTTCTCCAAGAAATACCAGGATTCCAGCTGAAATAGGACCTTATCTCTTACAAATACCAGCCTTCTCCCCCCAGATAGGACATTTTCTTCCAGACATGCCAGATTTCTCCCAAACGTATCTCATCTTCCCCACGAAATACCAGGTTTCCCCCTTCAAATAGGACCTTTTCACCCACAAATACCTCTTTTTATCCCCAATATAGGACAGTTTCTTCCAGACATGCCACATTTCTCCCAAATATATCACATCTTCTCCAAGAAATACCAGGTTTCCCCCTTCAAATAGGAACTTTTCTCCCACAAATACCTCTTTCATCCCCAATATAGGACATTTTCTGCCAGAAAGGCCACATTTCTCCCTAATGTATCACATCTTCTCCAAGAAATACCAGGATTACTCCTGAAATAGGACCTTCTCACCCACAAATACCAGCCTTCTCCCCCCAGATAGGACATTTTCTTCCAGACATGCCAGATTTCTTCCAAACATTTCACAACTTCCCCAAGAAATACCAGATTTCCCCCTTCAAATAGGACCTTTTCACCCACAAATACCTCTTTTATCCCCAAAAGAGGACAGTTTCTTCCAGAAAGGCCACATTTCTCCCAAATATATCACATCTTCTCCAAGAAATACCAGGGTTCCCCCTTCAAATAGGACCTTTTCAACCACTAATACCTCTTTTATCCCCAAAAGAGGACAGTTTCTTCCAGAAAGGCCACATTTCTCCCAAATAGATCACATCTTCTCCAAGAAATACCAGGGTTCCCCCTTCAAATAGGACCTTTTCACCCACATATACCTGTTTTATCCCCCAAATAGGACAGTTTCTTCCAGACATGCCAGATTTCTCCCAAATATATCACATCTTCTCCAAGAAATACCACGTTTCCCCCTTCAAATAGGACCTTTTCACCCACAAATACCTCTTTTATCCCCAAAAGAGGACAGTGTCTTCCAGAAATGCCACATTTCTCCCAAATATATCACATCTTCTCCAAGAAATACCAGCTTTCCCCCTTCAAATAGGAAATTTTCCCCCACAAATACCTCTTTTATCCCCAAAAGAGGACAGTTTCTTCCAGACATGCCACATTTCTCCCAAATATATCACATCTTCTCCAAGAAATACCAGCTTTCCCCCTTCAAATAGGACCTTCTCACCAACAAATACCTCTTTGATCCCCAAAAGAGGACAGTTTCTGCCAGAAATGCCACATTTCTCCCAAATATATCACATCTTCTCCAAGAATTACCAGGTTTTCCCCTTCAAATAGGAGCTTTTCACCCACAAATACCTGTTATATCCCCAAAAGAGGACAGTTTCTTCAAGAAATGCCACATTTCTCCCAAATATATCATATCTTCTCCAAGAAATACCAGGTTTCCCCCTTCAAATAGGACCTTTTCTCCCACAAATATCTCTTTTATCCCCATAATAGGACAGTTTCTTCCTGAAATGCCACATTTCTCCCAAATATATCACATCTTCTCCAAGAAATACCAGGGTTCCCCCTTCAAATAGGACCTTTTCTCCCACAAATACCTCTTTTATCCCCAAAAGAGGACAGTTTCTTCCAGAAATGCCACATTTCTCCCAAATATATCACAACTCCTCCAAGAAATAGCCGCTTTCCCCCTTCAATTAGGACCTTTTCTCCATGAAATACCAGTTTCATCCCCAAAAGAGGACATTTTCTTCCAGAAATTCCATATTTCTCCCAAATATATCACATCTTCTCCCACAAATTCCAGGTTTCCTCCTTCAAATAGGACCTTTTCAACCACTAATACCTCTTTTATCCCCAAAAGAGGACAGTTTCTTCCAGAAAGGCCACATTTCTCCCAAATATATCACATCTTCTCCAAGAAATGCCAGGATTCCTCGTTAAAGAGGACCTTCTCACCCAAAACTACCAGCCTTCTCCCTTCAATTTGGGCATTTTCTTCCAGAAAGGCCACATTTCTCCCAAATATATCACATCTTCTCCAAGAAATACCAGGTTTCCCCCTACAAATAGGACCGTTTCACCCACAAATACCTGTTTTATCCCCAAAATTGGACAGTTTCTTCCAGAAATGCCACATTTCTCCCAAATATATCACATCTTCTCCACGAAATACCAGGTTTCCCCCTACAAATAGGACCTTTTCACCCACAAATACCTGTTTTATCCCCAAAATAGGACAGTTTCTTCCAGAAATGCCACATTTCTCCCAAATATATCACATCTTCTCCAAGAAATACCAGCTTTCCCCCTGGAAATAGGACCTTTTCACCCACTAATAGCAGGCTTCTCCCCCAAATAGGACAGTTTTTTCCAGAAATGCCACATTTCTCCCAAATATATCACATCTTCTCCGAGAAATACCAGGTTTCCCCCTTCAAATAGGACCTTTTCACGCACAAATACCTCTTTTATCCCCAAAATAGGACAGTTTCTTCCAGACATGCCATATTTCACCCAAATATATCACATCTCCTTCAAGAAATACCAGCTTTCCCCCTTCAAATAGGACCTTTTCTCCCACAAATACCTGTTTTATCCCCAAAACAGGACACTTTCTTCCAGAAATGCCACATTTCTCCCAAATATATCACATCTCCTCCAAGAAATACCAGGTTTCCCCCTTCAAATAGGACCTTTTCACCCACAAATACCTCTTTTATCCCCAAAAGAGGACAGTTTCTTCCAGACATGCCACATTTCTCCCAAATATATCACATCTTCTCCAAGAAATACCAGCTATCCCCCTTCAAATAGGACCTTTTCACCCACAAATACCTGTTTGATCCCCAAAAGAGGACAGTTTCTTCCAGAAATGCCACATTTCTCCCAAATATATCACATCTTCTCCAAGAAATACCAGGATTCCACCCGAAATAGGACCTTTTCACCCACAAATACCTCTTTTATCCCCAAATTTGGTCAGTTTCTTCCAGAACGGCCACATTTCTCCCAAATATATCACATCTCCTCCAAGAAATACCAGGGTTCCCCCTTCAAATAGGACCTTTTCTCCCACAAATACCTCTTTTATCCCCAAAAGAGGACAGTTTCTTCCAGACATGCCACATTTCTCCCAAATAGATCACATCTTCTCCAAGAAATACCAGCTATCCCCCTTCAAATAGGACCTTTTCACCCACAAATACCTCTTTGATCCCCAAAATACGACAGTTTCTTCCAGACATGACACATTTCTCCCAAATATTTCACATCTTCTCCAAGAAATAACAGGTTTCCCCCTTCAAATAGGAACTTTTCACCCACAGATACCCGTTTTATCCCCAAAGGAGGACTGTTTCTTCCAGAAATGCCACATTTCTCCCAAATATTACACATCTCCTCCAAGAAATACCAGGTTTCCCCCTTCAAAGAGGAACTTTTCACCCTGTAATACCTCTATATCCCCAAAATCGGACAGTTTCTTCCGGAGAAGCCACATTTCTCCCAAATATATCACATCTTCTCCAAGAAATACCTGCTTTCCCATTTCAAATAGAACCTTTTCAGCCACAAATACCTGTTCTATCCCCAAAATAGGACAGTTTCTTCCAGAAAGGCCACATTTCTCCCAAATATATCACATCTTCTCCAAGAAATACCAGATTTCCCATTTCAAATAGCACCTTTTCTCCCGCAAATTCCTGTTTTATCCCCCCAAATAGGACAGTTTCTGCCATAAAGGCCACATTTCTCCCAAATAGATCACATCTTCTCCAAGAAATACCAGGGTTCCCCCTTGAAGTAGGACCTTCTCACCCACAAACACCTGTTTTATCCCCAAAATAGGACATTTCCTTCCAGACATGCCACATTTCTCCCAAATAGATCACATATTCTCCAAGAAATACCAGCTTTCCCCCTTCAAATAGGACCTTTTCACCCACACATACCTCTTTTATCCCCAAAATAGGACATTTTCTTCCAGACATGCCACATTTCTCCCAAATATATCACATCTTCTCCAAGAAATACCAGGTTTCCCCCTTCAAATAGGACCTTTTCACACACAAATACCTCTTTGATCCCCAAAAGAGGACAGTTTCTTCCAGAAATGCCACATTTCTCCCAAATAGATCACATCTTCTCCAAGAAATACCAGGTTTCCCCCTTCAAATGGGACCTTTTCACCCACAAATACCTCTTTTATCCCCAAAAGAGGACAGTTTCTTCCAGAAATGCCACATTTCTCCCAAATAGATCACATCTTCTCTAAGAAATACCAGGATTCCACCTGAAATAGGACCTTTTCTCTTACAAATACCAGCCTTCTCCCCCCAGATAGGACATTTTCTTCCAGACATGCCAGATTTCTCCCAAACATATCTCATCTTCTCCAAGAAATACCAGGTTTCCCCCTTGAAAGAGGACCTTTTCACCCTGTAATACCTCTTTATCCCCAAAATCGGACAGTTTCTTCCGGAGAAGCCAGATTTCTCCCAAATATATCACATCTTCTCCAAGAAATACCAGCTTTCCCATTTCAAATAGCACCTTCTCTCCCGCAAATACCTGTTTTATCCCCAAAATAGGACAGTTTCTGCCATAAAGGCCACATTTCTCCCAAATAGATCACATCTCCTCCAAGAAATACCAGGTTTCCCACTTCAAATAGGACCTTTTCTAACACAAATACCTCTTTTATCCCCAAAAGAGGACAGTTTCTTCCTGAAAGGACAGATTTCTCCCAAATATATCACATCTTCTCCAAGAAATACCAGCTTTCCCATTTCAAATAGCACCTTTTCTCCCGCAAATACCTGTTTTATCCCCAAAATAGGACAGTTTCTGCCATAAAGGCCACATTTCTCCCCAATATATCACATCTTCTCCAAGAAATACCAGGTTTCCCCCTTCAAATAGGACCTTTTCACCCACAAATACCTCTTTTATCCCCAAAATACGACATTTTCTTCCTGACATGCCACATTTCTCCCAAATATATCACATCTTCTCCAAGAAATACCAGGGTTCCCCCTTGAAATAGGACCTTCTCACCCACAAATACCTGTTTTATCCCCAAAAGAGGACATTTCCTTCCTGACATGCCACATTTCTCCCAAATAGATCACATCTTCTCCAAGAAATACCAGCTTTCCCCCTTCAAATAGGAACTTTTCACCCACAAATACCTCATTTATCCCCAAAAGAGGACAGTTTCTGCCAGACATGCCACATTTCTCCCAAATATATCACATCTTCTCCAAGAAATACCAGCTTTCCCCCTTCAAATAGGACCTTTTCACCCTGTAATGCCTGTTTTATCCCCAAAATAGGACAGTTTCTTCCAGAAATGCCACTTTTCTCCCAAATAGATCACATCTTCTGCAAGAAATACCAGCTTTCCCCCTTCAAATAGGACCTTTTCACCCACAAATACCTCTTTGATCCCCAAAAGAGGACAGTTTCTTCCAGAAATGCCACATTTCTCCCAAATAGATCACATCTTCTCCAAGAAATACCAGGATTCCAGCTGAAATAGGACCTTTTCTCTTACAAATACCAGCCTTCTCCTCCCAGATAGGACATTTTCTTCCAGACATGCCAGATTTCTCCCAAACATATCTCATCTTCCCCACGAAATACCAGGTTTCCCCCTTCAAATAGGACCTTTTCACCCAGAAATACCTCTTTTTATCCCCAAAATAGGACAGTTTCTTCCAGACATGCCACATTTCTCCCAAATATATCACATCTTCTCCAAGAAATACCAGGTTTCCCCCTTCAAATAGGAACTTTTCTCCCACAAATACCTCTTTCATCCCCAATATAGGACATTTTCTGCCAGAAAGGCCACATTTCTCCCTAATGTATCACATCTTCTCCAAGAAATACCAGGATTACTCCTGAAATAGGACCTTCTCACCCACAAATACCAGCTTTCTCCCCCCAGATAGGACATTTTCTTCCAGACATGCCAGATTTCTTCCAAACATTTCACATCTTCCCCAAGAAATACCAGATTTCCCCCTTCAAAGAGGACCTTTTCACCCACAAATACCTCTTTTATCCCCAAAAGAGGACAGTTTCTTCCAGAAAGGCCACATTTCTCCCA
The DNA here is from genome assembly GCA_030408155.1 of Lophura swinhoii. Classification (NCBI taxonomy): domain Eukaryota; kingdom Metazoa; phylum Chordata; class Aves; order Galliformes; family Phasianidae; genus Lophura; species Lophura swinhoii. The sequence goes on from CM059475.1 coordinate 6,399,314, forward strand.
AATATATCACATCTTCTCCAAGAAATAACAGGTTCGCCCTAGAAATAGGACCTTTTCACCCACAAATACCTCTTTTATCCCCAAAATAGGACAGTTTCTTCCAGAAAGGCCACATTTCTCCCAAATAGATCACATCTTCTCCAAGAAATACCAGCTTTCCCCCTTCAAATAGGACCTTATCACTCACAAATACCTGTTTTATCCCACAAATAGGACAGTTTCTTCCAGACATGCCAGATTTCTCCCAAATATATCACATCTTCTCCAAGAAATACCACGTTTCCCCCTTCAAATAGGACCTTTTCACCCACAAATACCTGTTTTATCCCCAAAAGAGGACAGTTTCTTCCAGAAATGCCACATTTCTCCCAAATATATCACATCTTCTCCAAGAAATACCAGCTTTCCCCCTTCAAATAGGAACTTTTCTCCCACAAATACCTCTTTTATCCCCAAAAGAGGACAGTTTCTTCCAGACATGCCACATTTCTCCCAAATAGATCACATCTTCTCCAAGAAATACCAGCTTTCCCCCTTCAAATAGGACCTTCTCACCAACAAATACCTCTTTGATCCCCAAAAGAGGACAGTTTCTGCCAGAAATGCCACATTTCTCCCAAATATATCACATCTTCTCCAAGAATTACCAGGTTTTCCCCTTCAAATAGGAGCTTTTCACCCACAAATACCTGTTATATCCCCAAAAGAGGACAGTTTCTTCCAGAAATGCCACATTTCTCCCAAATATATCATATCTTCTCCAAGAAATACCAGGTTTCCCCCTTCAAATAGGACCTTTTCTCCCACAAATATCTCTTTTATCCCCATAATAGGACAGTTTCTTCCTGAAATGCCACATTTCTCCCAAATATATCACATCTTCTCCAAGAAATACCAGGGTTCCCCCTTCAAATAGGACCTTTCTCCCACAAATACCTCTTTTATCCCCAAAAGAGGACAGTTTCTTCCAGAAATGCCACATTTCTCCCAAATATATCACAACTCCTCCAAGAAATAGCCGCTTTCCCCCTTCAATTAGGACCTTTTCTCCATGAAATACCAGTTTCATCCCCAAAAGAGGACATTTTCTTCCAGAAATTCCATATTTCTCCCAAATATATCACATCTTCTCCCACAAATTCCAGGTTTCCTCCTTCAAATAGGACCTTTTCAACCACTAATACCTCTTTTATCCCCAAAAGAGGACAGTTTCTTCCAGAAAGGCCACATTTCTCCCAAATATATCACATCTTCTCCAAGAAATGCCAGGATTCCTCGTTAAAGAGGACCTTCTCACCCAAAACTACCAGCCTTCTCCCTTCAATTTGGGCATTTTCTTCCAGAAAGGCCACATTTCTCCCAAATAGATCACATCTTCTCCAAGAAATACCAGGTTTCCCCCTACAAATAGGACCGTTTCACCCACAAATACCTGTTTTATCCCCAAAATTGGACAGTTTCTTCCAGAAATGCCACATTTCTCCCAAATATATCACATCTTCTCCACGAAATACCAGGTTTCCCCCTTGAAATAGGACCTTTTCACCCACAAATACCTGTTTGATCCCCAAAATAGGACAGTTTCTTCCAGAAATGCCACATTTCTCCCAAATATATCACATCTTCTCCAAGAAGTACCAGATTTCCCCCTGGAAATAGGACCTTTTCACCCACTAATAGCAGGCTTCTCCCCCAAATAGGACAGTTTTTTCCAGAAATGCCACATTTCTCCCAAATATATCACATCTTCTCCGAGAAATACCAGGTTTCCCCCTTCAAATAGGACCTTTTCACGCACAAATACATCTTTTATCCCCAAAATAGGACAGTTTCTTTCAGACATGCCATATTTCACCCAAATATATCACATCTCCTTCAAGAAATACCAGCTTTCCCCCTTCAAATAGGACCTTTTCTCCCACAAATACCTGTTTTATCCCCAAAACAGGACACTTTCTTCCAGAAATGCCACATTTCTCCCAAATATATCACATCTTCTCCAAGAAATACCAGCTTTCCCCCTGGAAATTGGACCTTTTCACCCACAAATACCTCTTTTATCCCCAAAAGAGGACAGTTTCTTCCAGACATGCCACATTTCTCCCAAATATATCACAGCTTCTCCAAGAAATACCAGCTTTCCCCCTTCAAATAGGACCTTTTCTCCCACAAATACCTCTTTTATCCCCAAAACAGGACAGTTTCTTCCAGACATGCCACATTTCTCCCAAATATATCACATCCTCTCCAAGAAATACCAGCTTTCCCCCTTCAAATAGGACTTTGTCACCCACAAATACCTCTTTTATCCCCAAAAGAGGACAGTTTCTTCCAGACATGCCAGATTTCTCCCAAATATATCACATCTTCTCCAAGAAATACCAGCTATCCCCCTTCAAATAGGACCTTTTCACCCACAAATACCTGTTTGATCCCCAAAAGAGGACAGTTTCTTCCAGAAATGCCACATTTCTCCCAAATATATCACATCTTCTCCAAGAAATACCAGGATTCCACCCGAAATAGGACCTTTTCACCCACAAATACCTCTTTTATCCCCAAATTTGGTCAGTTTCTTCCAGAACGGCCACATTTCTCCCAAATATATCACATCTCCTCCAAGAAATACCAGGGTTCCCCCTTCAAATAGGACCTTTTCTCCCACAAATACCTCTTTTATCCCCAAAAGAGAACAGTTTCTTCCAGAAAGGCCACATTTCTCCCAAATAGATCACATCTTCGCCAAGAAATACCAGCTTTCCCCCTTCAAATAGGACCTTTTCACCCACAAATACCTCTTTTATCCCCAAAAGAGGACAGTTTCTTCCAGACATGCCACATTTCTCCCAAATATATCACATCTTCTCCAAGAAATACCAGCTTTCCCCCTTCAAATAGGACCTTTTCACACACAAATACCTCTTTGATCCCCAAAAGAGGACAGTTTCTTCCAGAAATGCCACATTTCTCCCAAATAGATCACATCTTCTCCAAGAAATACCACATTTCCCCCTTCAAATAGGACCTTTTCACCCACAAATACCTCTTTTATCCCCAAAATACGACAGTTTCTTCCTGACATGACACATTTCTCCCAAATATACCACATCTTCTCCAAGAAATACCAGGATTCCATCTAAAATAGGACCTTTTCTCTTACAAATACCAGCCTTCTCCCCCCAGATAGGACATTTTCTTCCAGACATGCCAGATTTCTCCCAAACATATCTCATCTTCTCCAAGAAATACCAGGTTTCCCCCTTCAAATAGGACCTTTTCACCCACAAATACCTCTTTGATCCCAAAATAGGACAGTTTCTTCCAGACATGACAAATTTCTCCCAAATATATCACATCTTCTCCAAGAAATACCAGGTTTCCCCCTTCAAATAGGACCTTTTCACCCACAAATACCCGTTTTATCCCCAAAGGAGGACTGTTTCTTCCAGAAATGCCACATTTCTCCCAAATATATCACATCTTCTCCAAGAAATACCAGGTTTCCCCCTTCAAATAGGACCTTTTCACCCTGTAATACCTCTTTATCCCCAAAATCAGACAGTTTCTTCCGTAGAAGCCGCATTTCTCCCAAATATATCACATCTTCTCCAAGAAATACCAGCTTTCCCATTTCAAATAGCACCTTTTCTCCCGCAAATACCTCTTGTATCCCCAAAATAGGACATTTTCTTCCAGACATGCCACATTTCTCCCAAATATATCACATCTTCTCCAAGAAATACCAGCTTTCCCCCTTCAAATAGGACCTTTTCACCCACAAATACCTCTTTTATCCCCAGAAGAGGACAGTTTCTTCCAGACATGCCACATTTCTCCCAAATATATCACATCTTCTCCAAGAAATACCAGGGTTCCCCCTTCAAATAGGACCTTCTCACCCACAAATACCTGTTTTATCCCCAAAAGAGGACATTTCCTTCCAGACATGCCACATTTCTCCCAAATAGATCACATCTTCTCCAAGAAATACCAGCTTTCCCCCTTCAAATAGGACCTTTTCACCCACAAATACCTCTTTTATCCCCAAAAGAGGACAGTTTCTTCCAGACATGCCACATTTCTCCCAAATATATCACATCTTCTCCAAGAAATACCAGCTTTCCCCCTTCAAATAGGACCTTTTCACCCACAAATACCTCTTTTATCCCCAAAAGAGGACAGTTTCTTCCAGAAATGCCACATTTCTCCCAAATAGATCACATCTTCTCCAAGAAATACCACGTTTCCCCCTTCAAATAGGACCTTTTCACCCACAAATACCTCTTTTATCCCCAAAAGAGGACAGTTTCTTCCAGACATGCCACATTTCTCCCAAACATATCTCATCTTCCCCAAGAAATACCAGGTTTCCCCCTTCAAATAGGACCTTTTCACCCACAAATACCTCTTTTTATCCCCAAAAGAGGACAGTTTCTTCCAGACATGCCACATTTCTCCCAAATATATCACATCTTCTCCAAGAAATACCAGGTTTCCCCCTTCAAATAGGAACTTTTCTCCCACTAATACCTCTTTCATCCCCAAAATAGGACATTTTCTGCCAGAAAGGCCACATTTCTCCCTAATGTATCACATCTTCTCCAAGAAATACCAGGATTACTCCTGAAATAGGACCTTCTCACCCACAAATACCAGCCTTCTCCCCCCAGATACTACATTTTCTTCCAGACATACCAGTTTTCTTCCAAACATTTCACATCTTCCCCAAGAAATACCAGATTTCCCCCTTCAAATAGGACCTTTTCACCCACAAATACCTCTTTGATCCCCAAAAGAGGACAGTTTCTTCCAGAAAGGCCACATTTCTCCCAAATATATCACATCTTCTCCAAGAAATACCAGGTTCCCCCTACAAATAGGACCTTTTCACCCACAAATACCTCTTTTATCCCCAAAAGAGGACTGTTTCTTCCAGAAAGGCCACATTTCTCCCAAATAGATCACATCTTCTCCAAGAAATACCAGGGTTCCCCCTTCAAATAGGACCTTATCACCCACAAATACCTGTTTTATCCCACAAATAGGACAGTTTCTTCCAGACATGCCACATTTCTCCCAAATATATCACATCTTCTTTAAGAAATCCCAGGTTTCCCCCTTCAAATCGGACCTTTTCACCCACAAATACCTCTTTTATCCCCAAAAGAGGACAGTTTCTTCCAGACATGCCAGATATCTCCCAAATAGATCACATCTTCTCCAAGAAATACCACTTTTCCCCCTTCAAATAGGAACTTTTCACCCACAAATACCTCTTTTATCCCCAAAATAGAACAGTTTCTTCCAGAAAGGCCACATTTCTCCCAAATAGATCACATCTTCGCCAAGAAATACCAGCTTTCCCCCTTCAAATACGACCTTTTCACCCACAAATACTTCTTTTATCCCCAAAATACGACAGTTTCTTCCAGAAAGGCCACATTTCTCCCAAATATATCACATCTTCTCCAAGAAATACCAGGTTCCCCCCTTGACATAGGACCTTTTCACCCACAAATACCTCTTTTATCCCCATAAGAGGACAGTTTCTGACAGAAATGCCACATTTCTCCCAAATATATCACATCTCCTCCAAGAAATTCCAGGATTACCCCTGAAATAGGAGCTCTTCACCCACAAATACCTCTTTTATCCTCAAAAGAGGACAGTTTCTTCCAGAAAGGCCACATTTCTCCCAAATATATCACATCTTCTCCAAGAAATACCAGCTTTCCCCCTTCAAATAGGACCTTGTCACCCACAAATACCTCTGTTATCCACAAAAGAGGACAGTTTCTTACAGAAATGCCACATTTCTCCCAAATATATCACATCGCCTCCAAGAAATACCAGGATTCCCCCTGAAATAGGACCTTTTCACCCACAAATACCTCTTTTATCCTCAAAAGAGGACAGTTTCTTCCAGACATGCCACATTTCTCCCAAATATATCACAGCTTCTCCAAGAAATACCAGCTTTCCCCCTTCAAATAGGACCTTTTCACCCACAAATACCTCTTTTATCCCCAAAACAGGACAGTTTCTTCCAGACATGCCACATTTCTCCCAAATATATCACATCCTCTCCAAGAAATACCAGGTTTCCCCCTTCAAATAGGACTTTGCCACCCACAAATACCTCTTTTATCCCCAAAAGAGGACAGTTTCTTCCAGACATGCCAGATTTCTCCCAAATATATCACATCTTCTCCAAGAAATACCAGCTATCCCCCTTCAAATAGGACCTTTTCACCAAAAAAACCTCATTTATCCCCAAAAGAGGACAGTTTCTTCCAGAAATGCCACATTTCTCCCAAATATATCACATCTTCTCCAAGAAATACCAGGATTCCACCCGAAATAGGACCTTTTCACCCACAAATACCTCTTTTATCCCCAAATTTGGTCAGTTTCTTCCAGAACGGCCACATTTCTCCCAAATATATCACATCTCCTCCAAGAAATACCAGGGTTCCCCCTTCAAATAGGACCTTTTCTCCCACAAATACCTCTTTTATCCCCAAAAGAGAACAGTTTCTTCCAGAAAGGCCACATTTCTCCCAAATAGATCACATCTTCGCCAAGAAATACCAGCTTTCCCCCTTCAAATAGGACCTTTTCACCCACAAATACCTCTTTTATCCCCAAAAGAGGACAGTTTCTTCCAGACATGCCACATTTCTCCCAAATATATCACATCTTCTCCAAGAAATACCAGCTTTCCCCCTTCAAATAGGACCTTTTCACACACAAATACCTCTTTGATCCCCAAAAGAGGACAGTTTCTTCCAGAAATGCCACATTTCTCCCAAATAGATCACATCTTCTCCAAGAAATACCACATTTCCCCCCTTCAAATAGGACCTTTTCACCCACAAATACCTCTTTTATCCCCAAAATACGACAGTTTCTTCCTGACATGACACATTTCTCCCAAATATACCACATCTTCTCCAAGAAATACCAGGATTCCATCTAAAATAGGACCTTTTCTCTTACAAATACCAGCCTTCTCCCCCCAGATAGGACATTTTCTTCCAGACATGCCAGATTTCTCCCAAACATATCTCATCTTCTCCAAGAAATACCAGGTTTCCCCCTTCAAATAGGACCTTTTCACCCACAAATACCTCTTTGATCCCCAAAATAGGACAGTTTCTTCCAGACATGACAAATTTCTCCCAAATATATCACATCTTCTCCAAGAAATACCAGGTTTCCCCCTTCAAATAGGACCTTTTCACCCACAAATACCCGTTTTATCCCCAAAGGAGGACTGTTTCTTCCAGAAATGCCACATTTCTCCCAAATATATCACATCTTCTCCAAGAAATACCAGGTTTCCCCCCTTCAAATAGGACCTTTTCACCCTGTAATACCTCTTTATCCCCAAAATCAGACAGTTTCTTCCGTAGAAGCCGCATTTCTCCCAAATATATCACATCTTCTCCAAGAAATACCAGCTTTCCCATTTCAAATAGCACCTTTTCTCCCGCAAATACCTCTTGTATCCCCAGAAGAGGACAGTTTCTTCCAGAAAGGCCACATTTCTCCCCAAATATATCACATCTTCTCCAAGAAATACCAGGGTTCCCCCCTTCAAATAGGACCTTCTCACCCACAAATACCTGTTTTATCCCCAAAAGAGGACATTTCCTTCCAGACATGCCACATTTCTCCCAAATAGATCACATCTTCTCCAAGAAATACCAGCTTTCCCCCTTCAAATAGGACCTTTTCACCCACAAATACCTCTTTTATCCCCAAAAGAGGACAGTTTCTTCCAGACATGCCACATTTCTCCCAAATATATCACATCTTCTCCAAGAAATACCAGCTTTCCCCCTTCAAATAGGACCTTTTCACCCACAAATACCTCTTTTATCCCCAAAAGAGGACAGTTTCTTCCAGAAATGCCACATTTCTCCCAAATAGATCACATCTTCTCCAAGAAATACCACGTTTCCCCCTTCAAATAGGACCTTTTCACCCACAAATACCTCTTTTATCCCCAAAAGAGGACAGTTTCTTCCAGACATGCCACATTTCTCCCCAAACATATCTCATCTTCCCCAAGAAATACCAGGTTTCCCCCTTCAAATAGGACCTTTTCACCCACAAATACCTCTTTTTATCCCCAAATAGGACAGTTTCTTCCAGACATGCCACATTTCTCCCAAATATATCACATCTTCTCCAAGAAATACCAGGTTTCCCCCTTCAAATAGGAACTTTTCTCCCACTAATACCTCTTTCATCCCCAAAATAGGACATTTTCTGCCAGAAAGGCCACATTTCTCCCTAATGTATCACATCTTCTCCAAGAAATACCAGGATTACTCCTGAAATAGGACCTTCTCACCCACAAATACCAGCCTTCTCCCCCCAGATACTACATTTTCTTCCAGACATACCAGTTTTCTTCCAAACATTTCACATCTTCCCCAAGAAATACCAGATTTCCCCCTTCAAATAGGACCTTTTCACCCACAAATACCTCTTTGATCCCCAAAAGAGGACAGTTTCTTCCAGAAAGGCCACATTTCTCCCAAATATATCACATCTTCTCCAAGAAATACCAGGTTCGCCCTAGAAATAAGACCTTTTCACCCACAAATACCTCTTTTATCCCCAAAAGAGGACTGTTTCTTCCAGAAAGGCCACATTTCTCCCAAATAGATCACATCTTCTCCAAGAAATACCAGGGTTCCCCCTTCAAATAGGACCTTATCACCCACAAATACCTGTTTTATCCCACAAATAGGACAGTTTCTTCCAGACATGCCAGATTTCTCCCAAATATATCACATCTTCTTTAAGAAATCCCAGGTTTCCCCCTTCAAATCGGACCTTTTCACCCACAAATACCTCTTTTATCCCCAAAAGAGGACAGTTTCTTCCAGACATGCCAGATATCTCCCAAATAGATCACATCTTCTCCAAGAAATACCACGTTTCCCCCTTCAAATAGGAACTTTTCACCCACAAATACCTCTTTTATCCCCAAAATAGAACAGTTTCTTCCAGAAAGGCCACATTTCTCCCAAATAGATCACATCTTCGCCAAGAAATACCAGCTTTCCCCCTTCAAATACGACCTTTTCACCCACAAATACTTCTTTTATCCCCAAAATACGACAGTTTCTTCCACAAATGCCACATTTCTCCCAAATATATCACATCTCCTCCAAGAAATACCAGGATTACTCCTGAAATAGGACCTTTTCTCCCACAAATACCAGCCTTCTCCCCCCAAATAGGACATTTTCTTCCAGACATGCCACATTTCTCCCAAATAGATCACATATTCTCCAAGAAATACCAGCTTTCCCCCTTCAAATAGGACCTTTTCACCCACAAATACCTCTTTTATCCCCAAAAGAGGACAGTTTCTTCCAGAAAGGCCACATTTCTCCCAAATATATCACATCTTCTCCAAGAAATACCAGGTTCCCCCTTGACATAGGACCTTTTCACCCACAAATACCTCTTTTATCCCCATAAGAGGACAGTTTCTGACAGAAATGCCACATTTCTCCCAAATATATCACATCTCCTCCAAGAAATTCCAGGATTACCCCTGAAATAGGAGCTCTTCACCCACAAATACCTCTTTTATCCTCAAAAGAGGACAGTTTCTTCCAGAAAGGCCACATTTCTCCCAAATATATCACATCTTCTCCAAGAAATACCAGCTTTCCCCCTTCAAATAGGACCTTGTCACCCACAAATACCTCTGTTATCCACAAAAGAGGACAGTTTCTTACAGAAATGCCACATTTCTCCCAAATATATCACATCGCCTCCAAGAAATACCAGGATTCCCCCTGAAATAGGACCTTTTCACCCACAAATACCTCTTTTATCCTCAAAAGAGGACAGTTTCTTCCAGACATGCCACATTTCTCCCAAATATATCACATCTTCTCCAAGAAATACCAGCTTTCCCCCTTCAAATAGGACCTTGTCACCCACAAATACCTCTTTTATCCCCAAAAGAGGACAGTTTCTTCCAGACATGCCAGATTTCTCCCAAATATATCACATCTTCTCCAAGAAATACCACGTTTCCCCCTTCAAATAGGAACTTTTCACCCACAAATACCTCTTTTATCCCCAAAATAGAACAGTTTCTTCCAGAAAGGCCACATTTCTCCGAAATAGATCACATCTTCGCCAAGAAATACCAGCTTTCCCCCTTCAAATACGACCTTTTCACCCACAAATACCTCTTTTATCCCCAAAAGAGGACAGTTTCTTCCACAAATGCCACATTTCTCCCAAATATATCACATCTCCTCCAAGAAATACCAGGATTACTCCTGAAATAGGACCTTTTCTCCCACAAGTCCCAGCCTTCTCCCCCCAAATAGGACATTTTCTTCCAGACATGCCACATTTCTCCCAAATAGATCACATCTTCTCCAAGAAATACCAGCTTTCCCCCTTCAAATAGGAACTTTTCACCCACAAATACCTCTTTTATCCCCAAAATAGGACAGTTTCTGCCAGAAAGGCCACATTTCTCCCAAATATATCACATCTTCTCCAAGAAATACCAGGTTCCCCCTTGACATAGGACCTTTTCACCCACAAATACCTCTTTTATCCCCATAAGAGGACAGTTTCTGCCAGAAATGCCACATTTCTCCCAAATATATCACATCTCCTCCAAGAAATACCAGGATTACCCCTGAAATAGGAGCTCTTCACCCACAAATACCTCTTTTATCCTCAAAAGAGGACAGTTTCTTCCAGACATGCCACATTTCTCCCAAATATATCACATCTTCTCCAAGAAATACCAGCTTTCCCCCTTCAAATAGGACCTTGTCACCCACAAATACCTCTGTAATCCACAAAAGAGGACAGTTTCTTCCAGAAATGCCACATTTCTCCCAAATAGATCACATCTTCTCCAAGAAATACCAGGATTCCCCCTGAAATAGGACCTTTTCACCCACAAATACCTGTTTTATCCCCAAAATAGGACAGTTTCTTCCAGAAATGCCACATTTCTCCCAAATACAGAACATCTTCTCCAAGAAATACCAGCTTTCCCATTTCAAATAGCACCTTTTCTCCCGCAAATTCCTGTTTTATCCCCAAAATAGGACAGTTTCTTCCAGACATGACACATTTCTCCCAAATAGATCACATATTCTCCAAGAAATACCAGCTTTCCCCCTTCAAATAGGACCTTTTCACCCACAAATACCTCTTTTATCCCCAAAATAGGACAGTTTCTTCCAGAAAGGCCACATTTCTCCCAAATAGATCACATCTTCTCCAAGAAATACCAGCTTTCCCATATCAAATAGCACCTTTTCTCCCGCAAATACCTCTTTTATCCCCAAAATAGGACAGTTTCTGCCATAAAGGCCACATTTCTCCCAAATAGATCACATCTTCTCCAAGAAATACCACGTTTCCCCCTTCAAATAGGACCTTTTCACCCACAAATACCTCTTTTATCCCCAAAAAAGGACAGTATCTTCCAGAAAGGCCACATTTCTCCCAAATATATCACATCTTCTCCAAGAAATACCAGGGTTCCCCCTTGAAATAGGACCTTCTCACCCACAAATACCTGTTTTATCCCCAAAATAGGACATTTCCTTCCAGACATGCCACATTTCTCCCAAATAGATCACATATTCTCCAAGAAATACCAGCTTTCCCCCTTCAAATAGGACCTTTTCACCCACAAATACCTCTTTGATCCCCAAAAGAGGACAGTTTCTTCCAGAATTGCCACATTTCTCCCAAATAGATCACATCTTCTCCAAGAAATACCACATTTCCCCCTTCAAATAGGACCTTTTCACCCACAAATACATCTTGTATCCCCAAAAGAGGACAGTTTCTTCAAGAAAAGCCACATTTCTCCCAAATATATCACATCGCCTCCAAGAAATACCAGGATTCCCACTGAAATAGGACCTTTTCACCCACAAATACCTGTTTTATCCCCGAAATAGGACAGTTTCTTCCAGAAATGCCACATTTCTCCCAAACATATCACATCTTCTCCAAGAAATAACAGGTTTCCCACTTCAAATAGGACCTTTTCACCCACAAATACCTGTTTGATCCCCAAAAGAGGACAGTTTCCTCCAGAAATGCCACATTTCTCCCAAATAGATCACATCTTCTCCAAGAAATACCAGGATTCCACCTGAAATAGGACCTTTTCTCTAACAAATACCAGCCTTCTCCCCCCAGATTGGACATTTTCTTCCAGACATGCCAGATTTCTCCCAAACATATCTCATCTTCTCCAAGAAATACCAGGTTTCCCCCTTCAAATAGGACCTTTTCACCCACAAATACCTCTTTGATCCCCAAAATACGACAGTTTCTTCCAGACATGACACTTTTCTCCCAAATATATCACATCTTCTCCAAGAAATACCAGGTTTCCCCCTTCAAATAGGACCTTTTCACCCACAAATACCCGTTTTATCCCCAAAGGAGGACTGTTTCTTCCAGAAATGCCACATTTCTCCCAAATAGATCACATCTTCTCCAAGAAATACCAGCTTTCCCCCTTCAAATAGGACCTTCTCACCCACAAATACCTGTTTGATCCCCAAAAGAGGACATTTCCTTCCAGACATGCCACATTTCTCCCAAATAGATCACATCTTCTCCAAGAAATACCAGGTTTGCCCCTTCAAATAGGAACTTTTCACCCACAAATACCTCTTTTATCCCCAAAAGAGGACAGTTTCTTCCAGAAATGCCACATTTCTCCCAAATATATCACATCTTCTCCAAGAAATACCAGGTTTCCCCGTTCTAATAGGACCTTTTCACCCACAAATACCTCTTTTATCCCCAAAATAGAACAGTTTCTTCCAGAAATGCCATATTTCTCCCAAACATATCTCATCTTCTCCATGAAATACCACCTTTCCCCCTTCAAATAGGACCTTTTTACCCACAAATACCTCTTTTATCCCCAAAAGAGGACAGTTTCTTCCAGACATGCCACATTTCTCCCAAATATATCACATCTTCTCAAAGAAATACCAGGATTCCTCCTGAAATAGGACCTTCTCTCCCACAACTACAAGCCTTCTCCCCCCAAATTGGACATTTTCTTCCAGAAATGCCTCTTTTCTCCCAAATATATCACATCTTCACCAAGAAATACCAGCTTTCCCCGTCAAATAGGACCTTTTCACCCACAAATACCTCTTTTATCCCCAAAATAGGACAGTTTCTTCCAGAAATGCCAGATTACTCCCAAATATATCACATCTTCTCCAAGAAATAACAGGTTTCCCCCTTCAAATACAACGTTTTCACCCACAAATACCACTTTTATCCGAAAATAGGTCAGTTTCTGCCAGAAAGGCCACATTTCTCCCGAACATATCACATCTTCTCCAAGAAATACCAGGTTTTCCCCTGGAAATAGGACCTTTTCACCCACAAATACCTGTTTTATCCCCAAAATAGGACAGTTTCTGCCAGAAAGGCCACATTTCCCCCAAATATATCACATCTTCTCCAAGAAATAGCAGGTTTCCCCCTTCAAATAGGAAATTTTCACCCACTAATACCAGGCTTCTCCCCCCAAAATAGGACAGTTTCTTCCAGAAATGCCACATTTCTCCCAAATAGATCACATCTTCTCCAAGAAATACCAGGTTTCCCCCTTCAAATAGGATATTTTCACCCACAAATACCTCTTTTATCCCCTAAATAGGACAGTTTCTTCCAGAAATGCCACATTTCTCCCAAATAGATCACATCTTCTCCAGAAATTCCAGGTTTTCCCCTGGAAATTGGACCTTTTCACCCACTAATACCAGGCTTCTCCCCCCAAATAGGACATTTTCTTCCAGAAATGCCACATTTCTCCCAAATATATCACATCTTCTCCAAGAAATACCAGGTTTCCCCCTTCAAATAGGACCTTTTCACCCACAAATACCTGTTTGATCCCTCAAATTGGACATATTCTTCCAGAAATGCCAGATTTCTGCCAAATATATCACATCTTCTCCAAGAAATACCAGGTTTCCCCCTTCAAATAGGACCTTTTCTCCCACAAATACCTGTTTTATCCCCAAAAGAGGACAGTTTCTTCCAGACATGCCACATTTCGCCGAAATAGATCACATCTTCTCCAAGAAATACCAGGTTTCCCCCTTCAAATAGGACTTTTTAACCCACAAATACCAGCCTTCTCCCCCCAAATAGGACATTTTCTTCCAGACATGCCACATATCACCCAAATATATCACATCTTCTCCAAGAAATACCAGGTTTTCCCATTTCAGATAGGACCTTTTCACCCACAAATACCTGTTCTATCCCCATAAGAGTACAGTTTCTTCCAGAAATGCCACATTTCTCCCAAACATATCACATCTTCTCCAAGAAATACCAGGTTTCCCCCTTCAAATAGGACCTTTTCCCCCAAAAAAACTCTTTTATCCCCAAAAGAGGACAGTTTCTTCCAGAAAGGCCACATTTCTCCCAAATAGATCACATCTCCTCCAAGAAATACCAGGATTCCTCCTGAAATAGGACGTTCTCTCCCACAACTACAAGCCTTCTCCCCCAAATTGGACATTTTCTTCCAGAAATGCCTCATTTCTCAGAAATATATCACATCTTCATTAAGAAATACCAGGTTTCCCCCTTATAATAGGAACTTTTCACCCACAAATACCTCTTTTATCCCCAAAAGAGGACAGTTTCTTCCAGAAATGCCACATTTCTCCCAAATATATCACATCTTCTCCAAGAAATACCAGCTTTCCCCCTTCAAATAGGACCTTTTCACCCACAAATACCTCTTTTATCCCCAAAAGAGGACAGTTTCTTCCAGACATGCCAGATTTCTCCCAAATATATCACATCTTCTCCAAGAAATACCAGCTTTCCCCCTTCAAATAGGACCTTTTCTCCATGAAATACCTCTTTCATCCCCAAAAGAGGACATTTTCTTCCAGAAATGCCACATTTCTCCCAAATAGATCACATCTTCTCCAAGAAATACCAGGTTTCCCCCTTCAAATAGGACCTTTTCAACCACTAATACCTCTTTTATCCCCAAAAGAGGACAGTTTCTTCCGGAAAGGCCACATTTCTACCAAATAGATCACATCTTCTCCAAGAAATGCCAGGATTTCTCCTTAAATAGGACCTTCTCACCCAAAACTACCAGCCTTCTCCCCCCAAATTGGACATTTTCTTCCAGAAAGGCCACATTTCTCCCAAATATATCTCATCTTCTACAAGAAATACCAGGATTCCTCCTGAAATAGGACCTTCTCACCGAAAACTACCAGCCTTCTCCCCCCAAATTGCACATTTTCTTCCAGAAAGGCCACATTTCTCCCAAATATAGCACATCTTCTCCAAGAAATACCAGGTTTCCCCCTTCAAATAGGACCTTTTCACCCACAAATACCTGTTTTATCCCAAAATAGGACAGTTTCTGCCAGAAATGCCACATTTCTCCCAAATATATCACATCTTCTCCAAGAAATACCAGGGTTCCCCCTTCAAATAGGACCTTATCACCCACAAATACCTCTTTTATCCCCAAAATAGGACAGTTTCTTCAAGACATGCCACATTTCTCCCAAATAGATCACATCATCTCCAAGAAATACCAGCTTTCCCCCTTCAAATAGGACCTTTTGACCCACAAATACCTCTTATATCCCCAAAATACGACAGTTTCTTCCAGAAATGCCATATTTCTCCCAAATATATCACATCTTCTCCAAGAAATAACAGGTTTCCCCCTTCAAATACAAAGTTTTCTCCCACAAATACCTGTTTTTTCCCCAAAAGAGGACAGTTTATTCCAGAAATGCCACATTTCTCCCAAATATATCACATCTTCTCCAAGAAATACCAGGGTTCCCCTGGAAATAGGGCCTTTTCACCCACACATACCTCTTTTATCCCCAAAAGAGGACAGTTTCTTCCAGAAAGGCCACATTTCTCCCAAATATATCACATCTTCTCCAAGAAATACCAGGGTTCCCCCTTCAAATAGGACCTTTTCAACCACAAATACCTCTTTTATCCCTCAAATTGGACATATTCTTCCAGAAATGCCAGATTTCTCCCAAATATATCACATACTCTCCAAGAAATACCAGGTTTCCCCCTTCAAATAGGACCTTTTCACCCACAAATACCTCTTTTATCCCCAAAATACGACAGTTTCTTCCAGAAAGGCCACATTTCTCCCAAATATATCACATCTTCTCCAAGAAATACCAGGTTTCCCACTTCAAATAGGACCTTTTCACCCACTAATACCAGGCTTCTCCCCCCAAATAGGACATTTTCTTCCAGAAATGCCACATTTCTCCCAAATACATCACATCTTCTCCAAGAAATACCAGCTTTCCCCCTTCAAATAGGAAATTTTCACCCACAAATACCTGTTTTATCCCCAAAATAGGACAGTTTCTTCCAGAAAGGCCACATTTCTCCCAAATATATCACATCTTCTCCAAGAAATACCAGGATTCCTCCTGAAATAGGACCATTTCACCCACAAATACCTCTTTTATCCCTCAAATAGGACAGTTTCTTCCAGACATGCCACATTTCTCCCAAATATATCACATCTTCTCCAAGAAATACCAGGATTCCTCCTGAAAGAGGACCTTTCCTCCCACAAATACCAGCCTTCTCCCCCCAAATAGGACAGTTTCTTACAGAAATGCCAGATTTCTCCCAAATATATCACATCTTCTCCAAGAAATACCAGATTTCCCCCTTCAAATAGGAACTTATCACCCACAAATACCTCTTTTATCCACAAAAGAGGACAGTTTCTTTCAGAAATGCCACATTTCTCCCAAATAGATCACATCTTCTCCAAGAAATACCAGGATTCCTCCTGAAATAGGACCTCCTCTCCCACAACTACAAGCCTTATCCCCCCAAATTGGACATTTTCTTCCAGAAATGTCTCATTTCTCCGAAATATATCACATCTTCACCAAGAAATACCAGGTTTCCCCCTTCAAATAGGACCTTTTCACCCACACATACCTCTTTTATCCCCAAAAGAGGACAGTTTCTTCCAGACATGCCACATTTCTCCCAAATATATCACATCTCCTCCAAGAAATACCAGGTTTCCCCCTTCAAATAGGACCTTTTCAACCACAAATACCTCTTTTATCCCTCAAAATGGACATATTCTTCCAGAAATGCCAGATTTCTCCCAAATATATCACATCTTCTCCAAGAAATACCAGGTTTCCCCCTTCAAATTGGACCTTTTCACCCACAAATACCTCTTTTATCCCCAAAAGAGGACAGTTTCTTCCAGAAATGCCACATTTCTCCCAAATATATCACATCTTCTCCAAGAAATACCAGCTTTCCCACTTCAAATAGGACCTTTTCACCAACTAATACCAGGCTTCTCCCCCCAAATAGGACAGTTTCTTCCAGAAATGCCACATTTCTCCCAAATATATCACATCTTCTCCAAGAAATACCAGGTTTCCCCCTTCAAATAGGAAATTTTCACCCACAAATACCTGTTTTATCCCCAAAATAGGACAGTTTCTTCCAGAAAGGCCGCATTTCTCCCAAATATATCACATCTTCTCCAAGAAATACCTGGATTCCTCCTGAAATAGGACCTTTTCACCCACAAATACCTATTTTATCCCTCAAATAGGACAGTTTCTTCCAGACATGCCACATTTCTCCCAAATATATCACATCTTCTCCAAGAAATACCAGGATTCCTCCTGAAATAGGACATTTCCTCCCACAAATACCAGCCTTCTCCCCCCAAATAGGACTGTTTCTTACAGAAATGCCAGATTTCTCCCAAATATATCACATCTTCTCCAAGAAATACCAGGTTTCCCCCTTCAAATAGGACCTTATCACCCACAAATACCTCTTTTATCCCCAAAAGAGGACAGTTTCTTTCAGAAATGCCACATTTCTCCCAAATAGATCACATCTTCCCCAAGAAATACCAGGATTCCTCCTGAAATAGGACCTTCTCTCCCACAACTACAAGCCTTCTCCCCCCAAATTGGACATTTTCTTCCAGAAATGTCTCATTTCTCCCAAATATATCACATCTTCACCAAGAAATACCAGGTTTCCCCCTTATAATAGGAAATTTTCACCCACAAATGCCTCTTTTATCCCCAAAAGAGGACAGTTTCTTCCAGAAATGCCACATTTCTCCCAAATACATCACATCTTCTCCAAGAAATACCAGGTTTCCCCCTTCAAATAGGACCTTTTCAACCACAAATACCTGTTTGATCCCCAAAAGAGGACAGTTTCTTCCAGACATGCCAGATTTCTCCCAAATATATCACATCTTCTCCAAGAAATACCAGGTTTCCCCCTTGAATTAGGACCTTTTCTCCATGAAATACCTCTTTTATCCCCAAATGAGGACATTTTCTTCCAGAAATGCCACATTTCTCCCAAATAGATCACATCTTCTCCAAGAAATACCAGGTTTCCCCCTTCAATTTGGACCTTTTCAACCACTAATACCTCTTTTATCCCCAAAAGAGGACAGTTTCTTCCGGAAAGGCCACATTTCTCTCAAATAGATCACATCTTCTCCAAGAAATGCCAGGATTCCTCCTGAAATAGGACCTTCTCACCCAAAACTACCAGCCTTCTCCCCCCAAATTGGACATTTTCTTCCAGAAAGGCCACATTTCTCCCAAATATATCTCATCTTCTACAAGAAATACCAGGATTCCTCCTGAAATAGGACCTTCGCACCGAAAACTACCAGCCTTCTCCCCCCAAATTGCACATTTTCTTCCAGAAAGGCCACATTTCTCCCAAATAGATCACATCTTCTCCAAGAAATACCAGCTTTCCCCTTCAAATAGGACCTTTTCACCCACAAATACCTCTTTTATCCCCAAAATAGGACAGTTTCTTCCAGAAAGGCCAGATTTCTCCCAAATATAGCACATCTTCTCCAAGAAATACCAGGTTTCCCCCTTCAAATAGGACCTTGTCACCCACAAATACCTGTTTTATCCCCAAAATAGGACAGTTTCTGCCAGAAATGCCACATTTCTCCCAAATATATCACATCTTCTCCAAGAAATACCAGGGTTCCCCTTCAAATAGGACCTTATCACCCACAAATAACTCTTTTATCCCCAAAATAGGACAGGTTCTTCCAGAAATGCCTCATTTCTCCCAAATAGATCACATCTTCTCCAAGAAATACCAGGTTTCCCCCTTCAAATAGGACCTTTTCAACCACTAATACCTCTTTTATCCCCAAAAGAGGACAGTTTCTTCCAGAAATGCCACATTTCTCCCAAATATATCACATCTTCTCCAAGAAATAACAGGTTTCCCCCTGCAAATACAAAGTTTTCTCCCACAAATACCTGTTTTATCCCCTAAAGAGGACAGTTTCTTCCAGAAATGCCACATTTCTCCCAAATATATCACATCTTCTCCAAGAAATACCAAGGTTCCCCCTTCAAATAGGACCTTTTCACCCACAAATACCTCTTTTATCCCCAAAAGAGGACAGTTTCTTCCAGATATGCCACATTTCTCCCAAATATATCACATCTTCTCCAAGAAATACCAGGTTTCCCCCTTCAAATAGGACCTTTTCAACCACAAATACCTGTTTTATCCCTCAAATTGGACATATTCTTCCAGAAATGCCACATTTCTCCCAAATAGATCACATCTTCTCCAAGAAATACCAGGTTTCCCCCTTGAATTAGGACCTTTTCTCCATGAAATACCTGTTTTATCCCCAAAAGAGGACATTTTCTTCCGGAAAGGCCACATTTCTCCCAAATAGATCACATCTTCTCCAAGAAATACCACGTTTCCCCCTTCAAATAGGACCTTCTCACCGAAAACTACCATACTTCTCCCCCCAAATTGGACATTTTCTTCCAGACATGCCACATTTCTCCCAAATAGATCACATCTTCTCCAAGAAATACCAGGTTTCCCCCTTCAAATAGGAACTTTTCACCCACAAATACCTCTTTTATCCCCAAAAGAGGACAGTTTCTTCCAGAAATGCCACATTTCTCCCAAATATATCACATCTCCTCCAAGAAATACCAGGTTTCCCCTTCAAATAGGACCTTTTCCCCAAAAAAACCTCTTTTATCCCCAAAAGAGGACAGTTTCTTCCAGAAATGCCACATTTCTCCCAAATATATCACATCTTCTCCAAGAAATACCAGGTTTCCTCCTTCAAATAGGACCTTTTCAACCACTAATTCCTCTTTTATCCCCAAAAGAGGACAGTTTCTTCCGGAAATGCCTCATTTCTACCAAATATATCACATCTTCTCTAAGAAATGCCAGGATTCCTCCTGAAATAGGACCTTCTCACCCAAAACTACCAGCCTTCTCCCCCCAAATTGGACATTTTCTTCCAGAAAGGCCACATTTCTCCCAAATATATCTCATCTTCTCCAAGAAATACCAGGATTCCTCCTGAAATAGGACCTTCTCACCGAAAACTACCAGCCTTCTCCCCCCAAATTGGACATTTTCTTCCAGACATGCCACATTTCTCCCAAATAGATCACATCTTCACCAAGAAATACCAGGGTTCCCCCTTCAAATAGGAGCTTTTCACACACAAATACCTCTTTTATCCCCAAAATACGACAGTTTCTTCCAGAAATGCCACATTTCTCCCAAATATATCACATCTTCTCCAAGAAATACCAGCTTTCCCCCTTCAAATAGGAAATTTTCACCCACAAATACCTCTTTTATCCCCAAAAGAGGACAGTTTCTTCCAGAAATGCCACATTTCTCCCAAATACATCACATCTTCTCCAAGAAATACCAGGTTTCCCCCTTCAAATAGGACCTTTTCAACCACAAATACCTGTTTGATCCCCAAAAGAGGACAGTTTCTTCCAGACATGCCAGATTTCTCCCAAATATATCACATCTTCTCCAAGAAATACCAGGTTTCCCCCTTGAATTAGGACCTTTTCTCCATGAAATACCTCTTTTATCCCCAAATGAGGACATTTTCTTCCAGAAATGCCACATTTCTCCCAAATAGATCACATCTTCTCCAAGAAATACCAGGTTTCCCCCTTCAATTAGGACCTTTTCAACCACTAATACCTCTTTTATCCCCAAAAGAGGACAGTTTCTTCCGGAAAGGCCACATTTCTCTCAAATAGATCACATCTTCTCCAAGAAATGCCAGGATTCCTCCTGAAATAGGACCTTCTCACCCAAAACTACCAGCCTTCTCCCCCCAAATTGGACATTTTCTTCCAGAAAGGCCACATTTCTCCCAAATATATCTCATCTTCTACAAGAAATACCAGGATTCCTCCTGAAATAGGACCTTCGCACCGAAAACTACCAGCCTTCTCCCCCCAAATTGCACATTTTCTTCCAGAAAGGCCACATTTCTCCCAAATAGATCACATCTTCTCCAAGAAATACCAGCTTTCCCCCTTCAAATAAGACCTTTTCACCCACAAATACCTCTTTTATCCCCAAAATAGGACAGGTTCTTCCAGAAATGCCACATTTCTCCCAAATATATCACATCTCCTCCAAGAAATACCAGGTTTCCCCCTTCAAATAGGACCTTTTCAACCACTAATACCTCTTTTATCCCCAAAAGAGGACAGTTTCTTCCAGAAATGCCACATTTCTCCCAAATATATCACATCTTCTCCAAGAAATAACAGGTTTCCCCCTGCAAATACAAAGTTTTCTCCCACAAATACCTGTTTTATCCCCTAAAGAGGACAGTTTCTTCCAGAAATGCCACATTTCTCCCAAATATATCACATCTTCTCCAAGAAATACCAGGGTTCCCCCTTCAAATAGGACCTTTTCACCCACAAATACCTCTTTTATCCCCAAAAGAGGACAGTTCCTTCCAGACATGCCACATTTCTCCCAAATATATCACATCTTCTCCAAGAAATACCAGGTTTCCCCCTTCAAATAGGACCTTTTCAACCACAAATACCTGTTTTATCCCTCAAATTGGACATACTCTTCCAGAAATGCCTCATTTCTCCCAAATAGATCACATCTTCTCCAAGAAATACCAGGTTTCCCCCTTCAATTAGGACCTTTTCTCCATGAAATACCTGTTTTATCCCCAAAAGAGGACAGTTTCTTCCAGAAATGCCACATTTCTCCCAAATATATCACATCTTCTCCAAGAAATACCAGGGTTCCCCCTTCAAATAGGACCTTCTCACCGAAAACTACCAGACTTCTCCCCCCAAATTGGACATTCTCTTCCAGACATGCCACATTTCTCCCAAATAGATCACATCTTCTCCAAGAAATACCAGGTTTCCCCCTTCAAATAGGAACTTTTCACCCACAAATACCTCTTTTATCCCCAAAAGAGGACAGTTTCTTCCAGAAATGCCACATTTCTCCCAAATATATCACATCTTCTCCAAGAAATACCAGGTTTCCCCTTCAAATAGGACCTTTTCCCCAAAAAAACCTCTTTTATCCCCAAAAGAGGACAGTTTCTTCCAGAAATGCCACATTTCTCCCAAATATATCACATCTTCTCCAAGAAATACCAGGTTTCCTCCTTCAAATAGGACCTTTTCAACCACTAATACCTCTTTTATCCCCAAAAGAGGACAGTTTTTCCGGAAATGCCACATTTCTACCAAATATATCACATCTTCTCTAAGAAATGCCAGGATTCCTCCTGAAATAGGACCTTCTCACCCAAAACTACCAGCCTTCTCCCCCCAAATTGGACATTTTCTTCCAGAAAGGCCACATTTCTCCCAAATATATCACATCTTCTCCAAGAAATACCAGGATTCCTCCTGAAATAGGACCTTCTCACCGAAAACTACCAGCCTTCTCCCCCCAAATTGGACATTTTCTTCCAGACATGCCACATTTCTCCCAAATAGATCACATCTTCACCAAGAAATACCAGCTTTCCCCCTTCAAATAGGAGCTTTTCACCCACAAATACCTCTTTTATCCCCAAAAGAGGACAGTTTCTTCCAGAAATGCCACATTTCTCCCAAATATATCATATCTTCTCCAAGAAATACCAGCTTTCCCCCTTCAAATAGGACCTTTTCAACCACAAATACCTCTTTTATCCCTCAAATTGGACATATTCTTCCAGAAATGCCACATTTCTCCCAAATATATCACATCTTCTCCAAGAAATACCAGCTTTCCCACTTCAAATAGGACCTTTTCACCCACTAATACCAGGCTTCTCCCCCCAAATAGGACATTTTCTTCCAGAAATGCCACATTTCTCCCAAATATATCACATCTTCTCCAAGAAATACCAGGATTCCTCCTGAAATAGGACCTTTCCTCCCACAAATACCAGCCTTCTCCCCCCAAATAGGACAGTTTCTTACAGAAATGCCAGATTTCTCCCAAATATATCACATCTTCTCCAAGAAATACCAGTTTTCCCCCTTCAAATAGGACCTTATCACCCACAAATACCTCTTTTATCCCCAAAAGAGGACAGTTTCTTTCAGAAATGCCACATTTCTCCCAAATAGATCACATCTTCTCCAAGAAATACCAGGATTCCTCCTGAAATAGGACCTTCTCTCCCACAACTACAAGCCTTCTCCCCCCAAATTGGACATTTTCTTCCAGAAATGTCTCATTTCTCCGAAATATATCACATCTTCACCAAGAAATACCAGGTTTCCCCCTTATAATAGGAAATTTTCACGCACAAATACCTCTTTTATCCCCAAAAGAGGACAGTTTCTTCCACAAAGGCCACATTTCTCCCAAACATATCACATCTTCTCCAAGAAATGCCAGGATTTCTCCTGTTATAGGACCTTTTCTCCCACAAATACCAGCCTTTTCCCCCCAAAATAGGACAGTTTCTTCCAGAAATGCCACATTTCTCCCAAATATATCACATCTTCTCCAAGAAATACCACGTTTCCCCCTTCAAATAGGAACTTTTCACCCACAAATACCTCTTTTATCCCCAAAAGAGGACAGTTTCTTCCAGAAATGCCACATTTCTCCCAAATATATCACATCTTCTCCAAGAAATACCAGGTTTCCTCCTGAAATAGGACCTTGTCACCCTCAGATTCCTGTTTTGTCCCTTTGTTCCGAGCGACTTTTCGTTTTGGAGTGTTTATCCGATGCTACACTTCAGCCTTCTGTGACGAATAAAATAGAAGAGAAAAGCCCCACTAATAAGGCAGCTAGATGGTCCAATAGCCACACACATTGTGCTTTCGGGGAGGACGTTCCAGAAAGTCGAGAGTTGTGGCTTCTTTCCTGCGGAGAAAAAAACCCCTGTTTTCAGGCAATGCAGGACGCTGAATTCGCTCCTTCTCGGCATTTCAATACCGCTCCTTCGCTCTCGTGGCTCGAAAGCGGCACTCGCGCTGAACCGCTCCGGAGAGTCTGCAGTTGCTGTCCGGTCCATCGCGGTTCTGCCCGAGTGCCGCTTGCAGCCTTCAGCAGCGCTCTCGTTTCTCTCGGATGCCGGGAAAGAGCGACTTCAGCCGGATGCTTTTCTCCGACGAGTGAGCGGCTTCTTCTGCGCACATCGCAATGGAGCGCTTTTGACTTCTCCATGTGTCCATGCAGAATGCACTACGCTTCTCTCTCATTCTTATCCCTTTCTTCCGAGCGACATTTCGTTTTGGAGTGTTTATCCGATGCTACACTTCAGCATTCTGTGACGAATAAAATAGAAGAGAAAAGCCCCACTAATAAGGCAGCTAGAAGTTCGAGGAGCAACGCACGTAGTGCTTTCAGGGAGGACTTTCCAGAAAGTCGAGAGTTGTGGCTTGTTTCCTGCGGAGAAAAAAGCCCCTGTTTTCAGGCAATGCAGGAAGCTGAATTCGCTCGTTCTCGGCATAGGAATGCCGCTCCTCCTCTCTCGTGGCTCGAAAGCGGCATTTGCGCTGAACCACACCGGACAGTCTGCAGTTGCAGACTACTGAATAGCCTGAAAACAGGGGGAGAAACTGTCCAATTTTGGGGATAAAACAGGTATGAGTGGGTGAAAAGGTCCTATATGAAGGGGGAAACCTGGTATTTCATGGAGAAGATGTGAAATGTTTTTGAGAAATGTGGCATTTCTGGACGTAACTGTTCTATTTTGGGGATAAAAGAGGTATTTGTGGGTGATAAGGTCCTATTTGAAGGGGGAAAGTTGGTATTTCTTGGAGAAGATGTGATCTATTTGGGAGAAATGTGGCATTTCTGGAAGAAAATGTCCTATTTGGGGGGAGAAGGATGGTATTTGTGGGAGAAAAGTTCCTATTCCAGGAGGAATCCTGGTATTTCTTGGAGAAGATGTGATATATTTGGGAGAAATGTGGCATTTCTGGAAGAAACTGTCCTATTTGAGGGATAAAAGAGGTATTTGTGGGTGAAAAGGTCCTATTTGAAGGGGGAAACCTGGTATTTCTTGGAGGAGATGTGATATATTTGGGAGAAATGTGGCATGTCTGGAAGAAACTGTCCTCTTTTGGGGATAAAACAGGTATTTGTGGGAGAAAAGTTCCTATTTGAAGGGGGAAGCCTGGTATTTCTTGGAGAAGATGTGATCTATTTGGGAGAAATGTGGCATGTCTGGAAGAAACTGTCCTCTTTTGGGGATAAAAGAGGTATTTGTGGGTGAAAACATTGTATTTGAAGGGGTTAAACCTGTTATTTCTTGGAGAAGATGTGCTATATTTGGGAGAAATGTGGCATTTCTGGAAGAAACTGTCCTATTTTGGGGATAAAAGAGGTATTTGTGGGTGAAAAGGTCCTATTTGAAGGGGGAAAGCTGGTATTTCTTGGAGAAGATGATATATATTTGGGAGAAATGTGGCATGTCTGGAAGAAACTGTCCTATTTTGGGGGAGAAGGCTGGTATTAGAGGGAGAAAATGTCCTCTCTCAGGAGGAATCCTGTTATTTCTTGGAGAAGATGTGATATATTTGGGAGAAATGTGGCATGTCTGGAAGAAACTGTCCTATTTGAGGGATAAAAGAGGTATTTGTGGGTGAAAAGGTCGTATTTGAAGGGGGAACCCGGGTATTTCTTGGAGAAGATGTGATATATTTGGGAGAAATGTGGCATGTCTGGAAGAAACTGTCCTCTTCTGGGGATAAAAGAGGTATTTGTGGGTGATAAGGTCCTATTTGAAGGGGGAACCCTGGTATTTCTTGGAGAAGACGTGATATATTTGGGAGAAATGTGGCATGTCTGGAAGAAGCTGTCCAATTTGGGGGATAAAAGAGGTATTTGTGGGTGAAAATTTCCTATTTGAAGGGGGAAACCTGGTATTTCTTGGAGAAGATGTGATCTAATTGGGAGAAATGTGGCATTTCTGGAAGAAAATGTCCTCTTTTGGGGAGAAAACAGGTATTTGTGGGTGAAAAGGTCCTATCTGAAGGGGGAAACCTGGTATTTCTTGGAGAAGATGTGATCTATTTGGGAGAAATGTGGCCTTTCTGGAAGAAAATGTCCAATTTGGGGGGAGAAGGCTGGTAGTTTTCGTTGAGAAGGTCCTATTTCAGGAGGAATCCTGGTATTTCTTGGAGAAGATGTGATATATTTGGGAGAAATGTGGCCTTTCTGGAAGAAAATGTCCAATTTGGGGCAAGAAGGCTGGTAGTTTTGGGTGAGAAGGTCCTATTTCAGGAGGAATCCTGGCATTTCTTGGAGAAGATGTGATCTATTTGGGAGAAATGTGGCCTTTCCGGAAGAAACTGTCCTCTTTTGGGGATAAAAGAGGTATTAGTGGTTGAAAAGGTCCTATTTGAAGGGGGAAAGCTGGTATTTCTTGGAGAAGATGCTATATGTTTGGGAGAAATGTGGCATTTCTGGAAGAAAATGTCCTCTTTTGGGGATAAAAGAGGTATTTCATGGAGAAAAGGTCCTATTTGAAGGGGGAAACCTGGTATTTCTTGGAGAAGATGTGATATATTTGGGAGAAATGAGGCATTTCTGGAAGAAAATGTCCAATTTGTGGGGAGAAGGCTTGTAGTTGTGGGAGAGAAGGTCCTATTTCAGGAGGAATCCTGGTATTTCTTGGAGAAGATGTGATATATTTGGGAGAAATGTGGCATTTCTGGAAGAAACTGTCCTCTTTTGGGGATAAAAGAGGTATTTGTGGGTGAGAAGGTCCTATTTGAAGGGGGAAAGCTGGTATTTCTTGGAGAAGATGTGATATATTTGGGAGAAATGTGGCATTTCTGGAAGAATATTTCCAATTTGAGGGATAAAACAGGTATTTGTTGTTGAAAAGGTCCTATTTGAAGGGTGAAACCTGGTATTTCTTGGAGAAGATGTGATATATTTGGGAGGAATGTGGCATGTCTGGGAGAAACTGTCGTATTTTGGGGATCAAACAGGTATTTGTGGTAGAAAACGTCCTATTTGAAGGGGGAAACCTGGTATTTCTTTGAGAAGATGTGGTATATTTGGGAGAAATGTGGCATGTCAGGAAGAAACTGTCCTCTTTTGGGGATAAAACAGGTATTTGTGGGTGAGAAGGTCCTATTTGAAGGGGGAAACCTGGTATTTCTTGGAGAAGATGTGATATATTTGGGAGAAATGTGGCATTTCTGGAAGAAACTGTCCTCTTTTGGGGATAAAAGAGGTATTTGTGGGTGAGAAGGTCCTATTTGAAGGGGGAACCCTGGTATTTCTTGGAGAAGATGTGATATATTTGGGAGAAAAGTGGCATTTCTGGAAGAAACTGTCCTCTTATGGGGATAGAACAGGTATTTGTGGGTGAGAAGGTCCTATTTGAAGGGGGAAACGTGGTATTTCTTGGAGAAGATGTGATATGTTTGGGAGAAATATGGCATTTCTTGAAGAAACTGTCCTATTTTGGGGATCAAAGAGGTATTTGTGGGTGATAAGGTCCTATTTGAAGGGGGAAACGTGGTATTTCTTGGAGAAGATGTGATATGTTTGGGAGAAATGTGGCATTTCTGGAAGAAACTGTCCTCTTTTGGGGATAAAAGAGGTATTTGTGGGTGAAAAGGTCCTATTTGAAGGGGGAAAGCTGGTATTTCTTGGAGGAGTTGTGATATATTTGGGAGAAATGTGGCATTTCTGGAAGAAACTGTCCTCTTTTGGGGATAAAAGAGGTATTTGTGGGTGAAAAGGTCGTATTTGAAGGGGGAAACGTGGTATTTCTTGGAGAAGATGTGATATATTTGGGAGAAATGTGGCATGTCTGGAAGAAACTGTCCTCTTTTGGGGATAAAAGAGGTATTTCTGGGTGAAAAGGTCCTATTTGAAGGGGGAACCCTGGTATTTCTTGGAGAAGATGTGATATATTTGGGAGAAATGTGGCATGTCTGGAAGAAACTGTCCGATTTGGGGATAAAAGAGGTATGTGTGGGTGAAAAGGTCCTATTTGAAGGGGGAAACCTGGTATTTCTTGGAGAAGATGTGATATACTTGGGAGAAATGTGGCATGTCTGGAAGAAAATGTCCTATTTGGGGGGAGAAGGCTGGGACTTGTGGGAGAAAAGGTCCTATTTCAGGAGGAATCCTGGTATTTCTTGGAGGAGATGTGATATATTTGGGAGAAATGTGGCATGTCTGGAAGAAACTGTCCTCTTTTGGGGATAAAAGAGGGATGTGTGGGTGAAAAGGTCCTATTTGAAGGGGGAAACCTGGTATTTCTTGGAGAAGATGTGATATGTTTGGGAGAAATGTGGCATTTCTGGAAGAAACTGTCCTCTTTTGGGGATAAAACAGGCATTTGTGCGTGAAAAGGTCCTATTTGAAGGGGGAGAGCTGGTATTTCTTGGAGAAGATGTGATATATTTGGGAGAAATGTGGCATGTCTGGAAGAAACTGTCCTCTTTTGGGGATAAAAGAGGTATTTGTGGGTGAGAAGGTCCTATTTGAAGTGGGAAACGTGGTATTTCTTGGAGAAGATGTGATATATTTGGGAGAAATGTGGCATTTCTGGAAGAATATGTCCAATTTGAGGGATAAAACAGGTATTTGTTGTTGAAAAGGTCCTATTTGAAGGGGGAAACCTGGTATTTCTTGGAGAAGATGTGATATATTTGGGAGAAATGTGGCATGTCTGGGAGAAACTGTCCTATTTTGGGGATAAAACAGGTATTTGTGGTAGAAAAGGTCCTATTTGAAGGGGGAAACGTGATATTTCTTCGAGAAGATGTGGTATATTTGGTAGAAATGTGGCATGTCAGGAAGAAAATGTCCTCTTTTGGGGATAAAACAGGTATTTGTGGGTGAAAAGGTCCTATTTGAAGGGGGAAACCTGGTATTTCTTGGAGAAGATGTGATCTATTTGGGAGAAATGTGGCATTTCTGGAAGAAACTGTCCTATTTTGGGGATAAAAGAGGTATTTGTGGGTGAAAAGGTCCTATTTGAAGGGGGAAAGCTGGTATTTCTTGGAGAAGATGTGATCTATTTGGGAGAAATGTGGCATTTCTGGAAGAAACTGTCCTCTTTTGGGGATAAAAGAGGTATTTGTGGGTGAAAAGGTCCTATTTGAAGGGGGAACCCTGGTATTTCTTGGAGAAGATGTGATATATTTGGGAGAAAAGAGGCATTTCTGGAAGAAACTGTCCTATTTGGGGGATAAAAGAGGTATTTGTGGTTGAAAAGGTCCTATTTGAAGGGGGAAAGCTGGTATTTCTTGGAGAAGATGTGATATATTTGGGAGAAATGTGGCATGTCTGGAAGAAAATGTCCATTTTGGGGGGGGAAGGCTGGTTGTTTTCGGTGAGAAGGTCCTATTTCAGGAGGAATCCTGGTATTTCTTGGAGAAGATGTGATATATTTGGGAGAAATGTGGCATTTCTGGAAGAAAATGTCCAATTTGGGGGGAGAAGGCAGGTAGTTTTGGGAGAGAAGGTCCTATTTCAGGAGGAATCCTGGCATTTCTTGGAGAAGATGTGATCTATTTGGGAGAAATGTGGCATGTCTGGAAGAAACTGTCCTCTTTTGGGGATAAAAGAGGTATTAGTGGTTGAAAAGGTCCTATTTGAAGGGGGAAAGCTGGTATTTCTTGGAAAAGATGTGATATATTTGGGAGAAATCTGGCATTTCTGGAAGAAACTGTCCTCTTCTGGGGATAAAAGAGGTATTAGTGGTTGAAAAGGTCCTATTTGAAGGGGGAAACCTGGTATTTCTTGGAGAAGATGTGATATATTTGGGAGAAATGAGGCATTTCTGGAAGAAACTGTCCAATTTGTGGGGAGAAGGCTTGTAGTTGTGGGAGAGAAGGTCCTATTTCAGGAGGAATCCTGGTATTTCTTGGAGAAGATGTGATATATTTGGGAGAAATGTGGCATGTCTGGAAGAAAATGTCCTATTTGGGGGGAGAAGGCTGGGACTTCTGGGAGAAAAGGTCCTATTTCAGGAGGAATCCTGGTATTTCTTGGAGGAGATGTGATATATTTGGGAGAAATGTGGCTTTTCTGGAAGAAACTATCCTCTTTTGGGGATAAAAGAGGTATTTGTGGGTGAAAAGGTCCTATTTGAAGGGGGAAAGCTGGTATTTCTTGGAGAAGATGTGATCTATTTGGGAGAAATCTGGCAATTCTGGAAGAAACTGTCCTCTTTTGGGGATAAAAGAGGTATTAGTGGTTGAAAAGGTCCTATTTGAAGGGGGAAAGCTGGTATTTCTTGGAGAAGATGTGATATATTTGGGAGAAATGTGGCATGTCTGGAAGAAAATGTCCAATTTGGGGGGAGAAGGCTGGTAGTTTTCGGTGAGAAGGTCCTATTTCAGGAGGAATCCTGGTATTTCTTAGAGAAGAAGTGATATATTTGGAAGAAATGTGGCATTTCTGGAAGAAAATGTCCAATTTGGGGGGAGAAGACTGGTAGTTTTGGGTGAGAAGGTCCTATTTGAAGGGGGAAACCTGGTATTTCTTGGAGAAGATGTGATATATTTGGGAGAAATGTGGCCTTTCCGGAAGAAACTGTCCTCTTTTGGGGATAAAAGAGGTATTAGTGGTTGAAAAGGTCCTATTTGAAGGGGGAACCCTGGTATTTCTTGGAGAAGATGTGATATATTTGGGAGAAATGTGGCATTTCTGGAAGAAACTGTCCTATTTTGGGGTTAAACCAGGTATTTGTGTGTGAAAAGGTCCTATTTGAAGGGGGAGACCTGTTATTTCTTGGAGAAGATGTGATATATTTTGGAGAAATGTGGCATTTCAGGAAGAAACTGTCCTATTTTGGGGATAAAAGAGGTATTTGTGGGTGAAAAGGTCCTCTTTCAAGGGGGAACCCTGGTATTTCTTGGAGAAGATGTGATATATTTGGGAGAAATGAGGCATTTCTGGAAGAAAATGTCCAATTTGTGGGGAGAAGGCTTGTAGTTGTGGGAGAGAAGGTCCTATTTCAGGAGGAATCCTGGTATTTCTTGGAGAAGATGTGATATATTTGGGAGAAATGTGGCATTTCTGGAAGAAACTGTCCTATTTTGGGGATAAAACAGGTATTTGTGGGTGAGAAGGTCCTATTTGAAGGGGAAAACGTGGTATTTCTTGGAGAAGATGTGATATATTTGGGAGAAATGTGGCATTTCTGGAAGAAACTGTCCTCTTTTGGGGATAAAAGAGGTATTTGTGGTTGAAAAGGTCCTATTTGAAGGGGGAAACCTGGTATTTCTTGGAGAAGATGTGATATATTTGGGAGAAATGTGGCATGTCTGGAAGAAAATGTCCTCTTTAGGGGATAAAAGAGGTATTTCATGGAGAAAAGTTCCTAATTGAAGGGGGAAACCTGGTATTTCTTGGAGGAGTTGTGATATATTTGGGAGAAATGTGGCATTTCTGGAAGAAACTGTCCTCTTTTGGGGATAAAAGAGGTATTTGTGGGAGAAAAGGTCCTATTTGAAGGGGGAAACGTGGTATTTCTTGGAGAAGATGTGATCTATTTGGGAGAAATGTGGCATTTCAGGAACAAACTGTCCTCTTTTGGGGATAAAAGAGGTATTTGTGGGAGAAAAGTTCCTATTTGAAGGGGGAAAGCTGGTATTTCTTGGAGAAGATGTGATATATTTGGGAGAAATGTGGCATTCCTGGAAGAAACTGTCCTATTTTGGGGATCAAACAGGTATTTGTGGGTGAAAAGGTCCTTCTTGAAGGGGGAAACGTGGTATTTCTTGGAGAAGATGTGATATATTTGGGAGAAATGTGGCATGTCTGGAAGAAACTGTCCTATTTTGGGGATAAAACAGGTATTTGTGGGTGAAAAGGTCCTAATTGAATTGGGAAATCCTGTATATCTTGGAGAAGATGTGATATATTTGGGAGAAATGTGGCATTTCTGGAAGAAACTGTCGTATTTTGGGGATAAAAGAGGTATTTGTGGGTGAAAAGGTCCTATTTGAAGGGGGAAAGCTGGTATTTCTTGGAGATGATGTGATCTATTTGGGAGAAATGTGGCATGTCTGGAAGAAACTGTCCTCTTTTGGGGATAAAAGAGGTATTTGTGGGTGAAAAGGTCCTAATTGAAGGGGGAACCCTGGTATTTCTTGGAGAAGATGTGATATATTTGGGAGAAATGTGGCATGTCTGGAAGAAACTGTCCTCTTTTGGGGATAAAAGAGGTATGTGTGGGTGAAAAGGTCCTATTTCCAGGGGAAAATCTGGTATTTCGTGGAGAAGATGTGATATATTTGGGAGAAATATGGCATGTCTGGAAGAAAATGTCCTATTTGGGGGGAGAAGGCTGGGACTTGTGGGAGAAAAGGTCCTATTTCAGGAGGAATCCTGGTATTTTTTGGAGGAGATGTGATATGTTTGGGAGAAATGTGGCATGTCTGGAAGAAACTGTCCTATTTTGGGGATAAAAGAGGTATTTGTGGGTGAAAAGGTCCTATTTGAAGGGGGAAAGCTGGTATTTCTTGGAGAAGATGTGATATATTTGGGAGAAATGTGGCATTTCTTGAAGAAACTGTCCTCTTTTGGGGATAAAACAGGTACTTGTGGGTGAAAAGGTCCTATTTGAAGGGGGAAACAAGGTATTTCTTGGAGAAGATGTGATATATTTGGGAGAAATGTGGCATTTCAGGAAGAAACTGTCCTATTTTGGGGATAAAAGAGGTATTTGTGGGTGAAAAGGTCCTATTTGAAGGGGGAAAGCTGGTATTTCTTGGAGAAGATGTGATATATTTGGGAGAAATGTGGCATTTCAGGAAGAAACTGTCCTCTTTTGGGGATAAAAGAGGTTTTTTTGGGGAAAAGGTCCTATTTGAAGGGGAAAACCTGGTATTTCTTGGAGAAGATGTGATATATTTGGGAGAAATATGGCATGTCTGTAAGAAAATGTCCTATTTGGGGGGAGAAGGGTGGTATTTGTGGGAGAAAAGATCCTGTTTCAGGAGGAATCCTGGTATTTCTTGGAGAAGATGTGATATGTTTGGGAGAAATTTGGCCTTTCTGGAAGAAACTGTCCTCTTTTGGGGATAAAAGAGGTATTTGTGGGTGATAAGGTCCTATTTGAAGGGGGAAACCTGGTATTTCTCGGAGAAGATGTGATCTATTTGGGAGAAATGTGGCATTTCTGGAAGAAAATGTCCAATTTGGGGGGAGAAGGCTGGTAGTTTTCGGTGAGAAGGTCCTATTTCAGGAGGAATCCTGGTATTTCTTGGAGAAGATGTGATATATTTGGGAGAAATGTGGCCTTTCTGGAAGAAAATGTCCAATTTGGGTGGAGAAGGCTGGTAGTTTTGGGTGAGAAGGTCCTATTTCAGGAGGAATCCTGGCATTTCTTAGAGAAGATGTGATATATTTGGTAGAAATGTGGCATTTCCGGAAGAAACTGTCCTCTTTTGGGGATAAAAGAGGTATTAGTGGTTGAAAAGGTCCTATTTGAAGGAGGAAACCTGGTATTTCTTGGAGAAGATGTGATATATTTGGGAGAAATGTGGCATGTCAGGAAGAAACAGTCCTCTTTTGGGGATAAAAGAGGTTTTTTTGGGGAAAAGGTCCTATTTGAAGGGGAAACCTGGTATTTCTTGGAGAAGATGTGATCTATTTGGGAGAAATGTGGCATTTCTGGAAGAAACTGTCCTCTTTTGGGGATACAAGAGGTATTTGTGGGTGAAAAGGTCCTATTTGAAGGGGGAAACCTGGTATTTCTTGGAGAAGATGTGATATATTTGGGAGAAATGTGGCATGTCTGGAAGAAAATGTCCAATTTGGGGGGAGAAGGCTGGTAGTTTTCGGTGAGAAGGTCCTATTTGAAGGGGGAAACGTGGTATTTCATGGAGAAGATGTGATATATTTTGGAGAAATGTGGCATTTCTGGAAGAAAATTTCCTCTTTGGGGGATAAAACAGGTATTTCATGGAGAAAAGGTCCTAACTGAACGGGGAAACCTGGTATTTCTTGGAGGAGTTGTGATATGTCTGGGAGTAATGTGGCATGTCTGGAAGAAACTGTCCTCTTTTGGGGATAAAAGAGGTATTTGTGGGTGAAAAGGTCCTATTTGAAGGGGGAAAGCTGGTATTTCTTGGAGAAGATGTGATATGTTTGGGAGAAATGTGGCATGTCAGGAAGAAACTGTCCTCTTTTGGGGATAAAACAGGTATTTGTGGGTGAAAAGGTCCTATTTGAAGGGGGAAACGAGGTATTTCTTGGAGAAGATGTGATATATTTGGGAGAAATGTGGCATTTCTGGAAGAAACTGTCCTCTTTTTGGGATAAAACAGGTACTTGTGGGTGAAAAGGTCCTATTTGAAGGGGGAAACCTGGTATTTCTTGGAGAAGATGTGATCTATTTGGGAGAAATGTGGCATTTCTGGAAGAAACTGTCCTCTTATGGGGATAGAACAGGTATTTGTGGGTGAAAAGTTCCTATTTCCAGGGGAAAACCTGGTATTTCTTGGAGAAGATGTGATATATTTGGGAGAAATGTGGCATGTCTGGAAGAAAATGTCCTCTTTTTGGGATAGAAGGGTGGTATTTGTGGGAGAAAAGTTCCTATTTCAGGAGGAATCCTGGTATTTCTTGTAGGAGATGTGATATGTTTGGGAGAAATGTGCCATTTCTGGAAGAAACTGTCCTCTTTTGGGGATAAAACAGGTATTTGTGGGTGAAAAGGTCCTATTTCCAGGGGAAAACCTGGTATTTCTTGGAGAAGATGTGATATATTTGGGAGAAATGTGGCATTTCTGGAAGAAACTGTCCTCTTTTGGGGATAAAAGAGGTATTTGTGGGTGAAAAGGTCCTATTTGAAGGGGGAAACGTGGTATTTCTTGGAGAAGATGTGATATATTTGGGAGAAATGTGGCATTTCTGGAAGAAACTGTCCTCTTTTGGGGATAAAACATGTATTTGTGGGTGAAAAGGTCCTATTTGAAGGGGGAAACCTGGTATTTCTTGGATAAGAGGTGATATATTAGGGAGAAATGTGGCATGTCTGGAAGAAACTGTCCTATTTGGGGGATAAAACAGGTATTTGTGGGTGAAAAGGTCCTATTTGAAGGGGGAACCCTGGTATTTCTTGGAGAAGATGAGATCTATTTGGGAGAAAAGTGGCATGTCTGGCAGAAGATGTGATCTATTTGGGAGAAATGTGGCCTTTCTGGAAGAAACTGTCCAATTTTGGGGATAAAACAGGTATTTGTTGGTGAAAACGTTGTATTTGAAGGGGGAAACCTGTTATTTCTTGGAGAAGATGTGATCTATTTGGGAGAAATGTGGCATTTCTGGAAGAAACTGTCCTCTTATGGGGATAGAACAGGTATTTGTGGGTGAAAAGTTCCTATTTCCAGGGGAAAACCTGGTATTTCTTGGAGAAGATGTGATATATTTGGGAGAAATGTGGCATGTCTGGAAGAAAATGTCCTCTTTTGGGGAGAGAAGGGTGGTATTTGTGGGAGAAAAGTTCCTATTTCAGGAGGAATCCTGGTATTTCTTGTAGGAGATGTGATATGTTTGGGAGAAATGTGCCATTTCTGGAAGAAACTGTCCTCTTTTGGGGATAAAACAGGTATTTGTGGGTGAAAAGGTCCTATTTCCAGTGGAAAACCTGGTATTTCTTGGAGAAGATGTGATATATTTGGGAGAAATGTGGCATTTCTGGAAGAAACTGTCCTCTTTTGGGGATAAAAGAGGTATTTGTGGGTGAAAAGGTCCTATTTGAAGGGGGAACCGTGGTATTTCTTGGAGAAGCTGTGATATATTTGGGAGAAATGTGGCATTTCTGGAAGAAACTGTCCTCTTTTGGGGATAAAACATGTATTTGTGGGTGAAAAGGTCCTATTTGAAGGGGGAAACCTGGTATTTCT
This sequence comes from Lophura swinhoii, assembly GCA_030408155.1. NCBI lineage: Eukaryota > Metazoa > Chordata > Aves > Galliformes > Phasianidae > Lophura > Lophura swinhoii. The sequence goes on from CM059475.1 coordinate 6,435,586, forward strand.
TGGATAAGAGGTGATATATTAGGGAGAAATGTGGCATGTCTGGAAGAAACTGTCCTATTTGGGGGATAAAACAGGTATTTGTGGGTGAAAAGGTCCTATTTGAAGGGGGAAAGCTGGTATTTCTTGGAGAAGATGAGATCTATTTGGGAGAAATGTGGCATGTCTGGCAGAAGATGTGATCTATTTGGGAGAAATGTGGCCTTTCTGGAAGAAAGTGTCCAATTTTGGGGATAAAACAGGTATTTGTTGGTGAAAAAGTTGTATTTGAAGGGGGAAACCTGTTATTTCTTGGAGAAGATGTGATATATTCGGGTGAAATGTGGCATTTCTGGAAAAAACTGTCCTCTTTTGGGGATAAAAGAGGTATTTGTGGGTGAAAAGGTCCTATTTGAAGGGGGAAACGTGGTATTTCTTGGAGAAGATGTGATATATTTGGGAGAAATCTGGCATTCCTGGAAGAAACTGTCCTCTTTTGGGGATAAAAGAGGTTTTTTTGGGGAAAAGGTCCTATTTGAAGGGGGAAACGTGGAGAAATGCCACATTTCTCCCAAATAGATCACATCTTCTTGGAGACGATGTGATCTATTTGGGAGAAATGTGGCATTTCTGGAAGAAACTGTCCTCTTATGGGGATAGAACAGGTATTTGTGGGTGAAAAGGTCCTATTTGAAGGGGAAAACCTGGTATTTCTTGGAGAAGATGTGATATATTTGGGAGAAATGTGGCATGTCTGGAAGAAAATGTCCTATTTGGGGGGAGAAGTGTGTTATTTGTGGAAGAAAAGTTCCTATTTCAGGAGGAATCCTGGTATTTCTTGGAGGAGATGTGATATGTTTGGGAGAAATGTGGCATTTCTGGAAGAAACTGTCCTCTTTTGGGGATAAAACAGGTATTTGTGGGTGAAAAGGTCCTATTTGAAGGGGGAAACCTGGTATTTCTCGGAGAAGATGTGATATGTTTGGGAGAAATATGGCATTTCTGGAAGAAACTGTCCTCTTTTGGGGATAAAAGAGGTATTTGTGGGTGAAAAGGTCCTATTTGAAGGGGGAAAGCTGGTATTTCTTGGAGAAGATGAGATCTATTTGGGAGAAATGTGGCATGTCTGGCAGAAACTGTCCTCTTTTGGGGATAAAACAGGTATTTGTGGGTGAAAAGGTCCTATTTGAAGGGGGAACCCTGGTATTTCTTGAAGGAGATGTGATATGTTTGGGAGAAAGCTGGCATTTCTGGAAGAAACTGTCCTATTTTGGGGATAAAAGAGGTATTTGTGGGTGAAAAGGTCCTATTTGAAGGGGGAAACCTGGTATTTCTTGGAGAAGATGTGATATATTTGGGAGCAATCAGGCATTTCTGGAAGAAACTGTCCTATTTGGGGGAGAAGCCTGCTATTAGTGGGTGAAAAGGTCCTATTTGAAGGGGGAAAGCTGGTATTTCTTGGAGAAGATGTGATATATTTGGGAGAAATGTGGCATGTCTGACAGAAACTGTCCTATTTGGGGGGAGAAGGCTGGTAGTTTTCGGTGAGAAGGTCCTATCTGAAGGGGGAAACGTGGTATTTCTTGGAGAAGATGTTCTATATTTGGGAGAAATGTGGCCTTTCTCGAAGAAAATGTCCAATTTGGGGGGAGAAGGCTGGCAGTTTTGGGTGAGAAGGTCCTATTTCAGGAGGAATCCTGGCATTTCTTGGAGAAGATGTGATATATTTGGGAGAAATGTGGCATTTCTGGAAGAAACTGTCCTCTTTTGGGGATAAAAGAGGTATCAGTGGTTGAAAAGGTCCTATTTGAAGGGGGAAACCTGGTATTTCTTGGAGAAGATGTGATATATTTGGGAGAAATGTGGCATTTCTGGAAGAAACTGTCCAATTTGGGGGGAGAAGGGTGGTATTTGTGGGAGAAAAGTTCCTATTTCAGGAGGAATCCTGGGATTCCTTGGAGGAGATGTGATATATTTGGGAGAAATGTGCCATTTCTGGAAGAAACTGTCCTCTTTTGGGGATAAAACAGGTATTTGTCGGTGAAAAGGTCCTATTTGAAGGCGGAAACCTGGTATTTGTGGGAGAAGATGTGCTATATTTGGGAGAAATGTGGCCTTTCTGGAAGAAACTGTCCTCTTTTGGGGATAAAAGAGGTATTTGTGGGTGAAAAGGTCCTATTTGAAGGGGGAAACCTGGTATTTCTTGGAGAAGATGTGATATATTTGGGAGAAATGTGGCATGTCTAGAAAAAACTGTCCTCTTTTGGGGATAAAACAGGTATTAGTGGTTGAAAAGGTTGTATTTGAAGGGGGAAACCTGTTATTTCTTGGAGAAGATGTGATATATTTGGGAGAAATCTGGCATTTCTGGAAGAAACTGTCCTCTTTTGGGGATAAAACAGGTATTAGTGGTTGAAAAGGTCCTATTTGAAGGGGGAAACCTGGTATTTCTTGGAGAAGATGATATATATTTGGGAGAAATGTGGCATTTCTGGAAGAAACTGTCCTCTTTTGGGGATAAAAGAGGTATTTGTGGGAGAAAAGGTCCTATTTGAAGGGGGAACCCTGGTATTTCTTGGAGAAGATGTGATATATTTGGGAGAAATGTGGCATGTCTGGAAAAAACTGTCCTCTTTTGGGGATAAAAGAGGTATTTGTGGGTGAAAAGGTCCCATTTGAAGGGGGAAACGTGGTATTTCTTGGAGAAGATGTGATATATTTGGGAGAAATCTGGTATTCCTGGAAGAAACTGTCCTCTTTTGGGGATAAAAGAGGTTTTTTTGGGGAAAAGGTCCTATTTGAAGGGGGAAACGTGGTATTTCTTGGAGAAGATGTGATATATTTGGGAGAAATGTGGCATTTCTGGAAGAAACTGTCCTCTTATGGGGATAGAACAGGTATTTGTGGGTGAAAAGGTCCTATTTGAAGGGGAAAACCTGGTATTTCTTGGAGAAGATGTGATATATTTGGGAGAAATGTGGCATGTCTGGAAGAAAATGTCCTATTTGGGGGGAGAAGGGTGGTATTTGAGGGAGAAAAGTTCCTATTTCAGGAGGAATCCTGGTATTTCTTGGAGGAGATGTGATATGTTTGGGAGAAATGTGGCATTACTGGAAGAAACTGTCCTCTTTTGGGGATAAAAGAGGTATTTGTGGGTGAAAAGGTCCTATTTGAAGGGGGAAAGCTGGTATTTCTTGGAGAAGATGTGATCTATTTGGGAGAAATGTGGCCTTTCTGGAAGAAAATGTCCAATTTGGGGGGAGAAGGCTGGTATTTTTCGGTGAGAAGGTCCTATTTCTGGAGGAATCCTGGTATTTCTTGGAGAAGATGTGATCTATTTGGGAGAAATCTGGCCTTTCTGGAAGAAAATGTCCAATTTGGGGGGAGAAGGCTGGTAGTTTTTGGTAAGAAGGTTCTATTTCAGGAGGAATCCTGGCATTTCTTGGAGAAGATGTGATATATTTGGGAGAAATGTGGCATTTCTGGAAGAAACTGTCCTATTTTGGGGATAAAAGAGGTATTAGTGGTTGAAAAGGTCCTATTTGAAGGGGGAAACCTGGTATTTCTTGGAGAAGATGTGATCTATTTGGGAGAAATGTGGCCTTTCTGGAAGAAACTGTCCTCTTTTGGGGATAAAACAGGTATTTGTGGTTGAAAAGGTCCTATTTGAAGGGGGAAAGCTGGTATTTCTCGGAGAAGATGTGATATATTTGGGAGAAATGTGGCATTTCTGGAAGAAACTGTCCTCTTTTGGGGATAAAAGAGGTATTTGTGGGTGAAAAGGTCCTATTTGAAGGGGGAAACGTGGTATTTCTTGCAGAAGATGTGATATATTTGGGAGAAATGTGGCATTTCTGGAAGAAACTGTCCTCTTATGGGGATAAAAGAGGTATTTGTGGGTGAAAAGGTCCTAATTCAAGGGGGAAACCTGGTATTTCTTGGAGAAGATGTGATATATTTGGGAGAAATGTGGCATGTCTGGAAGAAAATGTCCTATTTGGGGGGAGAAGGGTGTTATTTGTTTGAGAAAAGTTCCTATTTCAGGAGGAATCCTGGTATTTCTTGGAGGAGACGTGAAATTTTTGGGAGAAATGTGGCATTTCTGGAAGAAACTGTCCTCTTTTGGGGATAAAAGAGGTATTTGTGGGTGAAAAGGTCCTATTTGAAGGGGGAAACTTGGTATTTCTTGGAGAAGATGTGATCTATTTGGGAGAAATGTGGCCTTTCTGGAAGAAACTCTCCTCTTATGGGGATAGAACAGGTATTTGTGGGTGAAAAGGTCCTATTTCCAGGGGAAAACCTGGTATTTCTTGGAGAAGATGTGATCTATTTGGGAGAAATGTGGCATTTCTGGATGAAAGTGTCCTGTTTTGGGGATAAAACAGCTATTTGTGGGAGAAAAGTTCCTATGTCCAGGGGGAAAGCTGGTATTTCTTGTAGGAGATGTGATCTATTTGGGAGAAATGTGGCATGTCTGGAAGAAACTGTCCTATTTTGGGGATAAAAGAGGTATTTGTGGGTGAAAAGGTCCTATTTGAAGGGGGAAACCTGGTATTTCTTGGAGAAGATGTGATATATTTGGGAGAAATGTGGCAATTCTTGAAGAAACTGTCCTATTTGGGGGAGAAGCCTGTTATTAGTGGGTGAAAAGGTCCTATTTGAAGGGGGAAAGCTGGTATTTCTTGGAGAAGATGTGATATATTTGAAAGAAATTTGGCATTTCTGGAAGAAACTGTCCTCTTTTGGGGATAAAAGAGGTATTTGTGGGTGAAAAGGTCCTATTTGAAAGGGGAAACCTGGTATTTCTTGGAGAAGATGTGATATGTTTGGGAGAAATGTGGCATTTATGTAAGAAACTGTCCTATTGTTGGGAGAAGGCTGGTATTTGTGGGAGAAAAGGTCCAATTTGAAGGGGGAAACCTGGTATTTCTTGGAGAAGATGTGATATATTTTGGAGTAATGTGGCCTTTCTGGAAGAAACTGTCCTATTTGAGGGATAAAGAGGTATTAGTGGGTGAAAAGGTCCTAATTCAAGGGGGAAACCTGTTATTTCTAGGAGGAGATGTGATCTATTTGGGAGAAATGTGGCATTTCTGGAAGAAACTGTCCTATTTTGGGGATAAAAGAGGTATTTGTGGGTGAAAAGGTCCTATTTCAAGGGGGAAACCTGGTATTTCTTGGAGAAGATGTGATATGTTTGGGAGAAATGTGGCATTTCTGGAAGAAACTGTCCTCTTTTGGGGATAAAACAGGTATTTGTCGGTGAAAAGGTCCTATTTGAAGGCGGAAACCTGGTATTTGTGGGAGAAGATGTGATATATTTGGGAGAAATGTGGCATGTCAGGAAGAAACTGTCCTATTTTGGGGATAAAAGAGGTATTTGTGGGTGAAAAGGTCCTATTTGAAGGGGGAAACGTGGCATTTCTTTGAGAAGATGTGATATATTTGGGAGAAATGTGTCATTTCTGGAAGAAACTGTCCTATTTTGGGGATAAAAGAGGTATTTGTGGGTGAAAAGGTCCTATTTGAAGGGGGAACCCTGGTATTTCTTGGAGAATATGTGATCTATTTGGGAGAAATGTGGCATTTCTTGAAGAAACTGTCCTCTTTTGGGGATAAAAGATGTATTTGTGGGTGAAAAGGTCCTATTTGAGGGGGAAACCTGGTATTTCTTGGGGAAGATGTGATATATTTGGGAGAAATGTGGCATTTCTGGAAGAAACTGTCCTCTTTTGGGGATAAAAGAGGTATTTGTGGGTGAAAAGGTCCTATTTGAAGGGGGAAACCTGGTATTTCTTGGAGAAGATGTGATATATTTGGGAGAAATGTGGCCTTTCTGGAAGAAAATGTCCTATTTGGGGGGAGAAGGCTGGTATTTGTGGTAGAAAAGGTCCTCTTTCAGGAGGAATCCTGGTATTTCTTGGAGAAGATGTGATATATTTGGGAGAAATGTGGCATGTCTGGAAGAAACTGTCCTATTTGAGGGATAAAAGAGGTATTTGTGGGTGAAAAGGTCCTATTTGAAGGGGGAACCCTGGTATTTCTTGGAGAAGATGTGATATATTTGGGAGAAATCAGGCATTTCTGGAAGAAACTGTCCTATTTTGGGGATAAAAGAATTTTTTGTGGGTGAAAAGGTCCTATTTGAAGGGGGAAAGCTGGTATTTCTTGGAGAAGATGTGATATATTTGGGAGAAATGTGGCATGTCAGGAAGAAACTGTCCAATTTAGGGGATAAAAGAGGTATTTGTGGTTGAAAAGGTCCTATTTGAAGGGGGAAACGTGGTATTTCTTGGAGAAGATGTGATATATTTGGGAGAAATGTGGCATTTCTGGAAGAAACTGTGCTCTTTTGGGGATAAAACATGTATTTTTGGGTGAAAAGGTCCTATTTGAAGGGGGAAAGCTGGTATTTCTTGGAGAAGATGTGATATATTTGGGAGAAATGTGGCATGTCTGGAAGAAACTGTCCTCTTTTGGGGATAAAAGAGGTATTTGTGGGTGAAAAGGTCCTACTTGAAGGGGGAAAGCTGGTATTTCTTGGAGAAGATGTGATATATTTGGGAGAAATGTGGCATGTCTGGAAGAAACTGTCCTCTTTTGGGGATCAAACAGGTATTTGTTTGTGAAAAGGTGCTATTTGAAGGGGGAAAGCTGGTATTTCTTGGAGAAGATGTGATCTATTTGGGAGAAATGTGGCCTTTCTGGAAGAAAATGTCCAATTTGGGGGAGAAGGCTGGTAGTTTTCGGTGAGATGGTCCTATCTGAAGGGGGAAACGTGGTATTTCCTGGAGAAGATGTTCTATATTTGGGAGAAATGTGGCCTTTCTGGAAGAAAATGTCCAATTTGGGGGGAGAAGGGTGGCAGTTTTGGGTGAGAAGGTCCTATTTCAGGAGGAATCCTGGCATTTCTTGGAGAAGATGTGATATATTGGGGAGAAATGTGGCATTTCTGGCAGAAACTGTCCTATTTTGGGGATAAAAGAGGTATTAGTGGTTGAAAAGTTCCTATTTGAAGGGGGAAACCTGGTATTTGTGGGAGAAGATGTGATATATTTGGGAGAAATGTGGCATGTCTGCAAGAAAATGTCCTCTTTTGGGGATAAAAGAGGTATTTCATGGAGAAAAGGTCCTAATTCAAGGGGGAAAGCTGGTATTTCTTGGAGAAGATGTGATATATTTGGGACAAATGTGGCATGTCTGGAAGAAACTGTCCAATTTGAGGGATAAAAGAGGTATTTGTGGGAGAAAAGGTCCTATTTGAAGGGGGAAAGCTGGTAATTCTTGGAGAAGATGTGATATATTTGGGAGAAATCAGGCATTTCTGGAGGAAACTGTCCATTTTTGGGAATAAATAATTTTTTGTGGGTGAAAAGGTCCTATTTGAAGGGGGAAACGTAGTATTTCTTGGAGAAGATGTGATATATTTGGGAGAAATGTGGCATTTCTGGAAGAAACTGTCCTCTTTTGGGGATCAAAGAGGTATTTGTGGGTGAAAAGGTCCTATTTGAAGGGGGAAACCTGTTATTTCTTGGAGAAGATGTGGTATATTTGGGAGAAATGTGGCATTTCTGGAAGAAACTGTCCTCTTTTGGGGATAAAAGAGGTATTAGTGGTTGAAATGGTCCTATTTGAAGGGGGAAACCTGGTATTTCTAGGAGGAGATGTGATATATTTGGGAGAAATGTGGCATTTCTGGAAGAAACTGTCCTCTTTTGGGGATAAAAGAGGTATTTGTGGGTGAGAAGATCCTATTTCCAGAGGGAAAGGAAAGCTGGTATTTCTTGGAGAAGATGTGATATATTTGGGAGAAATGTGGCATTTCTGGAAGAAACTGTCCTATTTTGGGGATAAAAGAGGTATTTGTGGGTGAAAAGGTCCTATTTCAGGTGGAATCCTGGTATGTCTTGGAGAAGATGTGATATATTTGGGAGAAATGTGGCATGTCCGGAAGAAACTGCCTTCTTTTGGGGATAAAAGAGGTATTTGTGGGTGAGAAGGTCCTATTTGAAGGGGGAAACGTGGTATTTCTTGGAGAAGATGTGATATATTTGGGAGAAATGTGGCCTTTCTGGAAGAAACTGTCCTCTTTTGGGGATCAAAGAGGTATTTGTGTGTGAAAAGGTCCTATTTCAGGTGGAATCCTGGTATTTCTTGGAGAAGATGTGATATATTTGGGAGAAATGTGGCATGTCTGCAAGAAAATGTCCTCTTTTGGGATAAAAGAGGTATTTCATGGAGAAAAGGTCCTAATTCAAGGGGGAAAGCTGGTATTTCTTGGAGAAGATGTGATATATTTGGGACAAATGTGGCATGTCCGGAAGAAACTGTCCTTTTTTGGGGATAAAAGAGGTATTTGTGGGTGAAAAGTTCCTATTTGAAGGGGGAAACGTGGTATTTCTTGGAGAAGATGTGATCTATTTGGGAGAAATCTGGCCTTTCTGGAAGAAAATGTCCTAACTGGCGTGAGAATGGTGGTATTTGTGGGAGAAAAGGTCATATTTCAGGAAGAATCCTGGTATTTCTTGGAGAAGATGTGATATATTTGGGAGAAATGTGGCCTTTCTGGAAGAAACTGTCCTATTTTGGGGATAAAAGAGGTATTTGTGGGTGAAAAGGTCCTATTTGAAGGGGGAAAGCTGGTATTTCTTGGAGAAGATGTGATATATTTGGGAGAAATGTGGCATTTCTGGAAGAATCTGTCCTACTTTGGGGATAAAAGTGGTATTTGTGGGTGAAAACTTCCTATTTGAAGGGGGAAACCAGGTATTTCTTGGAGGAGATGTGATATATTTGGGAGAAATCTGGCATTTCTGGAAGAAACTGTCCTCTTTTGGGGATTAAACAGGTATTTTTGGGTGAAAAGTTCCTATTTGAATGGGGAAACCTGGTATTTCTTGGAGAAGATGTGATATATTTGGGGGAAATCTTGCATTTCTGGAAGAAACTGTCCTCTTTTGGGGATAAAAGAGGTATTTGTCGGCGAAAAGGTGCTATTTGAAGGGGGAAACCTGGTATTTCTAGGAGAAGATGTTATATGTTTGGGAGAAATGTGGCATTTCTTGAAGAAACTGTACTCTTTTGGGGATTAAAGAGGTATTTGTGTGTGAAAAGGTCCTATTTGAAGGGGGAAAGCTGGTATTTCTTGGAGAAGTTGTGATATATTTGGGAGAAATGTGGCATTTCTGGAAGAAACTGTCCGCTTTTGGGGATAAAAGAGGTATTTGTGGGTGAAAAGGTCCTATTTGAAGGGGGAAACGTGGTATTTCTTGGAGAAGATGTGATATATTTTGGAGAAAAGTGGCATGTCAGGAAGAAACTGTCCTATTTGGGGGATAAAAGAGGTATTTGTGGGAGAAAAGGTCCTATTTGAAGGGGGAAAGCTGGATATTCTTGCAGGAGATGTGATATATTTGGGAGAAATGTGGCATGTCTGGAAGAAACTGTCCTCTTTTGGGGATAAAAGAGGTATTTGTGGTTGAAAAGGTCCTATTTCAAGGGGGAAAGCTGGTATTTCTTGGAGAAGATGTGCTATATTTGGGAGAAATGTGGCATGTCTGGAAGAAACTGTCCTCTTTTGGGGATAAAAGAGGTATTTGTGGGTGAAAAGGTCCTATTTGAAGGGGGAAACGTGGTATTTCTTGGAGAAGATGTGATCTATTCGGGAGAAATGTGGCATTTCTGGAAGAAACTGTCCTCTTTTGGGGATAAATGAGGTATTTGTGGGTGAAAAGGTCCTATTTGAAGCTGGAAAAGTGGTATTTCTTGGAGAAGATGTGATATATTTGGGAGAAATGTGGCATTTCTGGCAGAAACTGTCCTATTTTGGGGATAAAAGAGGTATTTGTGGGAGAAAAGTTCCTAATTCATAGGGGAAAGCTAGTATTTCTGTGGCCTTTCTGGAAGAAACTGTCCTCTTTTTGGGATAAAAGAGGTATTTGTGGGTGAAAAGGTCCTATTTGAATGGGGAAAGCTGGTATTTCTTGGAGAAGATGTGATATATTTGGGAGAAATGTGGCATTTCTGGAAGAAACTGTCCTATTTTGGGGATAAAAGAGGTATTTGTGGGTGAAAAGGTCCTATTTGAAGGGGAAAACCTGGTATTTCTTGGAGAAGATGTGATATATTTGGGAGAAATGTGGCATGTCTGGAAGAAAATGTCCTATTTGGGGCGAGAAGGCTGGTATTTGTGGGTGAAAAGGTCCTATTTGAAGGGGGAAACCTTGTATTTCTTGGAGAAGATGTGATATATTTGGGAGAAATGTGGCATTTCTGGAAGAAAATGTCCTCTTTTGGGGATAAAAGAGGTATTTGTGGGTGAAAAGTTCCTATTTGAAGGGGGAATCCTGGTATTTCTTGGAGAAGATGTGATATATTTGGGAGAAATGTGGCCTTTCTGGAAGAAACTGTCCTCTTTTGGGGATAAAAGAGGTATTTGTGGGTGAAAAGGTCCTATTTGAAGGTGGAACCTGGTATTTCTTGGAGGAGATGTTATATGTTTGGGAGAAATGTGGCATGTCAGGAAGAAACTGTCCTCTTTTGGGGATAAAACAGGTATTTGTGGGAGAAAAGGTCCTATTTGAAGGGGGAAAGCTGGTATTTCTTGCAGAAGATGTGATATATTTTGGAGCAATCTTGCATGTCTGGAAGAAACTGTCCTATTTTGGAGATAAAAGAGGTATTTGTGGGTGAAAAGGTCCTATTTGAAGGGGGAAACCTGGTATTTCTTGGAGAAGATGTGATATGTTTCGGAGAAATGTGGCATGTCTGGAAGAAACTGTCCTATTTTGGGGATAAAAGAGGTATTTGTGGGTGAAAAGGTCCTATTTGAAGGGGGAAACCTGGTATTTCTTGGAGAAGATGTGATATATTTGGGAGAAATGTGGCATTTGTGGAAGAAACTGTCCTCTTTTGGGGATATAACAGGTATTTGTAGGTGAAAAGGTCCTATTTCAGAAGGAATCCTTGAATTTCTTGGAGAAGATGTGATATGTTTGGGAGAAATGTGGCATTTCTGGAATAAACTGTCCTCTTTTGGGGTTAAACCAGGTATTTGTGGGTGAAAAGGTCCTATTTGAAGGGGAAAACCTGGTATTTCTTGGAGAAGATGTGATATATTTGGGAGAAATGTGGCCTTTCTGGAAGAAACTGTCCTCTTTTGGGGATAAAAGAGGTATTTGTGGGTGAAAAGGTCCTATTTCCAGGGGGAAACCTGGTATTTCTTGGAGAAGATGTGATCTATTTGGGAGAAATGTGGCATGTCTGGAAGAAACTGTCCTCTTTTGGGGATAAAAGAGGTATTTGTGGGTGAAAAGGTCCTATTTGAAGGGGGAAATGTGGTATTTCTTGGAGAAGATGTGATATATTTGGGAGAAATCTGGCATGTCTGGAAGAAACTGTCCTATTTTGGGGATAAAACAGGTATTTGTGGGTGAAAAGGTCCTATTTGAAGGGGGAAACCTGGTATTTCTTGGAGAAGATGTGATCTATTTGGGAGAAATGTGGCATTTCTGGAAGAAACTGTCCTATTTTGGGGATAAAAGAGGTATTTGTGGGTGAAAAGGTCCTATTTGAAGGGGAAAACCTGGTATTTCTTGGAGAAGATGTGATATATTTGGGAGAAATGTGGCATGTCTGGAAGAAACTGTCCTATTTGGGGCGAGAAGGCTGGTATTTGTGGGTGAAAAGCTCCTATTTGAAGGGGGAGATGTGGTATTTCTTGGAGGAGATGTGATATGTTTGGGAGAAATGTGGCATGTCAGGAAGAAACTGTCCTATTTTGGGGATAAAACAGGTATTTGTGGTAGAAAAGGTCCTATTTGAAGGGGGAAAGCTGGTATTTCTTGGAGAAGATGTGATATGTTTCGGAGAAATGTGGCATGTCTGGAAGAAAATGTCCTATTTTGGGGATAAAAGAGGTATTTGTGGGTGAAAAGGTCCTATTTCAGGAGGAATCCTTGCATTTCTTGGAGAAGATGTGATATGTTTGGGAGAAATGTGGCATTTCTGGAAGAAACTGTCCTCTTTTGGGGTTAAACCAGGTATTTGTGGGTGAAAAGGTCCTATTTGAAGGGGAAAACCTGGTATTTCTTGGAGAAGATATGATCTATTTGGGAGAAATGTGGCCTTTCTGGAAGTAACTGTCCTCTTTTGGGGATAAAAGAGGTATTAGTGGATGAAAAGGTCCTATTTGAAGGGGGAAACCTGGTATTTCTTGGAGAAGCTGTGATATATTTGGGAGAAACCTGGCATTTATGGAAGAAACTGTCCTATTTTGGGGATAAAACAGGTATTTGTTGGTGAAAAGATACTATTTGAAGGGGGAAAGCTGGTATTTCTTGGTGAAGATGTGATGTATTTGGGAGAAATGTGGCATTTCTGGAAGAAACTGTCCTCTTTTGGGGATAAAAGAGGTATAAGGGGGAGAAAAGGTCCTATGTCAAGGGGTAAAGCTGGATGTTCTTGCAGGAGATGTGATATATGTGGGAGAAATGCGGCATTTCTGGAAGAAACTGTTGTATTTTGGGGATCAAAGAGGGATTTGTGGGTGAAAAAATCCTATTTGAAGGGGGAAACCTGGTATTTCTTGGAGAAGATGTGATATATTTGGGAGAAATGTGGCATTTCTGGAAGAAACTGTCCTCTTTTGGGGATAAAAGAGGTATTTGTGGGTGAAAAGGTACTATTTGAAGGGGGAAACCTGGTATTTCTCGGAGAAGATGTGATATGTTTGGGAGAAATGTGGCATGTCTGGAAGAAACTGTCCTCTTTTGGTGGGAAAAGGCTGGTTTTTCTGGGAGAAAATGTACTATTTCAGGAGAAATCCAGGTATTTCTTGGCGGAGATGTGATATGTTTGGGAGAAATGTGGCATTTCTGGAAGAAACTGTCCTATTTGGGGGGAGAAGGCTGGTATTTGTGGGAGAAAAGGTCCTATTTGAAGGAGGAACCCTGGTATTTCTTGGAGAAGATGTGATATATTAGGGAGAAATGTTGCCTTTCTGGAAGAAACTGTCCTATTTGAGTGATATAAGAGGTATTTGTGGGTGAAAAGGTCCTATTTGAAGGGGGAAAGCTGGTAGTTTTTCCTCTTTTATCCCCAAAAGAGGACAGTTTCTTCAAGAAATGCCACATTTCTCCCAAATATACCACATCTTCTCCAAGAAATACCAGGTTTCCCCCTTCAAATAGGACCTTTTCTCACTCAAATATCTGTATTATCCCTCAAATAGGACATTTTCTTCCAGAGATGCCACACTTCTCCCAAATATATTACATCTTCTGCAAGAAATACCAGGTTTCCCCCTTGTAATAAGACCTTTTCACCCACAAATACCTCTTCTATCCCCAAAAGAGGACAGTTTCTTCCAGAAATGCCACATTTCTCCCAAATATATCACTTCTTCTCCAAGAAATACCAGCTTTCCCCTTTCAAATAGGACCTTTTCACCCACAAATACCTCTTTTATCCCCAAAAGAGGTCATTTTCTTCCTGACATGCCACATTTCTCCCAAATATATCACATCTTCTCCAAGAAATACCAGGTATCCCCCTTCAAATAGGACCTTATCACCCACAAATACCACTGTTATCCCCAAAATAGGACAGTTTCTGCCAGAAAGGCCACATTTCTGCTAAACATATCACATCTTCTCCAAGAAATATCAGGTTTCCCCCTGGAAATAGGACCTTTTCACCCACAAAAAATTCTTTTATCCCCAAAATAGGACAGTTTCTTCCAGAAATGCCACATTTCTCCCAAATATATCACATCTTCTCCAAGAAATACCACGTTTCCCCTTCAAATAGGACCTTTTCACGCACAAATACCTCTTTTATCCCCAAAATAGGACAGTTTCTTCCAGAAATGCCACATTTCTCCCAAATAGATCACATCTTCTCCCACAAATACCAGGTTTCCCCCTTCAAATAGGACCTTTTCACCCACAAATACCCCTTTTATCCCCAAAAGAGGACAGTTTCTTCCAGAACTGCCACATTTCTCCCAAACATATCACATCTCCTCCAAGAAATACCAGGATTCCTCCTGAAATAGGAACTTTTCTTTCTCAAATACCACCCTTCTCCCCCCAAATAGGACATTTTCTTCCAGACATGCCACATTTCTCCCAAACATATCACATCTTCTCCAAGAAATACCACGTTTCCCCCTTCAAATAGGACCTTTTCACCCACAAATACCTCTTTTATCCCCATAAGAGGACAGTTTCTTACAGGAATGCCAGATTTCTCCCAAACATATCACATCTTCTCCAAGAAATACCACGTTTCCCCCTTCAAATAGGACCTTTTCACCCACAAATACCTGCTTTATCCCCAAAATAGGACAGTTTCTTCCAGAAATGCCAGATTTCTCCCAAATATATCACATCTTCTCCAAGAAATACCAGGTTTCCCCCTTCAAATAGGACCTTTTCTCCCACAAATACCTCTTTTATCCCCAAAATAGTACAGTTATTTCCAGAAAGGCCACATTTCTCCCAAATATATCACATCTTCTCCAAGAAATACCAGGGTTCCCCCTTCAAATAGGACCTTTTCACCCACAAATACCTCTTTTATCCCTCAAATTGGACATTTTCTTCCAGAAAGGCCACATTTCTCCCAAATAGATCACATCTTCTCCAAGAAATACCAGGTTTCCTCCTGAATTAGGAACTTCTCACCGAAAACTACCAGCCTTCTCCCCCCAAATTGGACATTTTCTTCCAGAAAGGCCACATTTCTCCCAAATATATCACATCTTCTCCAAGAAATACCAGGATTCCTCCTGAAATACGACCTTCTCACCGAAAACTACCAGTCTTCTCCCCCCAAATAGGACAGTTTCTTCCAGAAATGCCACATTTCTCCCAAATATACCACATCTTCTCCAAGAAATACCAGGTTTCCCCCTTCAAATAGGACCTTTTCTCCCACAAATACCTGTATTATCCCTCAAATAGGACATTTTCTTCCAGAAATGCCACATTTCTCCCTAATATATCACATCTTCTCCAAGAAATACCAGGTTTTCCCCTGGAAATAGGACCTTTTGACCCACAAATACCTGTTCTATCCCCATAAGAGGACAGTTTCTTCCAGAAATTCCATATTTCTCCCAAATAGATCACATCTTCTCCAAGAAATACCAGGTTTCCCCCTTCAAATAGGACCTTTTCACCGACAAATACCTCTTTTATCCCCAAAAGAGGACAGTTTCTTCCAGAAATGCCACATTTCTCCCAAATATATCACATCTTCTCCAAGAAATACCACGTTTCTCCCTTCAAATAGGACCTTTTCACCCACAAATACCTCTTTTATCCCCAGAAGAGGACAGTTTCTGCCAGAAAGGCCACATTTCTCCCAAATATATCACCTCTTCTCCTAGAAATACCAGGTTTCCCCCTTCAAATAGGACCTTTTCACCCACAAATACCTCTTTTATCCCTCAAATTGGACATTTTCTTCCAGACATGCCACATTTCTCCCAAATATATCACATCTTCTCCAAGAAATACCAGGTTTCCCCCTGGAAATAGGACCTTTTCACCCACAAATACCTCTTTTATCCCCAAAATAGGACAGTTTCTTCCAGACATGCCACATTTCTCCCAAATAGATCACATCTTCTCCAAGAAATACCAGCTTTCCCCCTTCAAATAGGACCTTTTCACCCACAAATACCTCTTTTATTCCCATAAGAGGACAGTTTCTTACAGGAATGCCAGATTTCTCCCAAACATATCACATCTTCTCCAAGAAATACCACGTTTCCCCCTTCAAATAGGACCTTTTCACCCACAAATACCTGTTTTATCCCCAAAATTGGACAGTTTCGTCCAGAAATGCCACATTTCTCCCAAACATATCACATCTCCTCCAAGAAATACCAGGATTCCTCCTGAAATAGGAACTTTTCTCCCACAAATACCACACTTCTCCCCCCAAATAGGACATTTTCTTCCAGAAAGGCTACATTTCTCCCAAATATATCACATCTTCTCCAAGAAATTCCAGGTTTTCCCCTGGAAATAGGACCTTTTCACCCACAAATACCTGTTCTATCCCCATAAGAGGACAGTTTCTTCCAGAAATGCCACATTTCTCCCAAATATATCACATCTTCTCCAAGAAATACCAGGTTTCCCCCTTCAAATAGGACCTTTTCCCCAATAAAACCTCTTTTATCCCCAAAAGAGGACAGTTTCTTCCAGGAATGCCAGATTTCTCCCAAATATATCACATCTTCTCCAAGAAATACCACGTTTCCCCCTACAAATAGGACCTTCTAACCCACAAATACCTCTTTTAACCCCAAAATATGACAGTTTTTTCCAGACATGCCACATTTCTCCCAAATAGATCACATCTTCTCCAAGAAATACCAGGGTTCCCCATTCAAATAGGAACTTTTCACCCACAAATACCTCTTTTATCCCCAAAAGAGGACAGTTTCTTCCAGAAATGCCACATTTCTCCCAAATAGATCACATCTTCTCCAAGAAATACCAGGTTTTGCCGTTCAAATAGGACCTTTTCTCCCACAAATACCTCTTTTATCCCCAAAAGAGGACAGTTTATTCCAGAAATGCCACATTTCTCCCAAATATATCACAACTCCTCCAAGAAATACCTGGTTTCCCCCTTGAATTAGGACATTTTTTCCATGAAATACCTCTTTTATCCCCAAAAGAGGACAGTTTCTTCCAGAAAGGCCACATTTCTCCCAAATATATATCATCTTCTCCAAGAAATACCAGGTTTCCCCCTTCAAATAGGACCTTTTCAACCACTAATACCTCTTTTATCCCCAAAAGAGGACAGTTTCTTCCAGAAATGCCACATTTCTCCCAAATATATCACATCTTCTCCAAGAAATGCCAGGATTCCTCCTGAAATAGAACCTTCTCACCCAAAACTACCAGCCTTCTCCCGCCAAATTGGATATTTTCTTCCAGAAAGGCCACATTTCTCCCAAATAGATCACATCTTCTCCAAGAAATACCAGGATTCCTCCTGAAATAGGACCTTCTCACCGAAAACTACCAGCCTTCTCCCCCCAAATTGGACATTTTCTTCCAGAAAGGCCACATTTCTCCCAAATAGATCACATCTTCTCCAAGAAATACCAGCTTTCCCCCTTCAAATAGGACCTTTTCACCCACAAATACCTCTTTTATCCCCAAAATAGGACAGTTTCTTCCAGAAATGGCACATTTCTCCCAAACATATCACATCTTCTCCAAGAAATACCAGGATTCCTCCTGAAATAGGAACTTTTCTCCCACAAATAACAGCCTTCTCCCCCCAGATAGGACAGTTTCTTCCAGACATGCCACATTTCTCCCAAATATATCACATCTTCTCCAAGAAATACCAGGTTTTCCCCTGGAAATAGGACCTTTTCACCCACAAATACCTGTTCTATCCCCCAAATAGAACAGTTTCTTCCAGAAATGCCACATTTCTCCCAAATAGATCACATCTTCTCCAAGAAATACCACGTTTCCCCCTTCAAATAGGACCTTTTCCACAAAAAAAACCTCTTTTATCCCCAAAAGAGGACAGTTTCTTAAAGGAATGCCAGATTTCTCCCAAATATATCACATCTTCTCCAAGAAATACCGCGTTTCCCCCTTCAAATAGGACCTTTTCTCCCACAAATACCTCTTTTATCCCCAAAAGAGGACAGTTTCTTCCAGAAATGCCACATTTCTCCCAAATATATCACAACTCCTCCAAGAAATACCAGGTTTCCCCCTTGAATTAGGACCTTTTCTCCATGAAATACCTCTTTTATCCCCAAAAGAGGACAGTTTCTTCCAGAAAGGCCACATTTCTCCCAAAAATATATCATCTTCTCCAAGAAATACCAGGTTTCCCCCTTCAAATAGGACCTTTTCAACCTCAAATACCTCTTTTATCCCCAAAAGAGGACAGTTTCTTCCAGAAATGCCACATTTCTCCCAAATATATCACATCTTCTCCAAGAAATGCCAGGATTCCTCCTGAAATAGGACCTTCTCACCCAAAGCTACCAGCCTTCTCCCACCAAATTGGACATTTTCTTCCAGAAAGGCCACATTTCTCCCAAATAGATCACATCTTCTCCAAGAAATACCAGGATTCCTCCTGAAATAGGACCTTCTCACTGGAAACTACCAGCCTTCTCCCCCCAAATTGGACATTTTCTTCCAGAAAGGCCACATTTCTCCCAAACAGATCACATCTTCTCCAAGAAATACCAGCTTTCCCCCTTCAAATAGGACCTTTTCACCCGCAAATACCTCTTTTATCCCCAAAATAGGACAGTTTCTTCCAGAAATGACACATTTCTCCCAAATATATCACATCTTCTCCAAGAAATACCTGGTTTCCCCTTTCAAATAGGAACTTTTCACCCACAAATACCTCTTTTATCCCCAAAAGAGGACAGTTTCTTCCAGACATGACACATTTCCCCCAAATATATCACATCTTCTCCAAGAAATACCAGCTTTCCCCCTTCAAATAGGACCTTTTCACCCACAAATACCTCTTTTATCCCCAAAATAGGACAGTTTCTTCCAGAAATGCCACATTTCTCCCAAATAGATCACATCTTCTCCAAGAAATACCAGGTTTCCCCCTTCAAATAAAACCTTTTCACCCACAAATACCTCTTTTATCCCCAAAAGAGGACAGTTTCTTCCTGACATGCCACATTTCCCCCAAATATATCACATCTTCTCCAAGAAATACCAGCTTTCCCCCTTCTAATAGGACCTTTTCACCCACAAATACCACTTTTATCCCCAAAATAGGACAGTTTCTGCCAGAAAGGCCACATTTCTCCCAAACATATCATATCTTCTCCAAGAAATACCAGGTTTCCCCCTTCAAATAGGACCTTTTCACCCACAAAAAATTCTTTTATCCCCAAAATAGGACAGTTTCTTCCAGAAATGCCACATTTCTCCAAAATATATCACATCTTCTCCAAGAAATACCAGGTTTCCCCCTTCAAATAGGACCTTTTCACCCACTAATAGCAGGCTTCTCACCCAAATGGGACAGTTTCTTCCAGAAATACCACATTTCTCCCAAACATATCACATCTTCTCCAAGAAATACCACGTTTCCCCCTTCAAATAGGACCTTCTCTCCCACAAATACCTCTTTTATCCCCAAAAGAGGACAGTTTCTTACAGAAATGCCACATTTCTCCCAAATATATCACATCTCCTTCAAGAAATACCAGCTTTCCCCCTTCAAATAGGACCTTTTCTCCCACAAATACCTGTTTTATCCCCAAAAGAGGACACTTTCTTCCAGAAATGCCACATTTCTCCCAAATATATCACATCTTCTCCAAGAAATACCAGCTTTCACCCTTCAAATAGGACCTTTTCACCCACAAATACCTGTTTTATCCCCAAAATAGGACAGTTTCTTCCAGACATGCCACATTTCTCCCAAATGTATCACATCTTCTCCAAGAAATACCAGGTTTCCCCCTTCAAATAGGACCTTTTCACCCACAAATACCTGTTTTATCCCCAAAAGAGGACAGTTTCTTCCAGAAATGCCATATTTCTCCCAAACATATCACGTCTTCTCCAAGAAATACCAGGTTTCCCCCTTCAAATAGGACCTTTTCACCCACAAATACCTGTTTTATCCCCAAAAGAGGACAGTTTCTTCCAGAAATGGCACATTTCTCCCAAACATATCACATCTCCTCCAAGAAATACCAGGATTCCTCCTGAAATAGGAACTTTTCTCCCACAATTAACAGCCTTCTCCCCCCAGATAGGACAGTTTCTTCCAGACATGCCACATTTCTCCCAAATATATCACATCTTCTCCAAGAAATACCAGGTTTCCCCCTTCAAATAGGACCTTTTCACCCACAAATACCTGTTCTATCCCCCAAATAGGACAGTTTCTTCCTGAAACGCCACATTTCTCCCAAATAGATCACATCTTCTCCAAGAAATACCACGTTTCCCCCTTCAAATAGGACCTTTTCCCCAATAAAACCTCTTTTATCCCCAAAAGAGGACAGTTTCTTCCAGGAATGCCAGATTTCTCCCAAATATATCACATCTTCTCCAAGAAATACCACGTTTCCCCCTACAAATAGGACCTTCTAACCCACAAATACCTCTTTTAACCCCAAAATATGACAGTTTTTTCCAGACATGCCACATTTCTCCCAAATAGATCACATCTTCTCCAAGAAATACCAGGGTTCCCCATTCAAATAGGAACTTTTCACCCACAAATACCTCTTTTATCCCCAAAAGAGGACAGTTTCTTCCAGAAATGCCACATTTCTCCCAAATAGATCACATCTTCTCCAAGAAATACCAGGTTTTCCCGTTCAAATAGGACCTTTTCTCCCACAAATACCTCTTTTATCCCCAAAAGAGGACAGTTTCTTCCAGAAATGCCACATTTCTCCCAAATATATCACAACTCCTCCAAGAAATACCTGGTTTCCCCCTTGAATTAGGACATTTTTTCCATGAAATACCTCTTTTATCCCCAAAAGAGGACAGTTTCTTCCAGAAAGGCCACATTTCTCCCAAATATATATCATCTTCTCCAAGAAATACCAGGTTTCCCCCTTCAAATAGGACCTTTTCAACCACTAATACCTCTTTTATCCCCAAAAGAGGACAGTTTCTTCCAGAAATGCCACATTTCTCCCAAATATATCACATCTTCTCCAAGAAATGCCAGGATTCCTCCTGAAATAGAACCTTCTCACCCAAAACTACCAGCCTTCTCCCGCCAAATTGGATATTTTCTTCCAGAAAGGCCACATTTCTCCCAAATAGATCACATCTTCTCCAAGAAATACCACGTTTCCCCCTTCAAATAGGACCTTTTCCACAAAAAAAAACCTCTTTTATCCCCAAAAGAGGACAGTTTCTTAAAGGAATGCCAGATTTCTCCCAAATATATCACATCTTCTCCAAGAAATACCGCGTTTCCCCCTTCAAATAGGACCTTTTCTCCCACAAATACCTCTTTTATCCCCAAAAGAGGACAGTTTCTTCCAGAAATGCCACATTTCTCCCAAATATATCACAACTCCTCCAAGAAATACCAGGTTTCCCCCTTGAATTAGGACCTTTTCTCCATGAAATACCTCTTTTATCCCCAAAAGAGGACAGTTTCTTCCAGAAAGGCCACATTTCTCCCAAAAATATATCATCTTCTCCAAGAAATACCAGGTTTCCCCCTTCAAATAGGACCTTTTCAACCTCAAATACCTCTTTTATCCCCAAAAGAGGACAGTTTCTTCCAGAAATGCCACATTTCTCCCAAATATATCACATCTTCTCCAAGAAATGCCAGGATTCCTCCTGAAATAGGACCTTCTCACCCAAAGCTACCAGCCTTCTCCCACCAAATTGGACATTTTCTTCCAGAAAGGCCACATTTCTCCCAAATAGATCACATCTTCTCCAAGAAATACCAGGATTCCTCCTGAAATAGGACCTTCTCACTGGAAACTACCGGCCTTCTCCCCCCAAATTGGACATTTTCTTCCAGAAAGGCCACATTTCTCCCAAACAGATCACATCTTCTCCAAGAAATACCAGCTTTCCCCCTTCAAATAGGACCTTTTCACCCGCAAATACCTCTTTTATCCCCAAAATAGGACAGTTTCTTCCAGAAATGACACATTTCTCCCAAATATATCACATCTTCTCCAAGAAATACCTGGTTTCCCCTTTCAAATAGGAACTTTTCACCCACAAATACCTCTTTTATCCCCAAAAGAGGACAGTTTCTTCCAGACATGACACATTTCCCCCAAATATATCACATCTTCTCCAAGAAATACCAGCTTTCCCCCTTCAAATAGGACCTTTTCACCCACAAATACCTCTTTTATCCCCAAAATAGGACAGTTTCTTCCAGAAATGCCACATTTCTCCCAAATAGATCACATCTTCTCCAAGAAATACCAGGTTTCCCCCTTCAAATAAAACCTTTTCACCCACAAATACCTCTTTTATCCCCAAAAGAGGACAGTTTCTTCCTGACATGCCACATTTCCCCCAAATATATCACATCTTCTCCAAGAAATACCAGCTTTCCCCCTTCTAATAGGACCTTTTCACCCACAAATACCACTTTTATCCCCAAAATAGGACAGTTTCTGCCAGAAAGGCCACATTTCTCCCAAACATATCATATCTTCTCCAAGAAATACCAGGTTTCCCCCTTCAAATAGGACCTTTTCACCCACAAAAAATTCTTTTATCCCCAAAATAGGACAGTTTCTTCCAGAAATGCCACATTTCTCCAAAATATATCACATCTTCTCCAAGAAATACCAGGTTTCCCCCTTCAAATAGGACCTTTTCACCCTCAAATACCTCTTCATCCCTCAAATAGGACAGTTTCTTCCAGACATGCCACATTTCTCCCAAATATATCACATCTTCTCCAAGAAATACCAGGGTTCCCCCTTCAAATAGGACATTTTCACCCACTAATAGCAGGCTTCTCACCCAAATGGGACAGTTTCTTCCAGAAATACCACATTTCTCCCAAACATATCACATCTTCTCCAAGAAATACCACGTTTCCCCCTTCAAATAGGACCTTCTCTCCCACAAATACCTCTTTTATCCCCAAAAGAGGACAGTTTCTTACAGAAATGCCACATTTCTCCCAAATATATCACATCTCCTTCAAGAAATACCAGCTTTCCCCCTTCAAATAGGACCTTTTCTCCCACAAATACCTGTTTTATCCCCAAAAGAGGACACTTTCTTCCAGAAATGCCACATTTCTCCCAAATATATCACATCTTCTCCAAGAAATACCAGCTTTCACCCTTCAAATAGGACCTTTTCACCCACAAATACCTGTTTTATCCCCAAAATAGGACAGTTTCTTCCAGACATGCCACATTTCTCCCAAATGTATCACATCTTCTCCAAGAAATACCAGGTTTCCCCCCTTCAAATAGGACCTTTTCACCCACAAATACCTGTTTTATCCCCAAAAGAGGACAGTTTCTTCCAGAAATGCCATATTTCTCCCAAACATATCACGTCTTCTCCAAGAAATACCAGGTTTCCCCCTTCAAATAGGACCTTTTCACCCACAAATACCTGTTTTATCCCCAAAAGAGGACAGTTTCTTCCAGAAATGGCACATTTCTCCCAAACATATCACATCTCCTCCAAGAAATACCAGGATTCCTCCTGAAATAGGAACTTTTCTCCCACAATTAACAGCCTTCTCCCCCCAGATAGGACAGTTTCTTCCAGACATGCCACATTTCTCCCAAATATATCACATCTTCTCCAAGAAATACCAGGTTTCCCCCTTCAAATAGGACCTTTTCACCCACAAATACCTGTTCTATCCCCCAAATAGGACAGTTTCTTCCAGAAACGCCACATTTCTCCCAAATAGATCACATCTTCTCCAAGAAATACCACGTTTCCCCCTTCAAATAGGACCTTTTCCCCAATAAAACCTCTTTTATCCCCAAAAGAGGACAGTTTCTTCCAGGAATGCCAGATTTCTCCCAAATATATCACATCTTCTCCAAGAAATACCACGTTTCCCCCTACAAATAGGACCTTCTAACCCACAAATACCTCTTTTAACCCCAAAATATGACAGTTTTTTCCAGACATGCCACATTTCTCCCAAATAGATCACATCTTCTCCAAGAAATACCAGGGTTCCCCATTCAAATAGGAACTTTTCACCCACAAATACCTCTTTTATCCCCAAAAGAGGACAGTTTCTTCCAGAAATGCCACATTTCTCCCAAATAGATCACATCTTCTCCAAGAAATACCAGGTTTTCCCGTTCAAATAGGACCTTTTCTCCCACAAATACCTCTTTTATCCCCAAAAGAGGACAGTTTCTTCCAGAAATGCCACATTTCTCCCAAATATATCACAACTCCTCCAAGAAATACCTGGTTTCCCCCTTGAATTAGGACATTTTTTCCATGAAATACCTCTTTTATCCCCAAAAGAGGACAGTTTCTTCCAGAAAGGCCACATTTCTCCCAAATATATATCATCTTCTCCAAGAAATACCAGGTTTCCCCCTTCAAATAGGACCTTTTCAACCACTAATACCTCTTTTATCCCCAAAAGAGGACAGTTTCTTCCAGAAATGCCACATTTCTCCCAAATAGATCACATCTTCTCCAAGAAATGCCAGGATTCCTCCTGAAATAGAACCTTCTCACCCAAAACTACCAGCCTTCTCCCGCCAAATTGGATATTTTCTTCCAGAAAGGCCACATTTCTCCCAAATAGATCACATCTTCTCCAAGAAATACCAGGATTCCTCCTGAAATAGGACCTTCTCACCGAAAACTACCAGCCTTCTCCCCCCAAATTGGACATTTTCTTCCAGAAAGGCCACATTTCTCCCAAATAGATCACATCTTCTCCAAGAAATACCAGCTTTCCCCCTTCAAATAGGACCATTTCACCCACAAATACCTCTTTTATCCCCAAAATAGGACAGTTTCTTCCAGAAATGGCACATTTCTCCCAAACATATCACATCTTCTCCAAGAAATACCAGGATTCCTCCTGAAATAGGAACTTTTCTCCCACAAATAACAGCCTTCTCCCCCCAGATAGGACAGTTTCTTCCAGACATGCCACATTTCTCCCAAATATATCACATCTTCTCCAAGAAATACCAGGTTTTCCCCTGGAAATAGGACCTTTTCACCCACAAATACCTGTTCTATCCCCCAAATAGAACAGTTTCTTCCAGAAATGCCACATTTCTCCCAAATAGATCACATCTTCTCCAAGAAATACCACGTTTCCCCCTTCAAATAGGACCTTTTCCACAAAAAAAACCTCTTTTATCCCCAAAAGAGGACAGTTTCTTAAAGGAATGCCAGATTTCTCCCAAATATATCACATCTTCTCCAAGAAATACCGCGTTTCCCCCTTCAAATAGGACCTTTTCTCCCACAAATACCTCTTTTATCCCCAAAAGAGGACAGTTTCTTCCAGAAATGCCACATTTCTCCCAAATATATCACAACTCCTCCAAGAAATACCAGGTTTCCCCCTTGAATTAGGACCTTTTCTCCATGAAATACCTCTTTTATCCCCAAAAGAGGACAGTTTCTTCCAGAAAGGCCACATTTCTCCCAAAAATATATCATCTTCTCCAAGAAATACCAGGTTTCCCCCTTCAAATAGGACCTTTTCAACCTCAAATACCTCTTTTATCCCCAAAAGAGGACAGTTTCTTCCAGAAATGCCACATTTCTCCCAAATATATCACATCTTCTCCAAGAAATGCCAGGATTCCTCCTGAAATAGGACCTTCTCACCCAAAGCTACCAGCCTTCTCCCACCAAATTGGACATTTTCTTCCAGAAAGGCCACATTTCTCCCAAATAGATCACATCTTCTCCAAGAAATACCAGGATTCCTCCTGAAATAGGACCTTCTCACTGGAAACTACCAGCCTTCTCCCCCCAAATTGGACATTTTCTTCCAGAAAGGCCACATTTCTCCCAAACAGATCACATCTTCTCCAAGAAATACCAGCTTTCCCCCTTCAAATAGGACCTTTTCACCCGCAAATACCTCTTTTATCCCCAAAATAGGACAGTTTCTTCCAGAAATGACACATTTCTCCCAAATATATCACATCTTCTCCAAGAAATACCTGGTTTCCCCTTTCAAATAGGAACTTTTCACCCACAAATACCTCTTTTATCCCCAAAAGAGGACAGTTTCTTCCAGACATGACACATTTCCCCCAAATATATCACATCTTCTCCAAGAAATACCAGCTTTCCCCCTTCAAATAGGACCTTTTCACCCACAAATACCTCTTTTATCCCCAAAATAGGACAGTTTCTTCCAGAAATGCCACATTTCTCCCAAATAGATCACATCTTCTCCAAGAAATACCAGGTTTCCCCCTTCAAATAAAACCTTTTCACCCACAAATACCTCTTTTATCCCCAAAAGAGGACAGTTTCTTCCTGACATGCCACATTTCCCCCAAATATATCACATCTTCTCCAAGAAATACCAGCTTTCCCCCTTCTAATAGGACCTTTTCACCCACAAATACCACTTTTATCCCCAAAATAGGACAGTTTCTGCCAGAAAGGCCACATTTCTCCCAAACATATCATATCTTCTCCAAGAAATACCAGGTTTCCCCCTTCAAATAGGACCTTTTCACCCACAAAAAATTCTTTTATCCCCAAAATAGGACAGTTTCTTCCAGAAATGCCACATTTCTCCAAAATATATCACATCTTCTCCAAGAAATACCAGGTTTCCCCCTTCAAATAGGACCTTTTCACCCTCAAATACCTCTTCATCCCTCAAATAGGACAGTTTCTTCCAGACATGCCACATTTCTCCCAAATATATCACATCTTCTCCAAGAAATACCAGGGTTCCCCCTTCAAATAGGACATTTTCACCCACTAATAGCAGGCTTCTCACCCAAATGGGACAGTTTCTTCCAGAAATACCACATTTCTCCCAAACATATCACATCTTCTCCAAGAAATACCACGTTTCCCCCTTCAAATAGGACCTTCTCTCCCACAAATACCTCTTTTATCCCCAAAAGAGGACAGTTTCTTACAGAAATGCCACATTTCTCCCAAATATATCACATCTCCTTCAAGAAATACCAGCTTTCCCCCTTCAAATAGGACCTTTTCTCCCACAAATACCTGTTTTATCCCCAAAAGAGGACACTTTCTTCCAGAAATGCCACATTTCTCCCAAATATATCACATCTTCTCCAAGAAATACCAGCTTTCACCCTTCAAATAGGACCTTTTCACCCACAAATACCTGTTCTATCCCCCAAATAGGACAGTTTCTTCCAGAAATGCCACATTTCTCCCAAATATGTAACATCTTCTCCAAGAAATACCACGTTTCCCCCTTCAAATAGGACCTTTTCCACAAAAAAACCTCTTTTATCCCCAAAAGAGGACAGTTTCTTACAGGAATGCCAGATTTCTCCCAAATATATCACATCTTCTCCAAGAAATACCAGGTTTCCCCCTTCAAATAGGACCTTCTCACCCACAAATACCTCTTTTATCCCCAAAAGAGGACAGTTTCTTCCAGAAAGGCCACATTTCTCCCAAATATATCACATCTTCTGCAAGAAATACCAGGTTTTCCCGTTCAAATAGGACCTTTTCTCCCACAAATACCTCTTTTATCCCCAAAAGAGGACAGTTTCTTCCAGAAATGCCACATTTCTCCCAAATATATCACAACTCCTCCAAGAAATACCAGGTCTCCCGTTGAATTAGGACCTTTTCTCCATGAAATACCTCTTTTATCCCCAAAAGAGGACAGTTTCTTCCAGAAAGGCCACATTTCTCCCAAATATATATCATCTTCTCCAAGAAATACCAGGTTTCCCCCATCAAATAGGACCTTTTCAACCACTAATACCTCTTTTATCCCCAAAAGAGGACAGTTTCTTCCAGACATGCCACATTTCTCCCAAACATTTCACATCTTCTCCAAGAAATGCCAGGATTCCTCCTGAAATAGGACCTTCTCACCCAAAGCTACCAGCCTTCTCCCACCAAATTGGACATTTTCATCCAGAAAGGCCACATTTCTCCCAAATAGATCACATCTTCTCCAAGAAATACCAGGATTCCTCCTGAAATAGGACCTTCACACTGGAAACTACCAGCCTTCTCCCCCCAAATTGGACATTTTCTTCCAGAAAGGCCACATTTCTCCCAAACAGATCACATCTTCTCCAAGAAATACCAGCTTTCCCCCTTCAAATAGGACCTTTTCACCCACAAATACCTCTTTTATCCCCAAAATAGGACAGTTTCTTCCAGAAATGACACATTTCTCCCAAATATATCACATCTTCTCCAAGAAATACCTGGTTTCCCCCTTCAAATGGGACCTTTTCACCCACAAATTCCTCTTTTATCCCCAAAAGAGGACAGTTTCTTCCTGACATGCCACATTTCTCCCAAACATATCACATCTTCTCCAAGAAATACTAGGTTTCCTCCTTGAAATAGGACCTTTTCACCCACAAATACCTGTTTTATCCCCAAAATAGGACAGTTTCTTCCAGACATGCCACATTTCTCCCAAATAGATCACATCTTCTCCAAGAAATACCAGGGTTCCCCCTTCAAATAGGACCTTCTCACCCACAAATACCTCTTTTATCCCCAAAAGAGGAGAGTTTCTTCCAGAAAGGCCACATTTCTCCCAAAAATAACACATCTTCTCCAAGAAATACCAGTTTTCCCCCTTCAAATAGGACCTTTTCACCCACAAATACCTCTTTTATCCCTCAAATTGGACATATTCTTCCAGACATGCCACATTTCTCCCAAATATATCACATCTTCTACAAGAAATACCAGGTTTCCCCCTTCAAATAGGACCTTTTCAACAACAAATACCTCTTTTATCCCCAAAAGAGGACAGTTTCTTCCAGAAATGCCACATTTCTCCCCAATATATCACATATTCTCCAAGAAATACCTGGTTTCCCCCTTCAAATAGGACCTTTTCACCCACAAATACCTCTTTTATCCCCAAAAGAGGACAGTTTCTTCCAGACATGCCACATTTCTCCCAAATAGATCACATCTTCTCCAAGAAATACCAGCTTTCCCCCTTCAAATAGGACCTTTTCTCCCACAAATACCTGTTTTATCCCCCAAAAGAGGACAGTTTCTTCCAGAAATGCCACATTTCTGCCAAATATATCACATCTTCTCCAAGAAATACCAGCTTTCCCTCTTCAAATAGGACCTTTTCACCCACAAATACCTCTTTTATCCCCAAAAGAGGCCAGTTTCTTCCAGAAATGCCACATTTCTCCCAAATAGATCACAACTCCTCCAAGAAATACCAGCTTTCCCCCTTCACTTAGGACCTTTTCTCCATGAAATACCTCTTTTATCCCCAAAATAGGACAGTTTCTTCCAGACATGCCACATTTCTCCCAAATATATCACATCTTCTCCCACAAATACCAGGTTTCCCCCTTCAAATAGGACCTTTTCAACCACAAATACCTCTTTTATCCCCAAAAGAGGACAGTTTCTTCCAGAAATGCCACATTTCTCCAAAATATAGCACATCTTCTCCAAGAAATGCCAGGATTTTTCCTGAAAGAGAACCTTCTCACCCAAAACTACCAGCCTTCTCCCCCCAAATTGGACATTTTCTTCCAGAAATGCCACATTTCTCCCAAATAGATCACATCTTCTCCAAGAAATACCAGCTTTCCCCTTCAAATAGGACCTTTTCTACCACAAATACCTGTTTTATCCCCAAAAGAGGACAGTTTCTGCCAGACATGCCACATTTCTCCCAAATATATCACATCTTCTCCAAGAAATACCAGGTTTCCCCCTTCAAATAGGACCTTTTCACCCACAAATACCTGTTTTATCCCCAAAAGAGGACAGTTTCTTCCAGAAATGCCATATTTCTCCCAAACATATCACATCTTCTCCAAGAAATACCAGGTTTCCCCCTTCAAATAGGACCTTTTCACCCACAAATACCTCTTTTATCCCCAAAAGAGGACAGTTTCTTCCAGAAATGGCACATTTCTCCCAAACATATCACATCTCCTCGAAGAAATACCAGGATTCCTCCTGAAATAGGAACTTTTCTCCCACAAATAACAGCCTTCTCCCCCCAGATAGGACAGTTTCTTCCAGACATGCCACATTTCTCCCAAATATATCACATCTTCTCCAAGAAATACCAGGTTTTCCCCTGGAAATAGGACCTTTTCACCCACAAATACCTGTTCTATCCCCCAAATAGGACAGTTTCTTCCAGAAATGCCACATTTCTCCCAAATAGATCACATCTTCTCCAAGAAATACCACGTTTCCCCCTTCAAATAAGACCTTTTCCACAAAAAAACCTCTTTTATCCCCAAAAGAGGACAGTTTCTTACAGGAATGCCGGATTTCTCCCAAATAGATCACATCTTCTCCAAGAAATACCAGCTTTCCCCCTTCAAATAGGACCTTCTCACCCACAAATACCTCTTTTATCCCCAAAAGAGGACAGTTTCTTCCAGAAAGGCCACATTTCTCCCAAATAGATCACATCTTCTCCAAGAAATACCAGGTTTTCCCGTTCAAATAGGACCTTTTCTCCCACAAATACCTCTTTTATCCCCAAAAGAGGACAGTTTCTTCCTGAAAGGCCACATTTCTCCCAAATATATATCATCTTCTCCAAGAAATACCAGGTTTCCCCCATCAAATAGGACCTTTTCAACCACTAATACCTCTTTTATCCCCAAAAGAGGACAGTTTCTTCCAGACATGCCACATTTCTCCCAAACATATCACATCTTCTCCAAGAAATGCCAGGATTCCTCCTGAAATAGGACCTTCTCACCCAAAGCTACCAGCCTTCTCCCACCAAATTGGACATTTTCTTCCAGAAAGGCCACATTTCTCCCAAATAGATCACATCTTCTCCAAGAAATACCAGGATTCCTCCTGAAATAGGACCTTCACACTGGAAACTACCAGCCTTCTCCCCCCAAATTGGACATTTTCTTCCAGAAAGGCCACATTTCTCCCAAACAGATCACATCTTCTCCATGAAATACCAGCTTTCCCCCTTCAAATAGGACCTTTTCACCCACAAATACCTCTTTTATCCCCAAAATAGGACAGTTTCTTCCAGAAATGACACATTTCTCCCAAATATATCACATCTTCTCCAAGAAATACCTGGTTTCCCCCTTCAAATAGGACCTTTTCACCCACAAATACCTCTTTTATCCCCAAAAGAGGACAGTTTCTTCCTGACATGCCACATTTCCCCCAAATATATCACATCTTCTCCAAGAAATACCATGGTTTCCCCCTTCTAATAGGACCTTATCACCCACAAATACCAGCCTTCTCCCCCCAAATAGGACAGTTTCTTCCTGACATGCCACATTTCTCCCAAATATATCACATCTTCTCCAAGAAATACCAGCATTCCTCCTGAAATAGGACCTTTTCTCCAAGATATACCAGCCTTCTCCCCCCAAATAGGACAGTTTCTTCCAGAAATGCCAGATTTCTCCCAAATAGATCACATCTTCTCCTAGAAATACCAGGTTTCCCCCTTCAAATAGGACCTTTTCACCCACAAATACCTCTTTTATCCCCAAAATAGAACAGTTTCTTCCAGAAATGCCACATTTCTCCCAAACATATCACATCTTCTCCAAGAAATACTAGGTTTCCTCCTTGAAATAGGACCTTTTCACCCACAAATACCTCTTTTATCCCCAAAATAGGACAGTTTCTTCCAGAAAGGCCACATTTCTCCCAAATAGATCACATCTTCTCCAAGAAATACCAGGGTTCCCCCTTCAAATAGGACCTTCTCACCCACAAATACCTGTTTTATCCCCAAAAGAGGACAGTTTCTTCCAGAAAGGCCACATTTCTCCCAAATATAACACATCTTCTCCAAGAAATACCAGTTTTCCCCCTTCAAATAGGACCTTTTCACCCACAAATACCTGTTTTATCCCTCAAATTGGACATATTCTTCCAGACATGCCACATTTCTCCCAAATATATCACATCTTCTCCAAGAAATACCAGCTTTCCCCCTTCAAATAGGACCTTTTCACCCACAGATACCTCTTTTATCCCCAAAGCGGACAGTTTCTTCCAGAAATGCCACATTTCTCCCAAATATATCACATCTTCTCCAAGAAATACCAGGTTTCCCCCTTCAAATAGGACCTTTTCACCCACAAATACCTCTTTTATCCCCAAAAGAGGACAGTTTCTTCCAGACATGCCACATTTCTCCCAAATAGATCACATCTTCTCCAAGAAATACCAGCTTTCCCCCTTCAAATAGGACCTTTTCTCCCACAAATACCTCTTTTATCCCCAAAAGAGGACAGTTTCTTCCAGAAATGCCACATTTCTCCCAAATATATCACATCTTCTCCAAGAAATACCAGGTTTCCCTCTTCAAATAGGACCTTTTCACCCACAAATACCTCTTTTATCCCCAAAAGAGGCCAGTTTCTTCCAGAAATGCCACATTTCTCCCAAATAGATCACAACTCCTCCAAGAAATACCAGCTTTCCCCCTTCAATTAGGACCTTTTCTCCATGAAATACCTCTTTTATCCCCAAAAGAGGACATTTTCTTCCAGAAAGGCCACATTTCTCCCAAATATATCACATCTTCTCCCACAAATACCAGGTTTCCCCCTTCAAATAGGACCTTTTCAACCACAAATACCTCTTTTATCCCCAAAAGAGGACAGTTTCTTCCAGAAATGCCACATTTCTCCCAAATATATCACATCTTCTCCAAGAAATGCCAGGATTCCTCCTGAAATAGGACCTTCTCACCCAAAACTACCAGCCTTCTCCCCCCCAAATTGGACATTTTCTTCCAGAAATGCCACATTTCTCCCAAATAGATCACATCTTCTCCATGAAATACCAGCTTTCCCCTTCAAATAGGACCTTTTCTACCACAAATACCTGTTTTATCGCCAAAAGAGGACATTTCCTTCCAGAAATGCCACATTTCTCCCAAATATATCACATCTTCTCCCACAAATACCAGGTTTCCCCCTTCAAATAGGACCTTTTAACCCACAAATACCTCTTTTATCCCCAAAAGAGGACAGTTTCTTCCAGAAAGGCCACATTTCTCGCAAATATAGCACATCTTCTCCCACAAATACCAGATTTCCCCCTTCAAATAGGACCTTTTCAACCACTAATACCTCTTTTCCCCCCAAAATAGGACAGTTTTTTCCAGAAAGGCCACATTTCTCCCAAATATATCACATCTTCTCCAAGAAATGCCAGGATTTTTCCCGAAATAGGACCTTCTCACCCAAAACTACCAGCCTTCTCCCCCCAAATTGGACATTTTCATCCAGAAACGCCTCATTTCTCCCAAATGTATCACATCTTCTCCAAGAAATACCACGATTCCTCCTGAAATAGGACCTTCTCACCGAAAACTACCTGCCTTCTCCCCGCAAATTGGACATTTTCTTCCAGAAATGCCACATTTCTCCCAAATAGATCACATCTTCTCCAAGAAATACCAGGGTTCCCCCTTCAAATAGGACATTTTCTCCCACAAATACCTGTTTTATCCCCAAAAGAGGACACTTTCTGCCAGACATGCCACATTTCTCCAAAATATATCACCTCTTCTCCAAGAAATACCAGGTTTCCCCCTTCAAATAGGACCTTATCACCCACAAATACCTGTTTTATCCCCAAAAGAGGACAGTTTCTTCCAGAAATGCCACATTTCTCCCAAATATATCACATCTCCTCCAAGAAATACCAGCTCTCCCCCTTCAAATACGACCTTTTCAAACACAAATACCTGTTTGATCCCCAAAATAGGACAGTTTCTTCCAGAAATGCCACATTTCTCCCAAATATATCACATCTTCTCCAAGAAATACCAGGTTTCCCCCTTCAAATAGGACCTTTTCACCCACAAATACCTCTTTTATCCCCAAAAGAGGACAGTTTCTTCCAGAAAGGCCACATTTCTCCCTAATATATCACATCTTCTCCCACAAATACCAGGTTTCCCCCTTCAAATAGGACCTTTTCAACCACTAATACCTGTTTTATCCCCAAAATATGACAGTTTTTACCAGACATGCCACATTTCTCCCAGATATATCACATCTTCTCCAAGAAATACCAGGTTTCCCCCTTGAATTAGGACCTTTTCTCCATGAAATACCTCTTTTATCATCACATAGGACAGTTTCTTCCAGAAATGCCACATTTCTCCCAAATATAGCACATCTTCTCCAAGAAATACCAGGTTTCCCCCTTCAAATAGGACCTTTTCAACCACTAATACCTCTTTTATCCCCAAAAGAGGACAGTTTCTTCCGGAAAGGCCACATTTCTCCCAAATATATCACATCTTCTCCAAGAAATGCCAGGATTCCTCCTGAAATAGGACCTTCTCACACAAAACTACCAGCTTTCTCCCCCCAAATTGCCATTTTCTTCCAGAAATGCCACATTTCTCCCAAATAGATCACATCTTCTCCAAGAAATACCAGCTTTCCCCCTTCAAATAGGACCTTTTCAACCACAAATACCTCTTTTATCCCCAAAGCGGACAGTTTCTTCCAGAAATGCCACATTTCTCCCAAATATATCACATCTTCTCCAAGAAATACCAGGGTTCCCCCTTCAAATAGGACCTCATCACCCACAAATAACTCTTTTATCCCCAAAAGAGGACAGTTTCTTCCAGAAAGGCCACATTTCTCCCAAATAGATCACATCTTCTCCAAGAAATACCAGGGTTCCCCCTTCAAATAGGACCTTTTCACCCACAAATACCTGTTTTATCCCCAAAAGAGGACAGTTTCTTCCAGAAATGCCACATTTCTCCCAAATATATCACATCTTCTCCAAGAAATAACAGGTTTCTCCCTTCAAATACAACGTTTTCACCCACAAATACCTGTTTTTTCCCAATTGAGGACAGTTTCTTCCAGACATGCCACATTTCTCCCCAATATATCACATCTTCTCCAAGAAATACCACGTTTCCCCCTTCAAATAGGACCTTTTCACCCAAAAATACCTGTTTTATCCCCAAAATAGGACAGTTTCTTCCAGAAATACCACATTTCTTCAAAATATATCACATCTTCTCCAAGAAATACCAGCTTTTCCACTTCAAATAGGACCTTTTCACCCACTAATACCAGACTTCTCCCCCCAAATAGGACATTTTCTTCCAGAAATGCCACATTTCTCCCAAATAGATCATATCTTCTCCAAGAAATACCAGGATTCCTCCTGAAATAGGACCTTTTCTCCCACAAATACCAGCCTTCTCCCCCCAAATAGGACATTTTCTTCCAGACATGCCACATATCACCCAAACATATCACATCTTCTCCAAGAAATACCAGGATACCCCCTTCAAATAGGACCTTTTCACCCACAAATATCTGTTCTATCCCCATAAGAGGACAGTTTCTTCCAGAAAGGCCACATTTCTCCCAAACAGATCACATCTCCTCCAAGAAATACCAGGATTTCTCCTGTAATAGGACCTTTTCTCCCACAAATACCAGCCTTTTCCCCCCAAAATAGGACAGTTTTTTCCAGACATGCCTCATTTCTCCCAAATATATCACATCTTCTCCAAGAAATACCAGGTTTCCCCCTTCAAATAGGACCTTTTCACCCACAAATACCTCTTTTATCCCCAAAAGAGGACAGTTTCTTCCAGAAATGCCACATTTCTCCCAAACATATCACATCTTCTCCAAGAAATACCACGTTTCCCCCTTCAAATAGGACCTTTTCACCCACAAATACCTCTTTTATCCCCAAAAGAGGGCAGTTTCTTCCAGAAAGGCCACATTTCTCCCAAAAATATCACATCTTCTCCAAGAAATACCAGGTTTCCCCCTTCAAATAGGACCTTTTCACCCACAAATACCTCTTTTATCCCTCAATTTGGACATATTCTTCCAGACATGCCACATTTCTCCCAAATAGATCACATCTTCTCCAAGAAATACCAGCTTTCCCCCTTCAAATAGGACCTTTTCACCCACTAATACCTCTTTTATCCCCAAAAGAGGACAGTTTCTTCCAGAAATGCCACATTTCTCCCAAATATATCACATCTTCTCCAAGAAATACCACGTTTCCCCCTTCAAATAGGACCTTTTCACCCACAAATACCTCTTTTATCCCCAAAAGAGGACAGTTTCTTCCAGAAATGCCACATTTCTCCCAAATAGATCACATCTTCTCCAAGAAATACCAGGTTTCCCCCTTCAAATAGGACCTTGTCACCCACACATACCTCTTTTATCCCCAAAAGGACAGTTTCTTCCAGAAAGGCCACATTTCTCCCAAATATATCACATCTTCTCCAAGAAATACCAGGTTTCCCCCTTCAAATAGGACCTTTTCACCCACAAATACCTGTTCTATCCCTCAAATAGGACAGTTTCTTCCAGAAATGCCACATTTCTCCCAAATAGATCACATCTTCTCCAAGAAATACCAGGTTTCCCCCTTCAAATAGGACCTTTTCACCCACAAATACCTCTTTTATCCCCAAAAGAGGACAGTTTCTTCCAGACATGCCACATTTCTCCCAAATATATCACATCTTCTCCAAGAAATACCAGGTTTCCCCCTTCAAATAGGACCTTTTCACCCACAAATACCTCTTTTATCCCCAAAATAGGACATTTTCTTCCAGACATGCCACATTTCTCCCAAATAGATCACATCTTCTCCAAGAAATACCAGGTTTCCCCCTTCAAATAGGACCTTTTCTCCCAAAAATACCTCTTTTATCCCCCAAATAGGACAGTTTCTTCCAGAAATGCCACATTTCTCCCAAATAGATCACATCTCCATGAAATACCAGGTTTCCTCCTGAAATAGGACCTTGTCACCCACAGATTCCTGTTTTATCCCTTTGTTCCGAGCGACTTTTCGTTTTGGAGTGTTTATCCGATGCTACACTTCAGCATTCTGTGACGAGTAAAATAGAAGAGAAAAGCCCCACTTGTAAGGCAGCTAGAAGGTCCAGTATCCACACACATTGTGCTTTCAGGGAGGACGTTCCAGAAAGTCGAGAGTTGTGGCTTGTTTCCTGCGGAGAAAAAAACCCCTGTTTTCAGGCAATGCAGGACGCTGATTTCGCTCCTTCTCGGCATTTCAATACCGCTCCTTCGCTCTCGTGGCTCGAAAGCGGCACTCGCGCTGAACCGCTCCGGAGAGTCTGCAGTTGCTGTCCGGTCCATCGCGGTTCTGCCCGAGTGCCGCTTGCAGCCTTCAGCAGCGCTCTCGTTTCTCTCGGATGCCGGGAAAGAGCGACTTCAGCCGGATGCTTTTCTCCGACCAGTGAGCGGCTTCTTCTAAGCACGTCGCAATTTAGCGCTTCTGACTTCTCCTTCTGTCCATGCAGAATGCACTACGCTTCTCTCTCATTCTTATCCCTTTCTTCCGAGCGACATTTCGTTTTGGAGTGTTTATCCGATGCTACACTTCAGCATTCTGTGACGAATAGAGTAGAAGAGAAAAGCCCCACTAATAAGGCAGCTAGAAGCTCCAGAAGCCACACACGTTGTGCTTTCAGGGAGGACGTTCCAGAAAGTCGAGAGTTGTGGCTTCTTTCCTGCGGAGAAAAATACCCCTGTTTTCAGGCAATGCAGTACGCTGAATTCGCATCTTCTCGGCATAGGAATACCGCTCCTTCGCTCTCGTGGCTCGAAAGCGGCACTCGCGCTGAACCGCTCCGGAGAGTCTGCAGTTGCTGTCCGGTCCATCGCGGTTCTGCCCGAGTGCCGCTTGCAGCCTTCAGCAGCGCTCTCGTTTCTCTCGGATGCCGGGAAAGAGCGACTTCAGCCGGATGCTTTGCTCCGACGAGTGAGCGGCTTCTTCTGCGCACATCGCAATGGAGCGCTTTTGACTTCTCCATGTGTCCATGCAGAATGCACTACGCTTCTCTCTCATTCTTATCCCTTCCTTCCGAGCGACATTTCGTTTTGGAGTGTTTATCCAATGCTACACTTCAGCATTCTGTGACGAATAGAGTAGAAGATAAAAGCCCCACTAATAAGGCAGCTAGAAGTTCGAGGAGCAACGCACGCAGTGCTTTCAGGGAGGACTTTCCAGAAAGTCGAGAGTTGTGGCTTGTTTCCTGCGGAGAAAAAAGCCCCTGTTTTCAGGCAATGCAGGACGCTGAATTCGCTCGTTCTCGGCATAGGAATGCCGCTCCTCCTCTCTCGTGGCTCGAAAGCGGCATTTGCGCTGAACCACACCGGACAGTCTGCAGTTGCAGACTACTGAATAGCCTGAAAACAGGGGGTTTTTTCTCCGCAGGAAAGAAGCCACAACTCTCGACTTTCTGGAACGTCCACCCCGAAACCACAACGTGTGTCGCTCCTCGAACTTCTAGCTGCCTTATTAGTGGGGCTTTTATCTTCTACTCTATTCGTCACAGAATGCTGAAGTGTAGCATCGGATAAACATTCCAAAACGAAAAGTCGCTCGGAACAAAGGGATAAAACAGGTATTTGTGGGTGACAGGGTCCTATTTCAGGAGGAAACCTGGTATTTCTTGGAGAAGATGTGATATATTTGGGAGAAATGTGGCATGTCTGGAAGAAAATGTCCAATTTGGGGGGAGAAGGCTGGTAGTTTTGGGTGAGAAGGTCCTATTTCAGGAGGAATCCTGGCATTTCTTGGAGAAGATTTGATCTATTTGGGAGAAATGTGGTCTTTCCGGAAGAAACTGTCCTCTTTTGGGGATAAAAGAGGTATTAGTGGTTGAAAAGGTCCTATTTGAAGGGGGAAACCTGGTATTTCTTGGAGAAGATGTGATATATTTGGGAGAAATGTGGCATTTCTTGAAGAAAATGTCCTCTTTTGGGGATAAAAGAGGTATTTGTGGGTGAAAAGGTCGTATTTGAAGGGGGAAAGCTGGTATTTCTTGGAGAAGATGTGATATAGTTGGGAGAAATGTGGCATGTCTGGAAGAAAATGTCCTATTTGGGGGGAAAAGGCTGGTACTTGTGGGAGAAAAGGTCCTATTTCAGGAGGAATCCTGGTATTTCTTGGAGAAGATGTGATCTATTTGGGAGAAATCAGGCATTTCTGGAAGAAACTGTCCTCTTTTGGGGATAAAACAGGTATTTGTGTGTGAAAAGGTCGTATTTGAAGTGGGAAAGCTGGTATTTCTTGGAGAAGATGTGATCTATTTGGGAGAAATGTGGCCTTTCTGGAAGAAACTGTCCTCTTTTGGGGATAAAAGAGGTATTTGTGGGTGAAAAGGTCCTATTTGAAGGGGGAAAGCTGGTATTTCTTGGAGAAGATGTGATATATTTGGGAGAAATGTGGCATTTCTGGAAGAAACTGTCCTCTTTTGGGGATAAAAGAGGTATTTGTGGGTGAAAAGGTCCTATTTGAAGGGGGAAACAAGGTATTTCTTGGAGAAGAGGTGATATATTTGGGAGAAATGTGGCATTTCTGGCAGAAACTGTCCTATTTTGGGGATAAAACAGGTATTTGTGGGTGAAAAGGTCCTATTTCAAGGAGGAATCCTGGTATTTCTTGGAGAAGATGTGATATATTTGGGAGAAATGTGGCATTTCTGGACGTAACTGTTCTATTTTGGGGATAAAAGAGGTATTTGTGGTTGATAAGGTCCTATTTGAAGGGGGAAAGCTGGTATTTCTTGGAGAAGATGTGATCTATTTGGGAGAAATCTGGCATTTCTGGAAGAAACTGTCCTATTTGGGGGGAGAAGGCAGGTATTTGTGAGAGAAATGGACCTATTTCAGGAGGAATCCTGGTATTTCTTGGAGAAGATGTGATCTATTTGGGAGAAATGTGGCATTTCTGGAAGAAAATCTCCTATTTGAGGGATAAAAGAGGTATTTGTGGGTGAAAAGGTCCTATTTCAGGAGGAATCCTGGTATTTCTTGGAGAAGATGTGATCTATTTGGGAGAAATGTGGCCTTTCTGGAAGAAACTGTCCTCTTTTGGGGATAAAAGAGGTATTTGTGGGTGAAAAGGTCCTATTTGAAGGGGGAAACCTGGTATTTCTTGGAGAAGCTGTGATATATTTGGGAGAAATGTGGCATTTCTGGAAGAAACTGTCCTCTTTTGGGGATAAAAGAGGTATTTGTGGGTGAAAAGGTCCAATTTGAAGGGGGAAACCTGGTATTTCTTGGAGAAGATGTGATCTATTTGGGAGAAATGTGGCATTTCTGGAAGAAACTGTCCTCTTTTGGGGATAAAAGAGGTATTTGTGGGAGAAAAGGTCCTATTTGAAGGGGAAAACCTGGTATTTCTTGGAGAAGATGTGATATATTTGGGAGAAATGTGGCATGTCTGGAAGAAACTGTCCCCTTTTG
Organism: Lophura swinhoii; assembly: GCA_030408155.1. Lineage (NCBI taxonomy): Eukaryota > Metazoa > Chordata > Aves > Galliformes > Phasianidae > Lophura > Lophura swinhoii. Next base: position 6,475,529 of record CM059475.1, read on the forward strand.
GGGATAAAAGAGGTATTTGTGGGTGAAAAGGTCCTATTTGAAGGGGGAACCCTGGTATTTCTTGGCGAAGATGTGATCTATTTGGGAGAAATGTGGCATGTCTGGAAGAAAATGTCCTATTTGGGGGATAAAACAGGTATTTGTGGGTGAAAAGGTCCTATTTCAGGAGGAATCCTGGCATTTCTTGGAGAAGATGTGATCTATTTGGGAGAAATGTGGCCTTTCTGGAAGAAACTGTCCTCTTTTGTGGATAAAAGAGGTATTTGTGGGTGAAAAGGTCCTATTTGAAGGGGGAAACCTGGTATTTCTTGGAGAAGATGTGATATATTTGGGAGAAATGTGGCATGTCTGGAAGAAAATGTCCTGTTTTGGGGATAAAACAGGTATTTGTGGGAGAAAAGGTCGTATTTGAAGGGGGAACCGTGGTATTTCTTGGAGGAGATTGGATATATTTGGGAGAAATGTGGCATGTCTGGAAGAAACTGTCCTCTTTTGGGGATAAAACAGGTACTTGTGGGAGAAAAGGTCCTATTTGAAGGGGGAAACCTGGTATTTCTTGGAGAAGATGTGATATATTTGGGTGATATGTGGCATGTCTGGAAGAAAATGTCCTATTTGGGGGGAGAAGGCTGGTATTTGTGGGAGAAAAGGTCCTATTTCAGGAGAAATCCTGGTATTTCTTGGAGAAGATGTGATATATTTGGGAGAAATCTGGCATTTCTGGAAGAAACTGTCCTATTTTGGGGATAAAAGAGGTATTTGTGGGTGAAAAGGTCCTATTTGAAGGGGGAAATGTGGTATTTCTCGGAGAAGATGTGATATATTTGGGAGAAATCTGGCATTTCTGGAAGAAACTGTCCTCTTTTGGGGATAAAACAGGTATTTGTGGGTGAAAATTTCCTATTTGAAGGGGGAAAGCTGGTATTTCTTGGAGAAGATGTGATATATTTGGGAGAAATGTGGCATTTCTGGCAGAAACTGTCCAATTTTGGGGATAAAAGAGGTATTAGTGGTTGAAAAGGTCCTATTTGAAGGGGGAAACCTGGTATTTGTGGGAGAAGATGTGATTTATTTGGGAGAAATGTGGCATTTCTGGAAGAAACTGTCCTCTTTTGGGGATAAAAGAGGTATTTGTGGGTGAAAAGGTCCAATTTGAAGGGGGAATCCTGGTATTTCTTGGAGAAGATGTGATATATTTGGGAGAAATCTGGCATTTCTGGAAGAAACTGTCCAATTTGAGGGATAAAACAGGTATTTGTGGTTGAAAAGGTCATAATTGAAGGGGGAAACCTGGTATTTCTTGGAGAAGATGTGATATATTTGGGAGAAATGTGGCATGTCTGGAAGAAACTGTCCTCTTTTGGGGATAAAAGAGGTATTTGTGGGTGAAAAGGTCCTATCTGAAGGGGAAAACTTGGTATTTCTTGGAGAAGATGTGGTATATTTGGGAGAAATGTGGCATTTCTGGAAGAAACTGTCCACTTTTGGGGATAAAACAGGTATTTGTGGGTGAAAAGGTCCTATTTGAAGGGGGAAACCTGGTATTTCTTGGAGAAGATGTGATATATTTGGGAGAAATGTGGCATGTCTGGAAGAAACTGTCCTCTTTTGGGGATAAAAGAGGTATTTGTGGGTGAAAAGGTCCTATTTGAAGGGGGAAAGCTGGTATTTCTTGGAGAAGATGTGATCTATTTGGGAGAAATGTGGCATTACTGGAAGAAACTGTCCTCTTTTGGGGATAAAAGAGGTATTTGTGGGTGAAAAGGTCCTATTTGAAGGGGGAAACCTGGTATTTCTTGGAGAAGATGTGATCTATTTGGGAGAAATGTGGCCTTTCTGGAAGAAACTGTCCTCTTTTGGGGATAAAAGAGGGATGTGTGGTTGAAAAGGTCCTATTTGAATGGGGAAACCTGGTATTTCTTGGAGAAGATGTGATATATTTGGGAGAAATGTGGCATTTCTGGAAGAAACTGTCCTATTTTGGGGATAAAAGAGGTATTTGTGGGCGAAAAGGTCCTATTTGAAGGGGGAAACTTGGTATTTCTTGGAGAAGATGTGATATATTTGGGAGAAATGTGGCATGTCTGGAAGAAACTGTCCTCTTTTGGGGATACAAGAGGTATCTGTGGGTGAAAAGGTCCTATTTCAGGAGGAATCCTGGCATTTCTTGGAGAAGATGTGATATATTGGGGAGAAATGTGGCATTTCTGGACGTAACTGTTTTATTTTGGGGATAAAAGAGGTATTTGTGGGTGATAAGGTCCTATTTGAAGGGGGAACCCTGGTATTTCTTGGAGAAGATGTGATCTATTTGGGAGAAATCTGGCATTTCTGGAAGAAACTGTCCTATTTGGGGGGAGAAGGCTGGTATTTGTGGGTGAAAAGGTCCTATTTCGGGTGGAATCCTGGTATTTCTTGGAGAAGATGTGATCTATTTGGGAGAAATGTGGCATTTCTGGAAGAAACTGTCCTCTTTTGGGGATAAAAGAGGTATTTGTGGGTGAAAAGGTCCTATTTCAGGAGGAATCCTGGTATTTCTTGGAGAAGATGTGATATGTTTGGGAGAAATGTGCCATTTCTGGAAGAAACTGTCCTCTTTTGGGGATAAAAGAGGTATTTGTGGGTGAAAAGGTCCTATTTGAAGGGGGAAACCTGGTATTTCTTGGAGAAGATGTGATTTATTTGGGAGAAATGTGGCCTTTCTGGAAGAAACTGTCCTCTTTTGGGGATAAAAGAGGTATTTGTGGGTGAAAAGGTCCTATTTGAAGGGGGAAACCTGGTATTTCTTGGAGAAGAAGTGATATATTTGGGAGAAATGTGGCATTTCTGGAAGAAACTGTCCTATTTTGGGGATAAAAGAGGTATTTGTGGGTGAAAAGGTCCTATTTGAAGGGGGAAACCTGGTATTTCTTGGAGAAGATGTGATATATTTGGGAGTAATCCAGCCTTTCTGGAAGAAACTGTCCTCTTTTGGGGATAAAAGAGGTATTTGTGGGTGAAAAGGTCCTATTTGAAGGGGGAAACGTGGTATTTCTTGGAGAAGATGTGATATATTTGGGAGAAATGTGGCATGTCTGGAGGAAACTGTCCTATTTTGGGGATAAAACAGGTATGTGTGGGTGAAAAGGTCCTATTTGAAGGGGGAAACCTGGTATTTCTTGGAGAAGATGTGATATGTTTGGGAGAAATGAGGTATTTCTGGACGTAACTGTACTATTTTGGGGAAAAAAGAGGTATTTGTGGGTGATAAGGTCCTATTTGAAGGGGGAAACCTGGTATTTCTTGGAGAAGATGTGATCTATTTGGGTGAAATGTGGCATTTCTGGAAGAAACTGTCCTATTTTGGGGGAGAAGGCTGGTATTTGTGGGAGAAAAGGTCCTATTTCAGGAGGAATGCAGGTATTTCTTGGAGAAGATGTGATATATTTGGGAGAAATGTGGCATTTCTGGAAGAAACTGTCCTATTTGAGGGATAAAAGAGGTATTTGTGGGTGAAAAGGTCCTATTTCAGGAGGAATCCTGGTATTTCTTGGAGAAGATGTGATATATTTGGGAGAAATGTGGCATTTCTGTAAGAAACTGTCCTCTTTTGTGGATAAAAGAGGTATTTGTGGGTGAAAAGGTCCTATTTGAAGGGGGAAACCTGGTATTTCTTGGAGAAGATGTGATATATTTGGGTGATATGAGGCATGTCTGGAAGAAAATGTACTATTTGGGGGGAGAAGGCTGGTATTTGTGGGAGAAAAGGTCCTATTTCAGGAGGAATCCTGGTATTTCTTGGAGGAGATGTGATATATTTGGGAGAAATGTGGCCTTTCTGGAAGAAACTGTCCTCTTTTGGGGATAAAAGAGGTATTTGTGGGTGAAAAGGTCCTATTTGAAGGGGGAACCCTGGTTTTTCTTGGAGAAGATGAGATATATTTGGGAGAAATCTGGCATTTCTGGAAGAAACTGTCCTCTTTTGGGGATAAAACAGGTATTTGTGGGTGAAAATTTCCTATTTGAAGGTGGAAAGCTGGTATTTCTTGGAGAAGATGTGATATGTTTGGGAGAAATGTGGCATTTCTGGAAAAAACTGTCCTCTTTTGGGGATAAAAGAGGTATTTGTGGGTGAAAAGGTCCTATTTGAAGGGGGAAACCTGGTATTTCTTGGAGAAGATGTGATATATTTGGGAGAAATCTGGCATTTCTGGAAGAATATGTCCAATTTGAGGGATAAAACAGGTATTTGTGGTTGAAAAGGTCCTATTAGAAGGGGGAAACCTGGTATTTCTTGGAGAAGATGTGATCTATTTGGGAGAAATGTGGCATGTCAGGAAGAAACTGTCCTCTTTTGGGGATAGAAGAGGTATTTGTGGGTGATAAGGTCCTATTTGAAGGGGGAACCCTGGTATTTCTTGGAGAAGATGTGATCTATTTGGGAGAAATGTGGCATTTCTGGAAGAAAATGTCCAATTTTGGGGATAATAGAGGTATTTCATGGAGAAAAGGTCCTAATTCAAGGGGGAAACCTGGTATTTCTTGGAGAAGATGTGATCTATTTGGGAGAAATGTGGCATTTCTGGAAGAAACTGTCCTCTTTTGGGGATAAAACAGGTATTTGTGGGTGAAAAGGTCCTATTTGAAGGGGGAAACCTGGTATTTCTTGGAGAAGATGTGATATATTTGGGAGAAATGTGGCCTTTCTGGAAGAAACTGTCCTATTTTGGGGATAAAAGAGGTATTTGTGGGTGAGAAGGTCCTATTTGAAGGGGGAACCCTGGTATTTCTTGGAGAAGATGTGATATATTTGGGAGAAATGTGGCCTTTCTGGAAGAAACTGTCCTGTTTTGGGGATAAAAGAGGTATTTGTGGGTGAAAAGGTCCTATTTGAAGGGGGAAACCTGGTATTTCTTGGAGAAGATGTGATCTATTTGGGAGAAATGTGGCATGTCTGGAAGAAACTGTCCTCTTTTGGGGATAAAAGAGGTATTTGTGGGTGAAAAGGACCTATTTCAAGGAGGAATCCTGGTATTTCTTGGCGAAGATGTGATCTATTTGGGAGAAATGTGGCATTTCTGGAAGAAAATCTCCTATTTGAGGGATAAAAGAGGTATTTGTGGGTGAAAAGGTCCTATTTCAGGAGGAATCCTGGTATTTCTTGCAGAAGATGTGATCTATTTGGGAGAAATGTGGCCTTTCTGGAAGAAATTGTCCTCTTTTGGGGATAAAAGAGGTATTTGTGGGTGAAAAGGTCCTATTTGAAGGGGGAAACCTGGTATTTCTTGGAGAAGCTGTGATATATTCGGGAGAAATGTGGCATTTCTGGAAGAAACTGTCCTCTTTTGGGGATAAAAGAGGTATTTGTGGTGAAAAGGTCCTATTTGAAGGGGGAAACCTGGTATTTCTTGGAGAAGATGTGATATGTTTGGGAGAAATGTGGCCTTTCTGGAAGAAACTGTCCTCTTTTGGGGATAAAAGAGGTATTTGTGGGTGAAAAGGTCCTATTTGAAGGGGAAAACCTGGTATTTCTTGGAGAAGATGTGATATATTTGGGAGAAATGTGGCATGTCTGGAAGAAACTGTCCTCTTTTGGGGATAAAAGAGGTATTTGTGGGTGAAAAGGTCCTATTTGAAGGGGGAACCCTGGTATTTCTTGGAGAAGATGTGATATATTTGGGAGAAATGTGGCATGTCTGGAAGAAAATGTCCTATTTGGGGGATAAAACAGGTATTTGTGGGTGAAAAGGTCCTATTTCAGGAGGAATCCTGGCATTTCTTGGAGAAGATGTGATCTATTTGGGAGAAATGTGGCATTTCTGGAAGAAACTGTCCTCTTTTGTGGATAAAAGAGGTACTTGTGGGTGAAAAGGTCCTATTTGAAGGGCGAAACCTGGTATTTCTTGGAGAAGATGTGATATATTTGGGAGAAATGTGGCCTTTCTGGAAGAAACTGTCCAATTTTGGGGATCAAACAGGTATTTGTGGGAGAAAAGGTCGTATTTGAAGGGGGAACCGTGGTATTTCTTGGAGGAGATTGGATATATTTGGGAGAAATGTGGCATGTCTGGAAGAAACTGTCCTCTTTTGGGGATAAAACAGGTACTTGTGGGAGAAAAGGTCCTATTTGAAGGGGGAAACCTGGTATTTCTTGGAGAAGATGTGATATATTTGGGTGATATCTGGCATGTCTGGAAGAAAATGTCCTATTTGGGGGGAGAAGGCTGGTATTTGTGGGAGAAAAGGTCCTATTTCAGGAGAAATCCTGGTATTTCTTGGAGGAGATGTGATATATTTGGGAGAAATCCAGCCTTTCTGGAAGAAACTGTCCTATTTTGGGGATAAAAGAGGTATTTGTGGGTGAAAAGGTCCTATTTGAAGGGGGAAATGTGGTATTTCTTGGAGAAGATGTGATATATTTGGGAGAAATCTGGCATTTCTGGAAGAAACTGTCCTCTTTTGGGGATAAAACAGGTATTTGTGGGTGAAAATTTCCTATTTGAAGGGGGAAAGCTGGTATTTCTTGGAGAAGATGTGATATATTTGGGAGAAATGTGGCCTTTCTGGAAGAAACTGTCCAATTTTGGGGATAAAAGAGGTATTAGTGGTTGAAAAGGTCCTATTTGAAGGGGGAAACGTGGTATTTGTGGGAGAAGATGTGATTTATTTGGGAGAAAAGTGGCATTTCTGGAAGAAACTGTCCTCTTTTGGGGATCAAAGAGGTATTTGTGGGTGAAAAGGTCCTATTTGAAGGGGGAAACCTGGTATTTCTTGGAGAAGATGTGATCTATTTGGGAGAAATCTGGCATTTCTGGAAGAAACTGTCCTATTTGAGGGATAAAACAGGTATTTGTGGTTGAAAAGGTCCTAATTGAAGGGGGAAACCTGGTATTTCTTGGAGAAGATGTGATATATTTGGGAGAAATGTGGCATGTCTGGAAGAAACTGTCCTATTTTGGGGATAAAAGAGGTATTTGTGGGTGAAAAGGTCCTATTTGAAGGGGGAACCCTGGTATTTCTTGGAGAAGATGTGATCTATTTGGGAGAAATGTGGCATTTCTTGAAGAAACTGTCCTCTTTTGGGGATAAAAGATGTATTTGTGGGTGAAAAGGTCCTATTTGAGGGGGAAACCTGGTATTTCTTGGAGAAGATGTGATATATTTGGGAGAAATGTGGCATTTCTGGAAGAAACTGTCCTCTTTTGGGGATAAAAGAGGTATTTGTGGGTGAAAAGGTCCTATTTGAAGGGGGAAACCTGGTATTTCTTGGAGAAGATGTGATCTATTTGGGAGAAATGTGGCATTTCTGGAAGAAACTGTCCTCTTTTGGGGATAAAAGAGGTATTTGTGGGTGAAAAGGTCCTATTTGAAGGGGGAAACCTGGTATTTCTTGGAGAAGATGTGATCTATTTGGGAGAAATGTGGCCTTTCTGGAAGAAACTGTCCTCTTTTGGGGATAAAAGAGGGATGTGTGGGTGAAAAGGTCCTATTTGAAGGGGGAAACCTGGTATTTCTTGGAGAAGATGTGATATATTTGGGAGAAATGTGGCATTTCTGGAAGAAACTGTCCTATTTTGGGGATAAAAGAGGTATTTGTGGGTGAAAAGGTCCTATTTGAAGGGGGAAACTTGGTATTTCTTGGAGAAGATGTGATATATTTGGGAGAAATGTGGCATGTCTGGAAGAAACTGTCCTCTTTTGGGGATACAAGAGGTATTTGTGGGTGAAAAGGTCCTATTTCAGGAGGAATCCTGGCATTTCTTGGAGAAGATGTGATATATTGGGGAGAAATGTGGCATTTCTGGACGTAACTGTTTTATTTTGGGGATAAAAGAGGTATTTGTGGGTGATAAGGTCCTATTTGAAGGGGGAACCCTGGTATTTCTTGGAGAAGATGTGATCTATTTGGGAGAAATCTGGCATTTCTGGAAGAAACTGTCCTATTTGGGGGGAGAAGGCTGGTATTTGTGGGTGAAAAGGTCCTATTTCGGGTGGAATCCTGGTATTTCTTGGAGAAGATGTGATATATTTGGGAGAAATTTGGCATTTCTGGAAGAAACTGTCCTCTTTTGGGGATAAAAGAGGTATTTGTGGGTGAAAAGGTCCTATTTCAGGAGGAATCCTGGTATTTCTTCGAGAAGATGTGATCTATTTGGGAGAAATGTGGCCTTTCTGGAAGAAACTGTCCTCTTTTGGGGATAAAAGAGGTATTTGTGGGTGAAAAGGTCCTATTTGAAGGGGGAAACCTGGTATTTCTTGGAGAAGATGTGATTTATTTGGGAGAAATGTGGCCTTTCTGGAAGAAACTGTCCTCTTTTGGGGATAAAAGAGGTATTTGTGGGTGAAAAGGTCCTATTTGAAGGGGGAAACCTGGTATTTCTTGGAGAAGATGTGATCTTTTTGGGAGAAATGTGGCATTTCTGGAAGAAACTGTCCTATTTTGGGGATAAAAGAGGTATTTGTGGGTGAAAAGGTCCTATTTGAAGGGGGAAACCTGGTATTTCTTGGAGAAGATGTGATATATTTGGGAGATATGTGGCATTTCTGGCAGAAACTGTCCTATTTTGGGGATAAAAGAGGTATTTGTGGGTGAAAAGGTCCTATTTGAAGGGGGAAACTTGGTATTTCTTGGAGAAGATGTGATATATTTGGGAGAAATGTGGCATGTCTGGAGGAAACTGTCCTATTTTGGGGATAAAACAGGTATTTGTGGGTGAAAAGGTCCTATTTGAAGGGGGAAACCTGGTATTTCTTGGAGAAGATGTGATATGTTTGGGAGAAATGTGGTATTTCTGGACGTAACTGTCCTCTTTTGGGGATAAAAGAGGTATTTGTGGGTGATAAGGTCCTATTTGAAGGGGGAAACCTGGTATTTCTTGGAGAAGATGTGATCTATTTGGGTGAAATGTGGCATTTCTGGAAGAAACTGTCCTATTTTGGGGGAGAAGGCTGGTATTTGTGGGAGAAAAGGTCCTATTTCAGGAGGAATGCTGGTATTTCTTGGAGAAGATGTGATATATTTGGGAGAAATGTGGCATTTCTGGAAGAAACTGTCCTATTTGAGGGATAAAAGAGGTATTTGTGGGTGAAAAGGTCCTATTTCAGGAGGAATCCTGGTATTTCTTGGAGAAGATGTGATATATTTGGGAGAAATGTGGCGTTTCTGTAAGAAACTGTCCTCTTTTGTGGATAAAAGAGGTATTTGTGGGTGAAAAGGTCCTATTTGAAGGGGGAAAACTGGTATTTCTTGGAGAAGATGTGATATATTTGGGTGGTATGAGGCATGTCTGGAAGAAAATGTACTATTTGGGGGGAGAAGGCTGGTATTTGTGGGAGAAAAGGTCCTATTTCAGGAGGAATCCTGGTATTTCTTGGAGGAGATGTGATATATTTGGGAGAAATGTGGCCTTTCTGGAAGAAACTGTCCTATTTTGGGGATAAAACAGGTATTTGTGGGTGAAAAGGTCCTATTTGAAGGGGGAACCCTGGTTTATCTTGGAGAAGATGAGATATATTTGGGAGAAATCTGGCATTTCTGGAAGAAACTGTCCTCTTTTGGGGATAAAACAGGTATTTGTGGGTGAAAATTTCCTATTTGAAGGGGGAAAGCTGGTATTTCTTGGAGAAGATGTGATATGTTTGGGAGAAATGTGGCATTTCTGGAAGAAACTGTCCTATTTTGGGGATAAAACAGGTATTTGTGGGTGAAAAGGTCCTATTTGAAGGGGGAAAGCTGGTATTTCTTGGAGAAGATGTGATATATTTGGGAGAAATCTGGCATTTCTGGAAGAATATGTCCAATTTGAGGGATAAAACAGGTATTTGTGGTTGAAAAGGTCCTATTAGAAGGGGGAAACCTGGTATTTCTTGGAGAAGATGTGATCTATTTGGGAGAAATGTGGCATGTCAGGAAGAAACTGTCCTCTTTTGGGGATAGAAGAGGTATTTGTGGGTGATAAGGTCCTATTTGAAGGGGGAACCCTGGTATTTCTTGGAGAAGATGTGATCTATTTGGGAGAAATGTGGCATTTCTGGAAGAAAATGTCCAATTTTGGGGATAAAAGAGGTATTTCATGGAGAAAAGGTCCTAATTCAAGGGGGAAACCTGGTATTTCTTGGAGAAGATGTGATATATTTGGGAGAAATGTGGCATGTCTGGAAGAAACTGTCCTCTTTTGGGGATAAAACAGGTATTTGTGGGTGAAAAGGTCCTATTTGAAGGGGGAAACCTGGTATTTCTTGGAGAAGATGTGATATATTTGGGAGAAATGTGGCCTTTCTGGAAGAAACTGTCCTCTTTTGTGGATAAAAGAGGTATTTGTGGGTGAGAAGGTCCTATTTGAAGGGGGAAACCTGGTATTTCTTGGAGAAGATGTGATATATTTGGGAGAAATGTGGCATGTCTGGAAGAAACTGTCCTCTTTTGGGGATAAAAGAGGTATTTGTGGGTGAAAAGGTCCTATTTGAAGGGGGAAACCTGGTATTTCTTGGAGAAGATGTGATCTATTTGGGAGAAATGTGGCATGTCTGGAAGAAACTGTCCTCTTTTGGGGATAAAAGAGGTATTTGTGGGTGAAAAGGTCCTATTTCAAGGAGGAATCCTGGTATTTCTTGGCGAAGATGTGATCTATTTGGGAGAAATGTGGCATTTCTGGACGTATCTCTTCTATTTTGGGGATAAAAGAGGTATTTGTGGTTGATAAGGTCCTATTAGAAGGGGGAAAGCCTGGTATTTCTTGGAGAAGATGTGATCTATTTGGGAGAAATCTGGCATTTCTGGAAGAAACTGTCCTCTTTTGGGGATAAAAGAGGTATTTGTGGGAGAAAAGGTCCTATTTCAGGAGGAATCCTGGTATTTCTTGGAGAACATGTGATCTATTTTGGAGAAATGTGGCATTTCTGGAAGAAAATGTCCTATTTGAGGGATAAAAGAGGTATTTGTGGGTGAAAAGGTCCTATTTCAGGAGGAATCCTGGTATTTCTTGGAGAAGATGTGATATATTTGGGAGAAATGTGGCCTTTCTGGAAGAAACCGTCCTCTTTTGGGGATAAAAGAGGTATTTGTGGGTGAAAAGGTCCTATTTGAAGGGGGAAACCTGGTATTTCTTGGAGAAGATGTGATCTATTTGGGAGAAATGTGGCATGTCTGGAAGAAACTGTCCTCTTTTGGGGATAAAAGAGGTATTTGTGGGTGAAAAGGTCCTATTTGAAGGGGGAAAGCTGATATTTCTTGGAGAAGATGTGATCTATTTGGGAGAAATGTGGCATTTCTGGAAGAAACTGTCCTATTTTGGGGATAAAAGAGGTATTTGTGGGTGAAAAGGTCCTATTTGAAGGGGGAAAACTGGTATTTCTTGGAGAAGATGTGATATATTTGGGAGAAATCCAGCCTTTCTGGAAGAAACTGTCCTATTTTGGGGATAAAACAGGTATTTGTGGGAGAAAAGGTCCTATTTGATGGGGGAAACCTGGTATTTCTTGGAGAAGATGTGATATATTTGGGAGAAATGTGGCATTTCTGGAAGAAACTGTTGTATTTTGGGCATAAAACAGGTATTTGTGGGTGAAAAGGTCCTATTTGAAGGGGGAAACCTGGTATTTCTTGGAGAAGATGTGATCTATTTGGGAGAAATGTGGCATGTCTGGAAGAAACTGTCCTCTTTTGGGGATAAAAGAGGTATTTGTGGGTGAAAGGGTCCTATTTGAAGGGGGAAACCTGGTATTTCTTGGAGAAGATGTGATATGTTTGGGAGAAATGTGGCATTTCTGGACGTAACTGTTCTATTTTGGGGATAAAAGAGGTATTTGTGGGAGAAAAGGTCCTATTTGAAGGGGGAAACCTGGTATTTCTTGGAGAAGATGTGATCTATTTGGGAGAAATCTGGCATTTCTGGAAGAAACTGTCCTATTTGGTGGGAGAAGGCTGGTATTTGTGGGAGAAAAGCTCCTATTTCAGGAGGAATCCTGGTATTTCTTGGAGAAGATGTGATCTATTTGGGAGAAATGTGGCATTTCTGGAAGAAAGTGTCCTGTTTGGGGGATAAAAGAGGTATTTGTGGGTGAAAAGGTCCTATTTCAGGAGGAATCCTGGTATTTCTTGGAGAAGATGTGATCTATTTGGGAGAAATGTGGCCTTTCTGGAAGAAACTGTCCTCTTTTGGGGATAAAAGAGGTATTTGTGGGTGAAAAGGTCCTATCTGAAGGGGGAAACCTGGTATTTCTTGGAGAAGATGTGATATATTTGGGAGAAATCCAGCCTTTCTGGAAGAAACAGTCCTATTTTGTGTATAAAACAGGTATTTGTGGGTGAAAAGGTCCTATTTGAAGGGGGAACCCTGGTATTTCTTGGAGAAGATGTGATATGTTTGGGAGAAATGTGGCCTTTCTGGAAGAAACTGTCCTATTTTGGGGATAAAAGAGGTATTTGTGGGTGAAAAGGTCCTATTTGGAGGGGGAACCCTGGTATTTCTTGGAGAAGATGTGATATATTTGGGAGAAATGTGGCATGTCTGGAAGAAACTGTCCTCTTTTGGGGATGAAAAAGGTATTTGTGTTAGAAAAGGCCCTATTTGAAGGGGGAAACCTGGTATTTCTTGGAGAAGATGTGATCTATTTGGGAGAAATGTGGCATTTCTGGACGTAACTGTTCTATTTTGGGTATAAAAGAGGTATTTGTGGGTGATAAGGTCCTATTTGAAGGGGGAAAGCTGGTATTTCTTGGAGAAGATGTGATCTATTTGGGAGAAATCTGGCATTTCTGGAAGAAACTGTCATATTTGGGGGGAGAAGGCTGGTATTTGTGGGAGAAATGTCCTATTTCAGGAGGAATCCTGGTATTTCTTGGAGAAGATGTGATCTATTTTGGAGAAATGTGGCATTTCAGGAAGAAACTGTCCTATTTGAGGGATAAAAGAGGTATTTGTGGGTGAAAAGGTCGTATTGCAGGAGGAATCCTGGTATTTCTTGGAGAAGATGTGATCTATTTGGGAGAAATGTGGCATTTCTGGAAGAAACTGTCCTCTTTTGGGGATAAAAGAGGTATTTGTGGGTGAAAAGGTCCTATTTGAAGGGGGAAACCTGGTATTTCTTGGAGAAGATGTGATATATTTGGGAGAAATGTGGCATGTCTGGAAGAAATTGTCCTGTTTTGGGGATCAAACAGGTATTTGTGGGAGAAAAGGTCCTATTTGAAGGGGGAACCGTGGTATTTCTTGGAGGAGATTGGATATATTTGGGAGAAATATGGCATGTCTGGAAGAAACTGTCCTCTTTTGGGGATAAAACAGGTACTTGTGGGAGAAAAGGTCCTATTTGAAGGGGGTATCCTGGTATTTCATGGAGAAGATGTGATATATTTGGGTGAAATGTGGCATTTCTGGAAGAAACTGTTCTATTTTGGGGATAAAAGAGGTATTTGTGGGTGAAAAGGTCCTATGTGAAGGGGGAAACCTGGTATTTCTTGGAGAAGATGTGATATATTCGGGTGATATTTGGCATGTCTGGAAGAAAATGTCCTATTTGGGGGGAGAAGGCTGGTATTTGTGGGAGAAAAGGTCCTATTTCAGGAGGAATCCTGGTATTTCTTGGAGAAGATGTGATCTATTTGGGAGAAATCTGGCATTTCTGGCAGAAACTGTCGTATTTTGGGGATAAAAGAGGTATTTGTGGGTGAAAAGGTCCTATTTGAAGGGGGAAAGCTGGTATTTATTGGAGAAGATGTGCTATATTTGGGAGAAATGTGGCATTTCTGGAAGAAACTGTCCTATTTTGGGGATAGAAGAGGTATTTGTGCGTGCAAAGGTCCTATTTGAAGGGGGAAACGTGGTATTTCTTGGAGGAGATCTGATATATTTGGGAGAAATGTGGCATTTCTGGAAGAAACTGTCCTATTTGGGGGATAAAAGAGGTATTTGTGGGTGAAAAGGTCCTATTTGAAGGGGGAAACCTGGTATTTCTTGGAGAAGATGTGATCTATTTGGGAGAAATGTGGCATGTCTGGAAGAAACTGTCCTATTTTGGGGATAAAAGAGGTATTTGTGGGTGAAAAGGTCCTATTTGAAGGGGGAAACGTGGTATTTCTTGGAGAAGATGTGGTATATTTGGGAGAAATGTGGCATTTCTGGAAGGAACTGTCCTCTTTTGGGGATAAAACAGGTCTTTGTGGGTGAAAAGGTCCTATTTGAAGGGGGAACCCTGGTATATCTTTGAGAAGATGTGATATATTTGGGAGAAATCTGGCATTTCTGGAAGAAACTGTCCTCTTTTGGGGATAAAAGAGGGATGTGTGGGTGAAAAGGTCCTATTTGAAGGGGGAAACCTGGTATTTCTTGGAGAAGATGTGATATATTTGGGAGAAATGTGGCCTTTCTGGAAGAAAATGTCCTCTTTTGGGGATAAAAGAGGTATTTGTGGAAGATAAGGTCCAATTTGAAGGGGGAAACGTGGTATTTCTTGGCGAAGATGTGATCTATTTGGGAGAAATGTGGCATGTCTGGAAGAAGCTGTCCAATTTTGGGGATAAAAGAGGTATTTGTGGGTGAAAAGGTCCTATTTGAAGGGGGAAACGTGGTATTTCTTGGAGAAGATGTGATCTATTTGGGAGAAATGTGGCATGTCTGGAAGAAACTGTCCTATTTGGGGGATAAAACAGGTAATTGTGGGAGAAAAGGTCCTATTTGAAGGGGGAAAGCTGGTATTTCTTGGAGAAGATGTGATCTATTTGGGAGAAATGTGGCCTTTCTGGAAGAAAATGTCCAATTTGGGGGGAGAAGGCTGGTAGTTTTGGGTGAGAAGGTCCTATTTCAGGAGGAATCCTCGCATTTCTTGGAGAAGATGTGATATATTTGGGAGAAATGTGGCCTTTCTGGAAGAAAATGTCCAATTTGGGGGGAGAAGGCTGGTAGTTTTGGGTGAGAAAGTCCTCTTTCAGGAGGAATCCTGCTATTTCTTGGAGAAGATGTGATATATTTGGGAGAAATGTGGCCTTTCCGGAAGAAACTGTCCTCGTTTGGGGATAAAAGAGGTAATAGTGTTTGAAAAGGTCCTATTTGAAGGGGGAAACCTGGTATTTCTTGGAGAAGATGTGATATATTTGGGAGAAATCTGGCATTTCTGGAAGAAAATGTCCTATTTTGGGGATAAAAGAGGTATTTGTGGGTGAAAAGTTCCTATTTGAAGGGGGAAAGCTGGTATTTCTTGGAGAAGATGTGATATATTTGGGAGAAATGTGGCATTTCTGGAAGATACTATCGTATTTTGGGCATAGAACAGGTATTTGTGGGAGAAAAGGTCCTATTTGAAGGGGGAAACCTTGTATTTCTTGGAGAAGATGTGATATATTTGGGAGAAATGTGGCATTTCTGGAAGAAACTGTCCTATTTTGGGGATAAAAGAGGTATTTGTGGGTGAAAAGGTCCTATTTGAAGGGGGAAAGCTGGTATTTCTTGGAGAAGATGTGATATATTTGGGAGAAATGTGGCATTTCTGGAAGAAACTGTCCTATTTTGAGGATAAAAGAGGTATTTGTGGGTGAAAAGGTCCTATTTGAATGGGGAACCCTGGTATTTCTTGGAGAAGATGTGATATATTTGGGAGAAATGTGGCATGTCTGGAAGAAACTGTCCTCTTTTGGGGATAAAAGAGGTATTTGTGGGTGAAAAGGTCCTATTTCAGGAGGAATCCTGGTATTTCTTGGAGAAGATGTGATATATTTGGGAGAAATGTGGCATTTCTGGAAGAAACTGTCCAATTTTGGGGATAAAAGAGGTATTTGTGGGTGAAAAGGTCCTATTTCAAGGAGGAATCCTGGTATTTCTTGGCGAAGATGTGATCTATTTGGGAGAAATGTGGCATTTCTGGACGTATCTCTTCTATTTTGGGGATAAAAGAGGTATTTGTGGTTGATAAGGTCCTATTTGAAGGGGGAAAGCCTGGTATTTCTTGGAGAAGATGTGATCTATTTGGGAGAAATCTGGTATTTCTGGAAGAAACTGTCCTCTTTTGGGGATAAAAGAGGTATTTGTGGAAGATAAGGTCCAATTTGAAGGGGGAAACGTGGTATTTCTTGGCGAAGATGTGATCTATTTGGGAGAAATGTGGCATGTCTGGAAGAAGCTGTCCAATTTTGGGGATAAAAGAGGTATTTGTGGGTGAAAAGGTCCTATTTGAAGGGGGAAACCTGGTATTTCTTGGAGAAGATGTGATCTATTTGGGAGAAATGTGGCATGTCTGGAAGAAACTGTCCTATTTGGGGGATAAAACAGGTAATTGTGGGAGAAAAGGTCCTATTTGAAGGGGGAAAGCTGGTATTTCTTGGAGAAGATGTGATCTATTTGGGAGAAATGTGGCCTTTCTGGAAGAAAATGTCCAATTTGGGGGGAGAAGGCTGGTAGTTTTGGGTGAGAAGGTCCTATTTCAGGAGGAATCCTCGCATTTCTTGGAGAAGATGTGATATATTTGGGAGAAATGTGGCCTTTCTGGAAGAAAATGTCCAATTTGGGGGGAGAAGGCTGGTAGTTTTGGGTGAGAAAGTCCTCTTTCAGGAGGAATCCTGCTATTTCTTGGAGAAGATGTGATATATTTGGGAGAAATGTGGCCTTTCCGGAAGAAACTGTCCTCTTTTGGGGATAAAAGAGGTATTAGTGTTTGAAAAGGTCCTATTTGAAGGGGGAAACCTGGTATTTCTTGGAGAAGATGTGATATATTTGGGAGAAATGTGGCATGTCTGGAAGAAAATGTCCTATTTTGGGGATAAAAGAGGTATTTGTGGGTGAAAAGTTCCTATTTGAAGGGGGAAAGCTGGTATTTCTTGGAGAAGATGTGATATATTTGGGAGAAATGTGGCATTTCTGGAAGATACTATCGTATTTTGGGCATAGAACAGGTATTTGTGGGAGAAAAGGTCCTATTTGAAGGGGGAAACCTTGTATTTCTTGGAGAAGATGTGATATATTTGGGAGAAATGTGGCATTTCTGGAAGAAACTGTCCTATTTTGGGGATAAAAGAGGTATTTGTGGGTGAAAAGGTCCTATTTGAAGGGGGAAAGCTGGTATTTCTTGGAGAAGATGTGATATATTTGGGAGAAATGTGGCATTTCTGGAAGAAACTGTCCTATTTTGAGGATAAAAGAGGTATTTGTGGGTGAAAAGGTCCTATTTGAATGGGGAACCCTGGTATTTCTTGGAGAAGATGTGATCTATTTGGGAGAAATGTGGCATGTCTGGAAGAAACTGTCCTCTTTTGGGGATAAAAGAGGTATTTGTGGGTGAAAAGGTCCTATTTGAAGGGGGAAAGCTGGTATTTCTTGGAGAAGATGTGATATATTTGGGAGAAATGTGGCATTTCTGGAAGAAACTGTCCTCTTTTGGGGATAAAAGAGGTATTTGTGGGTGAAAAGGTCCTATTTCAAGGAGGAATCCTGGTATTTCTTGGCGAAGATGTGATCTATTTGGGAGAAATGTGGCATTTCTGGACGTATCTCTTCTATTTTGGGGATAAAAGAGGTATTTGTGGTTGATAAGGTCCTATTTGAAGGGGGAAAGCCTGGTATTTCTTGGAGAAGATGTGATCTATTTGGGAGAAATCTGGCATTTCTGGAAGAAACTGTCCTCTTTTGGGGATAAAAGAGGTATTTGTGGGAGAAAAGGTCCTATTTCAGGAGGAATCCTGGTATTTCTTGGAGAACTTGTGATCTATTTTGGAGAAATGTGGCATTTCTGGAAGAAAATGTCCTATTTGAGGGATAAAAGAGGTATTTGTGGGTGAAAAGGTCCTATTTCAGGAGGAATCCTGGTATTTCTTGGAGAAGATGTGATCTATTTGGGAGAAATGTGGCCTTTCTGGAAGAAACCGTCCTCTTTTGGGGATAAAAGAGGTATTTGTGGGTGAAAAGGTCCTATTTGAAGGGGGAAAGCTGGTATTTCTTGGAGAAGATGTGATCTATTTGGGAGAAATGTGGCATTTCTGGAAGAAACTGTCCTCTTTTGGGGATAAAAGAGGTATTTGTGGGTGAAAAGGTCCTATTTGAAGGGGGAAAGCTGATATTTCTTGGAGAAGATGTGATATATTTGGGAGAAATGTGGCATTTCTGGAAGAAACTGTCCTCTTTTGGGGATAAAAGACGTATTTGTGGGTGAAAAGGTCCTATTTGAAGGGGGAAAACTGGTATTTCTTGGAGAAGATGTGATATATTTGGGAGAAATCCAGCCTTTCTGGAAGAAACTGTCCTATTTTGGGGATAAAAGAGGTATTTGTGGGTGAAAAGGTCCTATTTGAAGGGGGAAACCTGGTATTTCTTGGAGAAGATGTGATATATTTGGGAGAAATGTGGCATTTCTGGAAGAAACTGTCCTATTTTGGGGATAAAAGAGGTATTTGTGGGTGATAAGGTCCTATTTGAAGGGGGAAACCTGGTATTTCTTGGAGAAGATGTGATATATTTGGGAGAAATGTGGCATGTCTGGAAGAAACTGTCCTATTTTCGGGATACAAGAGGTATTTGTGGGTGAAAGGGTCCTATTTGAAGGGGGAAACCTGGTATTTCTTGGAGAAGATGTGATATGTTTGGGAGAAATGAGGCATTTCTGGACGTAACTTTTCTATTTTGGGGATAAAAGAGGTATTTGTGGGAGAAAAGGTCCTATTTGAAGGGGGAAACCTGGTATTTCTTGGAGAAGATGTGATCTATTTGGGAGAAATCTGGCATTTCTGGAAGAAACTGACCTATTTGGTGGGAGAAGGCTGGTATTTGTGGGAGAAAAGGTCCTATTTCAGGAGGAATCCTGGTATTTCTTGGAGAAGATGTGATCTATTTGGGAGAAATGTGGCATTTCTGGAAGAAAGTGTCCTGTATGGGGGATAAAAGAGGTATTTGTGGGTGAAAAGGTCCTATTTCAGGAGGAATCCTGGTATTTCTTGGAGAAGATGTGATCTATTTGGGAGAAATGTGGCCTTTCTGGAAGAAACTGTCCTCTTTTGGGGATAAAAGAGGTATTTGTGGGTGAAAAGGTCCTATCTGAAGGGGGAAACCTGGTATTTCTTGGAGAAGATGTGATATATTTGGGAGAAATCCAGCCTTTCTGGAAGAAACTGTCCTATTTGGGGGATAAAACAGGTATTTGTGGGTGAAAAGGTCCTATTTGAAGGGGGAAACCTGGTATTTCTTGGAGAAGATGTGATATGTTTGGGAGAAATGTGGCATTTCTGGAAGAAACTGTCCTATTTTGGGGATAAAAGAGGTATTTGTGGGTGAAAAGGTCCTATTTGGAGGGGGAACCCTGGTATTTCTTGGAGAAGATGTGATCTATTTGGGAGAAATGTGGCATGTCTGGAAGAAACTGTCCTCTTTTGGGGATGAAAAAGGTATTTGTGTTAGAAAAGGCCCTATTTGAAGGGGGAAACCTGGTATTTCTTGGAGAAGATGTGATCTATTTGGGAGAAATGTGGCATTTCTGGACGTAACTGTTCTATTTTGGGTATAAAAGAGGTATTTGTGGGTGATAAGGTCCTATTTGAAGGGGGAAAGCTGGTATTTCTTGGAGAAGATGTGATCTATTTGGGAGAAATCTGGCATTTCTGGAAGAAACTGTCCTATTTGGGGGGAGAAGGCTGGTATTTGTGGGAGAAATGTCCTATTTCAGGAGGAATCCTGGTATTTCTTGGAGAAGATGTGATCTATTTTGGAGAAATGTGGCATTTCTGGAAGAAACTGTCCTATTTGAGGGATAAAAGAGGTATTTGTGGGTGAAAAGGTCCTATTGCAGGAGGAATCCTGGTATTTCCTGGAGAAGATGTGATCTATTTGGGAGAAATGTGGCATTTCTGGAAGAAACTGTCCTCTTTTGGGGATAAAAGAGGTATTTGTGGGTGAAAAGGTCCTATTTGAAGGGGGAAACCTGGTATTTCTTGGAGAAGATGTGATATATTTGGGAGAAATGTGGCATGTCTGGAAGAAAATGTCCTGTTTTGGGGATCAAACAGGTATTTGTGGGAGAAAAGGTCCTATTTGAAGGGGGAACCGTGGTATTTCTTGGAGGAGATTGGATATATTTGGGAGAAATGTGGCATGTCTGGAAGAAACTGTCCTCTTTTGGGGATAAAACAGGTACTTGTGGGAGAAAAGGTCCTATTTGAAGGGGGTATCCTGGTATTTCTTGGAGAAGATGTGATATATTTGGGTGAAATGTGGCATTTCTGGAAGAAACTGTTCTATTTTGGGGATAAAAGAGGTATTTGTGGGTGAAAAGGTCCTATTTCAGGAGGAAACCTGGTATTTCTTGGAGAAGATGTGATATATTTGGGTGATATTTGGCATGTCTGGAAGAAAATGTCCTATTTGGGGGGAGAAGGCTGGTATTTGTGGTTGAAAAGGTCCTATTTGAAGGGGGAAAGCTGGTATTTCTTGGAGAAGATGTGATCTATTTGGGAGAAATCTGGCATTTCTGGCAGAAACTGTCCTATTTTGGGGATAGAAGAGGTATTTGTGCGTGCAAAGGTCCTATTTGAAGGGGGAAACGTGGTATTTCTTGGAGGAGATCTGATATATTTGGGAGAAATGTGGCATTTCTGGAAGAAAATGTCCTATTTGGGGGATAAAAGAGGTATTTCTTGGTGAAAAGGTCCTATTTGAAGGGGGAAACCTGGTATTTCTTGGAGTAGATGTGATCTATTTGGGAGAAATGTGGCATGTCTGGAAGAAACTGTCCTATTTTGGGGATAAAAGAGGTATTTGTGGGTGAAAAGGTCCTATTTGAAGGGGGAAACCTGGTATTTCTTGGAGAAGATGTGGTATATTAGGGAGAAATGTGGCATTTCTGGAAGGAACTGTCCTCATTTGGGGATAAAACAGGTCTTTGTGGGTGAAAAGGTCCTATTTGAAGGGGGAACCCTTGTATATCTTTGAGATGATGTGATATATTTGGGAGAAATCTGGCATTTCTGGAAGAAACTGTCCTCTTTTGGGGATAAAAGAGGGATGTGTGGGTGAAAAGGTCCTATTTGAAGGGGGAAAGCTGGTATTTCTTGGAGAAGATGTGATATATTTGGGAGAAATGTGGCATTTCTGGAAGAAACTGTCCTCTTTTGGGGATAAAAGAGGTATTTGTGGGTGATAAGGTCCAATTTGAAGGGGGAAACGTGGTATTTCTTGGCGAAGATGTGATCTATTTGGGAGAAATGTGGCATGTCTGGAAGAAGCTGTCCAATTTTGGGGATAAAAGAGGTATTTGTGGGTGAAAAGGTCCTATTTGAAGGGGGAAACGTGGTATTTCTTGGAGAAGATGTGATATATTTGGGAGAAATGTGGCATGTCTGGAAGAAACTGTCCTATTTGGGGGATAAAACAGGTAATTGTGGGAGAAAAGGTCCTATTTGAAGGGGGAAAGCTGGTATTTCTTGGAGAAGATGTGATCTATTTGGGAGAAATGTGGCCTTTCTGGAAGAAAATGTCCAATTTGGGGGGAGAAGGCTGGTAGTTTTGGGTGAGAAGGTCCTATTTCAGGAGGAATCCTCGCATTTCTTGGAGAAGATGTGATATATTTGGGAGAAATGTGGCCTTTCTGGAAGAAAATGTCCAATTTGGGGGGAGAAGGCTGGTAGTTTTGGGTGAGAAAGTCCTCTTTCAGGAGGAATCCTGCTATTTCTTGGAGAAGATGTGATATATTTGGGAGAAATGTGGCCTTTCTGGAAGAAACTGTCCTATTTTGGGGATAAAACAGGTATTTGTGGGTGAAAAGGTCCTATTTAAAGGGGGAAACCAGGTATTTCTTGGAGAAGATGTGATATATTTGGGAGAAATCTGGCATTTCTGGAAGAAAATGTCCTATTTTGGGGATAAAAGAGGTATTTGTGGGTGAAAAGTTCCTATTTGAAGGGGGAATGCTGGTATTTCTTGGAGAAGATGTGATATATTTGGGAGAAATGTGGCATTTCTGGAAGATACTATCGTATTTTGGGCATAGAACAGGTATTTGTGGGAGAAAAGGTCCTATATGAAGGGGGAAACCTTGTATTTCTTGGAGAAGATGTGATATATTTGGGAGAAATGTGGCATTTCTGGAAGAAACTGTCCTATTTTGGGGATAAAAGAGGTATTTGTGGGTGAAAAGGTCCTATTTGAAGGGGGAAAGCTGGTATTTCTTGGAGAAGATGTGATATATTTGGGAGAAATGTGGCATTTCTGGAAGAAACTGTCCTCTTTTGGGGATAAAAGAGGCATGTGTGGGTGAAAAGGTCCTATTTGAAGGGGGAAAGCTGGTATTTCTTGGAGAAGATGTGATATATTTGGGAGAAATGTGGCATTTCTGGAAGAAACTGTCCTCTTTTGGGGATAAAAGAGGTATTTGTGGGTGAAAAGGTCCTATTTGAAGGGGGAACCCTGGTATTTCTTGGAGAAGATGTGATATATTTGGGAGAAATGTGGCATTTCTGGAAGAAACTGTCCTATTTGGTGGGAGAAGGCTGGTATTTGTGGGAGAAAAGGTCCTATTTCAGGAGGAATCCTGGTATTTCTTGGAGAAGATGTGATCTATTTGGGAGAAATGTGGCATTTCTGGAAGAAACTGTCCTATTTGAGGGATAAAAGAGGTATTTGTGGGTGAAAAGGTCCTATTTCAGGAGGAATCCTGGTATTTCTTGGAGAAGATGTGATTTATTTGGGAGAAATGTGGCCTTTCTGGAAGAAACTGTCCTCTTTTGGGGATAAAAGAGGTATTTGTGGGTGAAAAGGACCTATTTGAAGGGGGAAACCTGGTATTTCTTGGAGAAGATGTGATATATTTGGGAGAAATGTGGCATTTCTGGAAGAAACTGTCCTCTTTTGGGGATAAAAGAGGTATTTGTGGGTGAAAAGGTCCTATTTGAAGGGGGAAAGCTGATATTTCTTGGAGAAGATGTGATCTATTAGGGAGAAATGTGGCCTTTCTGGAAGAAACTGTCCTATTTTGGGGATAAAAGAGGTATTTGTGGGTGAAAAGGTCCTATTTCCAGGGGGAAACCTGGTATTTCTTGGAGAAGATGTGATATATTTGGGAGAAATCCAGCCTTTCTGGAAGAAACAGTCCTATTTTGTGTATAAAACTGGTATTTATGGGTGAAAAGGTCCTATTTGAAGGGGGAAACCTGGTATTTCTTGGAGAAGATGTGATATGTTTGGGAGAAATTTGGCATTTCTGGAAGAAACTGTCCTCTTTTGGGGATAAAAGAGGTACTTGTGGGTGAAAAGGTCCTATTTGGAGGGGGAACCCTGGTATTTCTTGGAGAAGATGTGATATATTTGGGAGAAATCTGGCATTTCTGGAAGAAACTGTCCTCTTTTGGGGATAAAAGAGGGATGTGTGGGTGAAAAGGTCCTATTTGAAGGGGGAAAGCTGGTATTTCTTGGCGAAGATGTGATCTATTTGGGAGAAATGTGGCATGTCTGGAAGAAACTGTCCTCTTTTGGGGATAAAAGAGGTATTTGTGGGTGAAAAGGTCCTATTTGAAGGGGGAAACGTGGTATTTCTTGGAGAAGATGTGATCTATTTGGGAGAAATGTGGCATGTCTGGAAGAAACTGTCCTACCTGGGGGATAAAACAGGTAATTGTTGGAGAAAAGGTCCTATTTGAAGGGGGAAAGCTGGTATTTCTTGGAGAAGATGTGATCTATTTGGGAGAAATGTGGCATTTCTGGAAGAAAATGTCCAATTTGGGGGGAGAAGGCTGGTAGTTTTGGGTGAGAAGGTCCTATTTCAGGAGGAATCCTGGCATTTCTTGGAGAAGATGTGATATATTTGGGAGAAATGTGGCCTTTCTGGAAGAAAATGTCCAATTTGGGGGGAGAAGGCTGGTAGTTTTGGGTGAGAAAGTCCTCTTTCAGGAGGAATCCTGCTATTTCTTGGAGAAGATGTGATATATTTGGGAGAAATGTGGCCTTTCCGGAAGAAACTGTCCTCTTTTGGGGATAAAAGAGGTATTAGTGTTTGAAAAGGTCCTATTTGAAGGGGGAAACCTGGTATTTCTTGGAGAAGATGTGATATATTTGGGAGAAATGTGGCATGTCTGGAAGAAAATGTCCTATTTTGGGGATAAAAGAGGTATTTGTGGGTGAAAAGTTCCTATTTGAAGGGGGAAAGCTGGTATTTCTTGGAGAAGATGTGATATATTTGGGAGAAATGTGGCATTTCTGGAAGATACTGTCGTATTTTGGGCATAGAACAGGTATTTGTGGGAGAAAAGGTCCTATTTGAAGGGGGAAACCTTGTATTTCTTGGAGAAGATGTGATATATTTGGGAGAAATGTGGCATTTCTGGAAGAAACTGTCCTATTTTGGGGATAAAAGAGGTATTTGTGCGTGCAAAGGTCCTATTTCCAGGGGGAAACGTGGTATTTCTTGGAGAAGATGTGATATATTTGGGAGAAATGTGGCATTTCTGGAAGAAACTGTCCTCTTTTGGGGATAAAAGAGGTATTTCTTGGTGAAAAGGTCCTATTTGAATGGGGAACCCTGGTATTTCTTGGAGAAGATGTGATATATTTGGGAGAAATGTGGCATGTCTGGAAGAAACTGTCCTCTTTTGGGGATAAAAGAGGGATGTGTGGGTGAAAAGGTCCTATTTGAAGGGGGAAAGCTGGTATTTCTTGGAGAAGATGTGATATATTTGGGAGAAATGTGGCATTTCTGGAAGAAACTGTCCTCTTTTGGGGATAAAAGAGGTATTTGTGGGTGAAAAGGTCCTATTTGAAGGGGGAACCCTGGTATTTCTTGGAGAAGATGTGATATATTTGGGAGAAATCTGGCATTTCTGGAAGAAACTGTCCTATTTGGTGGGAGAAGGCTGGTATTTGTGGGAGAAAAGGTCCTATTTCAGGAGGAATCCTGGTATTTCTTGGAGAAGATGTGATCTATTTGGGAGAAATGTGGCATTTCTGGAAGAAACTGTCCTATTTGAGGGATAAAAGAGGTATTTGTGGGTGAAAAGGTCCTATTTCAGGAGGAATCCTGGTATTTCTTGGAGAAGATGTGATTTATTTGGGAGAAATGTGGCCTTTCTGGAAGAAACTGTCCTCTTTTGGGGATAAAAGAGGTATTTGTGGGTGAAAAGGTCCTATTTGAAGGGGGAAACCTGGTATTTCTTGGAGAAGATGTGATATATTTGGGAGAAATGTGGCATTTCTGGCAGAAACTGTCCTCTTTTGGGGATAAAAGAGGTATTTGTGGGTGAAAAGGTCCTAATTCAAGGGGGAAACCTGTTATTTCTAGGAGGAGATGTGATCTATTTGGGAGAAATGTGGCATTTCTGGAAGAAACTGTCCTATTTTGGGGATAAAAGAGGTATTTGTGGGTGAAAAGGTCCTATTTCAAGGGGGAAACCTGGTATTTCTTGGAGAAGATGTGATATGTTTGGGAGAAATGTGGCATTTCTGGAAGAAACTGTCCTATTTTGGGGATAAAAGAGGTATTTGTGCGTGCAAAGGTCCTATTTGAAGGGGGAAATGTGGTATTTCTTGGAGGAGATGTGATATATTTGGGAGAAATGTGGCATTTCTGGAAGAAACTGTCCTATTTGGGGGATAAAAGAGGTATTTGTGGGTGAAAAGGTCCTATTTGAAGGGGGAAACCTGGTATTTCTTGGAGAAGATGTGATATATTTGGGAGAAATGTGGCATGTCTGGAAGAAACTGTCCTCTTTTGGGGATAAAAGAGGTATTTGTGGGTGAAAAGGTCCTATTTGAAGGGGGAAACGTGGTATTTCTTGGAGAAGATGTGGTATACTTGGGAGAAATGTGGCATTTCTGGAAGGAACTGTCATCATTTGGGGATAAAACAGGTCTTTGTGGGTGAAAAGGTCTTATTTGAAGGGGGAACCCTGGTATATCTTTGAGAAGATGTGATATATTTGGGAGAAATCTGGCATTTCTGGAAGAAACTGTCCTCTTTTGGGGATAAAAGAGGGATGTGTGGGTGAAAAGGTCCTATTTGAAGGGGGAAACCTGGTATTTCTTGGAGAAGATGTGATATATTTGGGAGAAATGTGGCATTTCTGGAAGAAACTGTCCTATTTTGGGGATAAAAGAGGTATTTGTGGGTGATAAGGTCCTATTTGAAGGGGGAAACCTGGTATTTCTTGGAGAAGATGTGATCTATTTGGGAGAAATGTGGCATGTCTGGAAGAAGCTGTCCTCTTTTGGGGATAAAAGAGGTATTTGTGGGTGAAAAGGTCCTATTTGAAGGGGGAAACGTGGTATTTCTTGGAGAAGATGTGATCTATTTGGGAGAAATGTGGCATGTCTGGAAGAAACTGTCCTCTTTTGGGGATAAAAGAGGTATTTCATGGAGAAAAGGTCCTAATTCAAGGGGGAAACCTGGTATTTCTTGGAGAAGATGTGATATATTTGGGAGAAATGTGGCATTTCTGGAAGAAACTGTCCTCTTTTGGGGATAAAAGAGGTATTTGTGGGTGAAAAGGTCCTATTTGAAGGGGGAAAGCTGGTATTTCTTGGAGAAGATGTGATATATTTGGGAGATATGTGGCATTTCTGGAAGAAACTGTCCTACTCTGGGGATAAAAGAGGTATTTGTGGGTGAAAAGGTCCTATTTGAAGGGGGAAACCTGGTATTTCTTGGAGAAGATGTGATATATTTGGGAGAAATGTGGCATGTCTGGAAGATACTGTCCTCTTTTGGGGATAAAAGAGGTATTTGTGGGTGAAAAGGTCCTATTTGAAGGGGGAAACCTGGTATTTCTTGGAGAAGATGTGATATATTTGGGAGAAATGTGGCATGTCTGGAAGAAACTGTCCTATTTTGGGGATAAAAGAGGTATTTGTGGGTGAGAAGGTTCTATTTGAAGGGGGAAACGTGGTATTTCTTGGAGAAGATGTGATATATTTGGGAGAAATGTGGCATGTCTGGAAGAAACTGTCCTATTTTGGGGATAAAACATGTATTTGTGGGTGAAAAGGTCTTATTTGAAGGGGGAAAGCTGGTATTTCTTGGAGAAGATGTGATCTATTTGGGAGAAATCTGGCATTTCTGGAAGAAACTGTCCTCTTTTGGGGATAAAAGAGGTATTTGTGGGTGAAAAGGTCCTATTTGAAGGGGGAAAGCTGGTATTTCTTGGAGAAGATGTGATATATTTGGGAGAAATGTGGCCTTTCTGGAAGAAACTGTCCTATTTGGGGGATAAAAGAGGTATGTGTGGGTGAAAAGGTCCTATTTCCAGGGGAAAACCTGGTATTTCTTGGAGAAGATGTGATATATTTGGGAGAAATGTGGCATGTCTGGAAGAAAATGTCCTATTTGGGGGGAGAAGGCTGGTACTTGTTGGAGAAAAGGTCCTATTTCAGGAGGAATCCTGGTATTTCTTGGAGGAGATGTGATATGTTTGGGAGAAATGTGGCCTTTCTGGAAGAAACTGTCCTCTTTTGGGGATAAAAGAGGTATTTGTGGGTGAAAAGGTCCTATTTGAAGGGGTAAACCTGGTATTTCTTGGAGAAGATGTGATCTATTTGGGAGAAATGTGGCATGTCTGGAAGAAACTGTCCTCTTTTGGGGATAAAAGAATTTTTTGTGGGTGAAAAGGTCCTATTTGAAGGGGGAAAGGTGGTATTTCTTGGAGAAGATGTGATCTATTTGGTAGAAATGTGGCATGTCTGGAAGAAACTGTCCTCTTTTGGGGATAAAAGAGGTATTTGTGGGTGAAAAGGTCCTATTTGAAGGGGTAAACCTGGTATTTCT
This sequence comes from Lophura swinhoii, assembly GCA_030408155.1. Taxonomy (NCBI): domain Eukaryota; kingdom Metazoa; phylum Chordata; class Aves; order Galliformes; family Phasianidae; genus Lophura; species Lophura swinhoii. The sequence continues at coordinate 6,503,222 of CM059475.1, forward strand.
TGGAGAAGATGTGATATATTTGGGAGAAATCTGGCATTTCTGGAAGAAACCGTCCTATTTGCGGGGAGAAGCCTGCTATTAGTGGGTGAAAAGGTCCTATTTGAAGGGGGAAAGCTGGTATTTCTTGGAGAAGAGGTGATATATTTGGTAGAAATGTGCCATTTCTGGAAGAAACTGTCCTATTTTGGGGATAAAAGAGGTATTTGTGGGTGAAAAGGTCCTATTTGAAGGGGGAAACCTGGTATTTCTTGGAGAAGATGTGATATGTTTGGGAGAAATGTGGCATGTCTGGAAGAAAATGTCCTATTTCGGGGGAGAAGGGTGGTATTTGTTGGAGAAAAGTTCCTATTTCAGGAGGAATCCTGGTATTTCTTGGAGGAGATGTGATATATTTGGGAGAAATGTGGCCTTTCTGGAAGAAACTGTCCTCTTTTGGGGATAAAAGAGGTATTTGTGGGTGAAAAGGTCCTATTTGAAGGGGGAAACCTGGTATTTCTTGGAGAAGATGTGATCTATTTGGGAGAAATGTGGCATGTCTGGAAGAAACTGTCCTCTTTTGGGGATAAAACAGGTATTTGTGGGAGAAAAGGTCCTATTTGAAGGGGGAAAGCTGGTATTTCTTGGAGAAGATGTGATCTATTTGGGAGAAATGTGGCATGTCTGGAAGAAACTGTCCTATTTTGGGGATAAAAGAGGTATTTGTGGGTGAAAAGGTGCTATTTGAAGGGGGAAATCTGGTATTTCTTGGAGAAGATGTGATCTATTTGGGAGAAATGTGGCCTTTCTGGAAGAAACTGTCCTATTTGGGGGATAAAACAGGTATTTGTGGGAGAAAAGGTCCTATTTGAAGGGGGAAACGTGGTATTTCTTGGAGAAGATGTGATCTATTTGGGAGAAATGTGGCCTTTCTGGAAGAAACGGTCCTCTTTTGGGGTTAAAAGAGGTTTTTTTGGGGAATAGGTCCTATTTGAAGGGGGAAACGTGGTATTTCTTAGAGAAGATGTGATATATTTGGGAGAAATGTGGCATTTCTGGAAGAAACTGTCCTCTTATGGGGATAGAACAGGTATTTGTGGGTGAAAAGGTCCTATTTCCAGGGGAAAACCTGGTATTTCTTGGAGAAGATGTGATATATTTGGGAGAAATCTGGCATTTCTGGAAGAAACTGTCTTATTTGGGGGGAGAAGCCTGCTTTTATTGGTGAAAAGGTCCTATTTGAAGGGGGAAAGCTGGTATTTCTTGGAGAAGAGGTGATATATTTGGGAGAAATGTGCCATTTCTTGAAGAAACTGTCCTATTTTGGGGATAAAACAGCTATTTGTGGTTGAAAAGGTCCTATTTGAAGGGGGAAACCTGGTATTTCTTGGAGAAGATGTGATCTATTTGGGAGAAATGTGGCATTTGTGGAATAAACTGTCCTATTTGGGGGGAGAAGGCTGGTATTTGTGGGAGGAAAGGTCCTCTTTCAGGAGGAATCCTGGTATTTCTTGGAGAATATGTGATCTATTTGGGAGAAATGTGGCATGTCTGGAAGAAACTGTCCTATTTGAGGGATAAAAGAGGTATTTGTGGGTGAAAAGGTCCTATTTGAAGGGGGAAAGCTGGTATTTCTTGGAGAAGATGTGGTCTATTTGGGAGAAATCAGGCATTTCTGGAAGAAACTGTCCTATTTTGGGGATAAAAGAATTTTTTGTGGGTGAAAAGGTCCTATTTGAAGGGGGAAACCTGGTATTTCTTGGAGAAGATGTGAAATGTTTGGGATTTATGTGGCCTTTCTGGAAGAAAATGTCCTATTTTGGGGATAAAAGTGGTATTTGTGGGTGATAAGGTCCTATTTGAAGGGGGAAACCTGGTATTTCTTGGAGAAGATGTGATCTATTTGGGAGAAATGTGGCATGCCAGGAAGAAACTGTCCTATTTGGGGGCGAAGGCTGGTATTTGAGGGAGAAAAAGTCCTATTTCAGGAGGAAACCTGGTATTTCTTGGAGAAGATGTGATATATTTGGGAGAAATCTGGCATGTCTGGAAGAAACTGTCCTATTTTGGGGATAAAAGAGGTATTCGAGGGTGAAAAGGTCCTATTTGAAGGGGGAAACCTGGTATTTCTTGGAGAAGATGTGGAATATTTGGGAGAAATCATGCATTTCTGGAAGAAACAGTCCTATTTTGGGGATAAAAGAATATTTGTGGTTGAAAAGGTCCCATTTGAAGGGGGAAACGTGGTATTTCATGGAGAAGATGTGATGTATTTGGGAGAAATGTGGCATTTCTGGAAGAAAATGTCCTATTTTGGGGATAAAAGTGGTATTTGTGGATGATAAGGTCCTATTTGAGGGGGAAACCTGGTATTTTTTGGAGAAGATGTGATATATTTGGGAGAAATGTGGCATGTCTGGAAGAAACTGTCCTATTTTGGTGATAAAACAGGTATTTGTGGGTGAAAAGGTCCTATTTGAAGGGGGAAACCTGGTATTTCTTGGAGAAGATTTGGTATATTTGGGAGAAATGTGGCATTTCTGGAAGAAACTGTCCTCTTTTGGGGATAAAACATGTATTTGTGGGTGAAAACGTATTAGAAGGGGGAAACCTGTTATTTCTTGGAGAAGATGTGATGTATTTGGGAGAAATGTGGCATTTCTGGAAGAAACTGTCCTCTTATGGGGATAAAACAGGTATTTGTTGGAGAAAATGTCCTATTTGAAGGGGGAAAGCTGGTATTTCTTGGAGAAGATGTGATCTATTTGGGAGAAATGTGGCATGTCTGGAAGAAAATTTCCTATTTCGGGGTTAAGAGAGGCTTTTTTGGGGAAAAGGTCCTATTTGAAGGGGGAAACGTGGTATTTCTTGGAGAAGATGTGATATATTTGGGAGAAATGTGGCATTTCTGGAAGAAACTGTCCTCTTTTGGGGATAAAAGAGGTATTTGTGGGTGAAAAGGTCCTATTTCCAGGGGGAATCCTGGTATTTCTTGGAGAATATGTGGTATATTTGGGAGAAATGTGGCATGTCCGGAAGAAACTGTCCTATTTTGGGGATAAAACAGGTATTTGTGGGAGAAAAGGTCCTATTTGAAGGGGGAAACCTGGTATTTCTTGGAGAAGATGTGATATATTTGGGAGAAATGTGGCATGTCTGGACGAAACTGTCCTATTTTGGGGATAAAAGAGGTATTTGTGGGTGAAAAGGTCCTATTTGAATGGGGAAACCTGGTATTTCTTGGAGAAGATGTGATATATTTGGGAGAAATGTGGCATTTCTGGAAGAAAGTGTCCTGTTTGGGGGATAAAAGAGGTATTTGTGGGTGAAAAGGTCCTATTTGAAGGGGGAAAGCTGGTATTTCTTGAAGGAGATGTGATATATTTGGGAGAAATATGGCATTTCTGGAAGAAACTGTCCTATTTGGGGGATAAAAGAGGTATTTGTGGTTGAAAAGGTCCTATTTGAAGGGGGAAACCTGGTATTTCTTGGAGAAGATGTGATCTATTTGGGAGAAATGTGGCCTTTCTGGAAGAAACTGTCCTCTTTTGGGGATAAAAGAGGTTTTTTTGGGGAAAAGGTCCTATTTGAAGGGGGAAACGTGGTATTTCTTGGAGAAGATGTGATCTATTTGGGAGAAATGTGGCATTTCTGGAAGAAACTGTCCTCTTATGGGGATAGAACAGGTATTTGTGGGTGAAAAGGTCCTATTTCCAGGGGAAAACCTGGTATTTCTTGGAGAAGATGTGATATATTTGGGAGAAATGTGGCCTTTCTGGAAGAAAATGTCCTATTTGGGGGGAGAAGGCTGGTATTTGTGGGAGAAAAGTTCCTATTTCAGGAGGAATCCTGGTATTTCTTGGAGGAGATGTGATATGTTTGGGAGAAATGTGGCCTTTCTGGAAGAAACTGTCCTATTTTGGGGATAAAAGAGGTATTTGTGGGTGAAAAGTTCCTATTTCCAGGGGGAAACCTGGTATTTCTTGGAGAAGATGTGATATATTTGGTAGAAATCTGGCATGTCAGGAAGAAACTGTCCTATTTCGGGGATAAAACAGGTATTTGTGGGAGAAAAGGTCCTATTTCAGGAGTAATCCTGGTATTTCTTGGAGAAGATGTTATATATTTGGGAGAAATGCGGCATTTCTGGATGATAATGTCCTCTTTTGTCTATAAAACAGGTATTTGTGGGTGAAAAGGTCCTATTTGAAGGGGGAAACCTGGTATTTCTCGGGGAAGATGTGATATATTTGGGAGAAATCAGGCATTTCTGGAAGAAACTGTCCTATTTGGGGGGAGAAGCCTGCTTTTATTGGTGAAAAGTTCCTATTTGAAGGGGGAAAGCTGGTATTTCTTGGAGAAGAGGTGATATATTTGGTAGAAATGTGCCATTTCTGGAAGAAACTGTCCTATTTTGGGGATAAATGAGGTATTTGTGGGTGAAAAGGTCCTATTTGAAGGGGGAAACCTGGTATTTCTTGGAGAAGATGTGATCTATTTGGGAGAAATGTGGCATGCCTGGAAGAAACTGTCCTATTTGAGGGATAAAGAGGTATTTGTGGGTGAAAAGGTCCTATTTGAAGGGGGAAACCTGGTATTTTTTGGAGAACATGTGATATATTTGGGAGAAATGTGGCATTTCTGGAATAAACTGTCCTATTTTGGGGATAAAAGAATATTTCGTGGGTGAAAAGGTCCTATTTGAAGGGGGAAACGTGGTATTTCTTGGAGAAGATGTGATATGTTTGGGAGAAATGTGGCATTTCTGGAAGAAAATGTCCTCTTTTGGGGATAAATGTGGTATTTGTGGGTGATAAGGTCCTATTTGAAGGGGGAATGCTGGTATTTCTTGGAGAAGATGTGATATATTTGGGAGAAATGTGGCATGTCTGGAAGAAACTGTCCTCTTTTGGGGATAAAAGAGGTATTTGTGGGTGAAAAGGTCCTATTTGAAGGGGGAAACATGGCATTTCTTGGAGAAGATGTGATATATTTGGGAGAAATGTGGCATTTCTTGAAGAAACTGTCCTCTTTTGTGAATAAAACAGGTACTTGTGGGTGAAAAGGTCCTATTTGAAGGGGGAAACGTGGTATTTCTTGGAGAAGATGTGGTATATTTGGGAGAAATGTGGCATGTCTGGAAGAAACTGTCCTCTTTTGGGGATAAAACAGGTATTTGTGGGTGAAAAGGTCCTATTTGAAGGGGGAAAGCTGGTATTTCTTGGAGAAGATGTGATCTATTTGGGAGAAATGTGGCTTTTCTGAAAGAAAATGTCCAATTTGGGGGGAGAAGGCTGGTAGTTGTGGGTGAGAAGGTCCTATTTCAGGAGGAATCCTGGTATTTCTTGGAGAAGATGTGATCTATTTGGGAGAAATGTGGCCTTTCTGGAAGAAAATGTCCAATTTCGGGGGAGAAGGCTGGTAGTTTTGGGTGAGAAGGTCCTATTTCAGGAGGAATCCTGGCATATCTTGGAGAAGATGTGATCTATTTGGGAGAAATGTGGCATTTCTGGCAGAAACTGTCCTATTTTGGGGATAAAAGAGGTATTAGTGGTTGAAAAGGTCCTATTTGAAGGGGAATTCCAGGAATGCCAGATTTCTCCCAAATATATCACATCTTCTCCAAGAAATACCTGCTTTCCCCCTTCAAATAGGACCTTATCACCCACAAATACCTCTTTTATCCCCAAAATAGGACAGTTTTTTCCAGACATGCCACATTTCTCCCAAATATATCACATCTTCTCCAAAAAATACCACGTTTCCCCCTTCAAATAGGACCTTTTCTCCCACAAGTACCTGTTTTATCCCCCAAATAGGACAGTTTCTTCCAGACATGCCACATTTCTCCCAAATATATCACCTCTTCTCCAAGAAAAACCAGCTTTCCCCCTTCAAATAGGACCTTTTCACCCACAAATACCTCTTTTATCCCCAAAAGAGGACAGTTTCTTCCAGAAATGCCATATTTCTCCCAAATATATCACATCTTCTCCAAGAAATACCAGCTTTCCCCCTTCAAATAGGACCTTATCACCCACAAATACCTCTTTTATCCCAAAAAGAGGACAGTTTCTTCCAGAAATGCCACATTTCTCCCAAATATATCACATCTTCTCCAAGAAATACCAGCTTTCCCCCTTCAAATAGGACCTTTTCACCCACAAATACCTCTTTTATCCCCAAAAGAGGACAGTTTCTTCCAGAAATGCCACATTTCTCCAAAATATATCACATCTTCTCCAAGAAATACCACGTTTCCTTCTTCAAATAGGACCTTTTCTCCCACAAATACCTGTTTTATCCCCAAAATAGGACAGTTTCTTCCAGACATGCCACATTTCTCCCAAACATATCACATCTTCTCCAAGAAATACCAGGATACCCCTTCAAATAGGACCTTTTCACCCACAAATACCTCTTTTATCCCCAAAAGAGGAGAGTTTCTTCCAGAAATGCCACATTTCTCCTAAACATATCACACCTCCTCCAAGAAATACCAGGATTCCTCCTGAAATAGGACCTTTTCTCCCACAAGTACCAGCCTTCTCCCCCCAAATAGGACATTTTCTTCCAGAAAGGCCACATTTCTCCCAAATATATCACATCTTCTCCAAGAAATACCAGCTTTCCCCCTTCAAATAGGACCTTTTCACCCACTAATAGCAGGCTTCTCCCCCAAATAGGACAGTTTCTTCCTGACATGCCAGATTTCTCCCAAATATATCACATCTTCTCCAAGAAATACCAGGTTTCCCCCTTCAAATAGGACCTTTTCAGCCACAAATACCTGTTTGATCCCCAAAGCAGGACACTTTCTTCCAGAAATGCCACATTTCTCCCAAATATATCACATCTTCTCCAAGAAATACCAGCTTTCTCCCTTCAAATAGGACCTTTTCTCCCACAAATACCTGTTTTATCCCCAAAAGAGGACAGTTTCTTCCAGACATGCCACATTTCTCCCAAATAGATCACATCTTCTCCAAGAAATACCAGCTTTCCCCCTTCAAATAGGACCTTTTCACCCACAACTACCTCTTTTATCCCCAAAAGAGGACAGTTTCTTCCAGAAATGCCATATTTATCCCAAACATATCACATCTTCTCCAAGAAATACCAGGTTTCCCCCTTCAAATAGGACCTTTTCACCCACAAATACCTCTTTTATCCCCAAAAGAGGACAGTTTCTTCCAGAAAGGCCACATTTCTCCCAAACATATCATATCTCCTCCAAGAAATACCAGGATTCCTCCTGAAATAGGAACTCTTCTCCCAAAAATACCACCCTTCTCCCCCCAAATAGGACATTTTCTTCCAGACATGCCAGATTTCTCCCAAATATATCACATCTTCTCCAAGAAATACCAGGTTTCCCACTCAAATAGGACCTTATCACCCACAAATACCTGTTCTATCCCCAAAAGAGGACAGTTTCTTCCAGAAATGCCACATTTCTCCCAAATAGATCAAATCTTCTCCAAGAAATACCACGTTTCCCCCTTCAAATAGGACCTTTTCCCCAAAAAAACCTCTTTTATCCCCAAAAGAGGACAGTTTCTTCCAGGAATGCCAGATTTCTCCCAAATATAGCACATCTTCTCCAAGAAATACCAGCTTTCCCCCTTCAAATAGACCTTTTCTCCATGAAATACCTCTTTCATCCCCAAAGGAGGACAGTTTCTTCCAGAAAGGCCACATTTCTGCCAAATATATCACATCTTCTCCAAGAAATACCAGGTTTCCCCCTTCAAATAGGACCTTTTCTACCACTAATACCTCTTTTAACCCCAAAAGAGGACAGTTTCTTCCAGAAATGCCACATTTCTCCCAAATAGATCACATCTTCTCCAAGAAATGCCAGGATTCCTCCTGAAATAGGACCTTCTCACCCAAAACTACCAGCCTTCTCCCCCCAAATTGGACATTTTCTTCCAGAAAGGCCACATTTCTCCCAAATAGATCACATCTTCTCCAAGAAATACCAGGATTCCTCCTGAAATAGGACCTTCTCACCCACAACTACCAGCCTTCTCCCCACAAATTGGACATTTTCTTCCAGAAAGGCCACATTTCTCCCAAATAGATCACATCTTCTCCAAGAAATACCAGCTTTCCCCCTTCAAATAGGACCTTTTCTCCCACAAATACCTCTTTTATCCCCAAAAGAGGACAGTTTCTTCCAGACATGCCAAATTTCTCCCAAATATATCACATCTTCTCCAAGAAATACCAGCTTTCCCCCTTCAAATAGGACCTTATCACCCACAAATACCTGTTCTATCCCCAGAAGAGGACAGTTTCTTCCAGAAATGCCACATTTCTCCCAAATATATCACATCTTCTCCAAGAAATACCAGGTTTCCCCCTTCAAATAGGACCTTTTCACCCACAAATACCTCATTTATCCCCAAAATAGGACAGTTTCTTCCTGACATGCCACATTTCTCCCAAATATATCACATCTCCTTCAAGAAATACCAGCTTTCCCCCTTCAAATAGGACCTTTTCACCCACTAATACCTGTTTGATCCCCAAAACAGGACACTTTCTTCCAGAAATGCCACATTTCTCCCAAATATATCACATCTTCTCCAAGAAATACCAGCTTTCCCCCTTCAAATAGGACCTTTTCACCCACAAATACCTGTTTTATCCCCAAAAGAGGACAGTTTCTTCCAGAAATGGCACATTTCTCCCAAACATATCACATCTCCTCCAAGAAATACCAGGATTCCTCCTGAAATAGGAACTTTTCTCCCACAAATACCACCCCTCTCCCCCCAAATAGGACATTTTCTTCCAGACATGCCAGATTTCTCCCAAATATATCACATCTTCTCCAAGAAATACCAGGTTTCCCCCTCAAATAGGACCTTATCACCCACAAATACCTGTTCTATCCCCATAAGAGGACAGTTTCTTCCAGAAATGCCACATTTCTCCCAAATATATCACATCTTCTCCAAGAAATACCACGTTTCCCCCTTCAAATAGGACCTTTTCCCCAAAAAAACCTCTTTTATCCCCAAAAGAGGACAGTTTCTTCCAGGAATGCCAGATTTCTCCCAAATATATCACATCTTCTCCAAGAAATACCAGCTTTCCCCCTTCAAATAGGACCTTTTCTCCCACAAATACCTCTTTTATCCCCAAAAGAGGACAGTTTCTTCCAGAAATGCCACATTTCTCCCAAATATATCACAACTCCTCCAAGAAATACCAGGTTTCCGCCTTGAATTAGGACCTTTTCTACATGAAATATCTCTTTCATCCCCAAAAGAGGACAGTTTCTTCCAGAAAGGCCACATTTCTGCCAAATATATCACATCTTCTCCAAGAAATACCAGGTTTCCCCCTTCAAATAGGACCTTTTCTACCACTAATACCTCTTTTATCCCCAAAAGAGGACAGTTTCTTCCAGAAAGTCCACATTTCTCCCAAATATATCACATCTTCCCCAAGAAATACCAGGATTCCTCCTGAAATAGGAACTTCTCACCCACAACTACCAGCCTTCTCCCCACAAATTGGACATTTTCTTCCAGAAAGGCCACATTTCTCCCAAATAGATCACATCTTCTCCAAGAAATACCAGGTTTCCCCCTTCAAATAGGTCCTTTTCTCCCACAAATACCACTTTTATCCCCAAAAGAGGACAGTTTCTTCCAGAAATGCCACATTTCTCCCAAATATATCACATCTTCTCCAAGAAATACCAGCTTTCCCCCTTCAAATAGGAAATTTTCACCCACAAATACCTCTTTTAGCCCCAAAATAGGACAGTTTCTTCCAGAAATGCCACATTTCTCCCAAATATATCACATCTTCTCCAAGAAATACCAGGGTTCCCCCTTGAAATAGGACCTTATCACCCACAAATACCTCTTTTATCCCCAAAAGAGGACATTTTCTTCCAGAAATGCCAGATTTCTCCCAAATATATCACATCTTCTCCAAGAAATACCAGGTTTCCCCCTGGAAATAGGACCTTTTCACCCACAAATACCTCTTTTATCCCCAAAAGAGGACAGTTTCTTCCAGAAATGCCACATTTCTCCAAAATATATCACATCTTCTCCAAGAAATAACAGGTTTCCCCCTTCAAATACAAAGTTTTCACCCACAAATACCTCTTTTATCCCCAAAAGAGGACAGTTTCTTCCAGAAATGCCACATTTCTCCCAAATAGATCACATCTTCTCCTAGAAATACCAGGTTTCCCCCTGGAAATAGGAACTTTTCACCCACAAATACCTGTTTTATCCCCAAAAGAGGACAGTTTCTTCCAGAAATGCCACATTTCTCCCAAATATATCACATCTTCTCCAAGAAATACCAGCTTTCCCCCTTCAAATAGGACCGTTTCACCCACAAATACCTCTTTTATCCCCAAAAGAGGACAGTTTCTTCCAGAAAGGCCACATTTCTCCCAAACATATCACATCTCCTCCAAGAAATACCAGGATTCCTCCTGAAATAGGCCCTTTTCTCCCACAAGTACCAGCCTTCTCCCCACAAATAGGACATGTTCTTCCAGACATGCCACATTTCTCCCAAATATATCACATCTTCTCCAAGAAATACCACGTTTTCCCCTGGAAATAGGACCTTTTCACACACACATACCTCTTTTATCCCCAAAATAGGACAGTTTCTTCCAGACATGCCACATATCTCCCAAATAGATCACATCTTCTCCAAGAAATACCAGGGTTCCCCCTTCAAATACGACCTTTTCAACCACAAATACCTCTTTTATCCCCAAAAGAGGACGGTTTCTTCCAGTAAGGCCACATTTCTCCCAAATATATCACATCTTCTCCAAGAAATACCAGCTTTCCCCCTTCAAATAGGACCTTTTCACCCACAAATACCTGTTTTATCCCCAAAAGAGGACAGTTTCTTCCAGAAATGCCACATTTCTCCCAAATATATCACATTTTCTCCAAGAAATACCAGGTTTCCCCCTTGAATTAGGACCTTTTCTCCATGAAATACCTCTTTTATCCCCAAAAGAGGACAGTTTCTTTCAGAAATGCCACACTTCGCCCAAATATATCACATCTTCTCCAAGAAATACCAGCTTTCCCCCGTCAAATAGGACCTTTTCAACCACTAATACCTCTTTGATCCCCAAAAGAGGACAGTTTCTTCCACAAAGGCCACATTTCTCCCAAATATATCACATCTTCTCCAAGAAATGCCAGGATTCCTCCTGAAATAGGACCTTCTCACCCACAACTACCAGCCTTCTCCCCCCAAATTGGACATTTTCTTCCAGACATGCCACATTTCTCCCAAATATATCACATCTTCTCCAAGAAATACCAGCTTTCCCCCTTCAAATAGGACCTTTTCTCCCACAAATACCTGTTTTATCCCCAAAATAGGACAGTTTCTTCCAGAAATGCCACATTTCTCCCAAATATATCACATCTTCTCCAAGAAATATCAGCTTTCCCCATTCAAATAGGACATTTCACCCACAAATACCTGTTTTATCCCCAAAATTTCTACCAGACATGCCACATTTCTCCCAAATATATCACATCTTCTCCAAGAAATACCAGCTTTCCCCCTTCAAATAGGACATTTTCACCCACAAATACCTCTTTTATCCCCAAAAGAGGACAGTTTCTTCCAGAAATGCCAGATTTCTCCCAAATATATCAAATCTTCTCCAAGAAATAACAGGTTCCCCCCTTCAAATACAACGTTTTCACCCACAAATACCAGTTTTATCCCCAAAAGAGGACAGTTTCTTCCAGAAATGCCACATTTCTCCCAAATATACCACATCTTCTCCAAGAAATACCAGGTTTCCCCCTTCAAATAGGACCTTTTCACCCACAAATACCTGTTTTATCCCCAAAATAGGACAGTTTCTTCCAGACATGCCACATTTCTCCCAAATATATCACATCTTCTCCAAGAAATACCAGCTTTCCCCCTTCAAATAGGACCTTTTCACCCACAAATACCTCTTTTATCCCGAAAATAGGACAGTTTCTTCCACAAAGGCCACATTTCACCCAAATAGATCACATCTTCTCCAAGAAATACCAGGATTCCTCCTGAAATAGGACCTTCTCACCCAAAACTGCCAGACTTCTCCCCACAACTTGGACATTTTCTTCCAGAAATGCCACATTTCTCCCAAATATATCACATCTTCTCCAAGAAATACCAGGATTCCCCCTTCAAATAGGACCTTTTCACCCACAAATACCTCTTTTATCCCCAAAAGAGGACAGTTTCTTCCAGAAAGGCCACATTTCTCCCAAATATATCACATCTTCTCCAAGAAATACCAGCTTTCCCCCTTCAAATAGGACCTTTTCACCCACAAATACCTCTTTTATCCCCAAAATAGGACAGTTTCTTCCAGAAATGCAACAGTTCTCCAAAATATATCACATCTTCTCCAAGAAATACCAGGATTCCTCCTGAAATAGGACCTTCTCACGCACAACTACCAGCCTTCTCCCCCCAAATTGGACATTTTCTTCCAGAAATGCCTCATTTCTCCCAAATATATCACATCTTCTCCAAGAAATACCAGCTTTCCCCCTTCAAATAGGACCTTTTCACCCACAAATGCCTGTTTGATTCCCAAAATAGGACAGTTTCTTCCAGAAATGCCACATTTCTCCCAAATATAGCACATCTTCTCCAAGAAATACCAGCTTTCCCCCTTCAAATAGGACCTTTTCACCCAGAAATGCCTGTTTGATTCCCAAAATAGGACAGTTTCTTCCAGAAATGCCACATTTCTCCCAAATAGGTCACATCTTCTCCAAGAAATACCACGTTTCCCCCTTCAAATAGAACCTTTTCACCCACAAATACCTCTTTTATCCCCAAAAGAGGACGGTTTCTGCCAGACATGCCACATTTCTCCCAAATGTATCACATTTTCTCCAAGAAATACCAGGTTTCCCCCTTCAAATAGGACCTTTTCACCCACAAATACCTCTTTTATCCCCAAAAGAGGACAGTTTCTTCCAGAAATGCCAGATTTCTCCCAAATATATCACATCTTCTCCAAGAAATACCAGCTTTCCCCCTTCAAATAGGACCTTTTCACCCACAAATACCTCTTTTATCCCCAAAAGAGGACAGTTTCTTCCAGAAATGCCAGATTTCTCCCAAATATATCACATCTTCTCCAAGAAATACCAGGTTTCCCCCTTCAAATTGGACCTTTTCACCCACAAATACCTCTTTTATCCCCAAAATAGGACAGTTTCTTCCAGACATGCCACATTTCTCCCAAATATATCACATCTTCTCCAAGAAATACCAGCTTTCCCCCTTCAAATAGGACCTTTTCACCCACAAATACCTCTTTTATCCCCAAAATAGGACAGTTTCTTCCAGAAATGCCACATTTCTCCCAAATAGATCACATCTTCTCCAAGAAATACCAGGTTTCCCCCTTGAAATAGGACCTTTTCACCCACAAATACCTCTTTTATCCCCAAAAGAGGACAGTTTCTTCCAGACATGCCACATTTCTCCCAAATAGATCACATCTTCTCCAAGAAATACCAGGTTTCCCCCTTCAAATTGGACCTTTTCACCCACAAATACCTCTTTTATCCCCAAAATAGGACAGTTTCTCCCAGACATGCCACATTTCTCCCAAATATATCACATCTTCTCCAAGAAATACCAGCTTTCCCCCTTCAAATAGGACCTTTTCACCCACAAATACCTCTTTTATCCCCAAAATAGGACAGTTTCTTCCAGAAATGCCACATTTCGCCCAAATATATCACATCTTCTCCAAGAAATACCAGGATTCCTCCTGAAATAGGACCTTTTCACCCACACATACCTCATTCATCCCCAAAATAGGACAGTTTCTTCCACAAAGGCCACATTTCTCCCAAATATATCACATCTTCTCCAAGAAATACCAGCTTTCCCCCTTCAAATACGACCTTTTCACCCACAAATACCACTTTCATCCCCAAAATACGACAGTTTCTTCCAGAAATGCCACATTTCTCCCAAATATATCACATCTTCTCCAAGAAATACCAGCTTTCACCCTTCAAATAGGACCTTTTCATCCACAAATACCTGTTATATCCCCAAAATAGGACAGTTTCTGCCAGACATGCCACATTTCTCCCAAATGTATCACATTTTCTCCAAGAAATACCAGGTTTCCCCCTTCAAATAGGACCTTTTCACCCACAAATACCTCTTTTATCCCCAAAAGAGGACAGTTTCTTCCAGAAATGCCAGATTTCTCCCAAATATATCACATCTTCTCCAAGAAATACCAGCTTTCCCCCTTCAAATAGGACCTTTTCACCCACAAATACCTCTTTTATCCCCAAAAGAGGACAGTTTCTTCCAGAAATGCCAGATTTCTCCCAAATATATCACATCTTCTCCAAGAAATACCAGGTTTCCCCCTTCAAATTGGACCTTTTCACCCACAAATACCTCTTTTATCCCCAAAATAGGACAGTTTCTTCCAGACATGCCACATTTCTCCCAAATATATCACATCTTCTCCAAGAAATACCAGCTTTCCCCCTTCAAATAGGACCTTTTCACCCACAAATACCTCTTTTATCCCCAAAAGAGGACAGTTTCTTCCAGAAATGCCACATTTCTCCCAAATAGATCACATCTTCTCCAAGAAATACCAGGTTTCCCCCTTCAAATAGGACCTTTTCACCCACAAATACCTCTTTTATCCCCAAAAGAGGACAGTTTCTTCCAGACATGCCACATTTCTCCCAAATAGATCACATCTTCTCCAAGAAATACCAGGTTTCCCCCTTCAAATTGGACCTTTTCACCCACAAATACCTCTTTTATCCCCAAAATAGGACAGTTTCTCCCAGACATGCCACATTTCTCCCAAATATATCACATCTTCTCCAAGAAATACCAGCTTTCCCCCTTCAAATAGGACCTTTTCACCCACAAATACCTCTTTTATCCCCAAAATAGGACAGTTTCTTCCAGAAATGCCACATTTCGCCCAAATATATCACATCTTCTCCAAGAAATACCAGGATTCCTCCTGAAATAGGACCTTTTCACCCACACATACCTCATTCATCCCCAAAATAGGACAGTTTCTTCCACAAAGGCCACATTTCTCCCAAATATATCACATCTTCTCCAAGAAATACCAGCTTTCCCCCTTCAAATACGACCTTTTCACCCACAAATACCACTTTCATCCCCAAAATACGACAGTTTCTTCCAGAAATGCCACATTTCTCCCAAATATATCACATCTTCTCCAAGAAATACCAGCTTTCACCCTTCAAATAGGACCTTTTCATCCACAAATACCTGTTATATCCCCAAAATAGGACAGTTTCTTCCAGAAATGACACATTTCTCCCAAATAGATCACATCTTCTCCAAGAAATACCAGCTTTCCCCCTTCAAATAGGACCTTTTCACCCACAAATACCTCTTTTAACCCCAGAAGAGGACAGTTTCTTCCAGAATTACCAGATTTCTCCCAAATATATCACATCTTCTCCAAGAAATACCAGCTTTCCCCCTTCAAATAGGACCTTGTCACCCACAAATACCTCTTTTATCCCCAAAAGAGGACAGTTTCTTCCAGAAATGCCACATTTCTGCCAAATATATCAAATCTTCTCCAAGAAATAACAGGTTTCCCCCTTCAAATACAACGTTTTCACCCACAAATACCAGTTTTATCCCCAAAAGAGGACAGTTTCTTCCAGAAATGCCACATTTCTCCCAAATATACCACATCTTCTTCAAGAAATACCAGGTTTCCCCCTTCAAATAGGACCTTTTCAAACACTAATACCTCTTTTATCCCCAAAATAGGACAGTTTCTTCCAGACATGCCACATTTCTCCCAAATATATCACATCTTCTCCAAGAAATACCAGCTTTCCCCCTTCAAATAGGACCTTTTCACCCACAAATACCTCTTTTATCCCCAAAATAGGACAGTTTCTTCCACAAAGGCCACATTTCACCCAAATAGATCACATCTTCTCCAAGAAATACCAGGATTCCTCCTGAAATAGGACCTTCTCACCCAAAACTGCCAGACTTCTCCCCACAACTTGGACATTTTCTTCCAGAAATGCCTCATTTCTCCCAAATATATCACACCTTCTCCAAGAAATACCAGGGTTCCCCCTTCAAATAGGACCTTTTCACCCACAAATACCTCTTTTATCCCCGAAAGAGGACAGTTTCTTCCAGAAAGGCCACATTTCTCCCAAACATATCACATCTCCTCCAAGAAATACCAGGTTTCCCCCAGGAAATAGGACCTTTTCTCCACAAATACCTGTTTGATCCCCAAAATAGGACAGTTTCTTCCAGAAATGCCACATTTCTCCCAAATATATCACATCTTCTCCAAGAAATACCACGTCTCCCCCTTCAAATAGGAACTTTTCACCCTCAAATACCTGTTTGATCCCTAAAATAGGACAGTTTCTTCCAGAAATGCCACATTTCTCCCAAATATATCACATCTTCTCCAAGAAATACCACGTTTCCCCCTTCAAGTAGGACCTTTTCAATCACAAATACCTCTTTTATCCCGAAAAGAGGACAGTTTCTTCCAGTAATGCCACATTTCTCCCAAATATATCACATCTCCTCCAAGAAATACCAGGTTTCCCCCAGGAAATAGGACCTTTTCTCCACAAATACCTGTTTGATCCCCAAAAGAGGACAGTTTCTTCCAGAAATGCCAGATTTCTCCCAAATATATCACATCTTCTCCAAGAAATACCACGTCTCCCCCTTCAAATAGGACCTTTTCACCCACAAATACCTCTTTTATCCCCAAAAGAGGACAGTTTCTTCCAGAAATGCCAGATTTCTCCCAAATATATCACATCTTCTCCAAGAAATACCAGGGTTCCCCCTTCAAATAGGACCTTTTCACCCACAAATACCTGTTTTATCCCCAAAAGAGGACAGTTTCTTCCAGAAATGCCAGATTTCTCCCAAATAGATCACATCTTCTCCAAGAAATACCAGGTTTCCCCCTTCAAATAGGACCTTGTCACCCACAAATACCTGTTTTATCCCCAAAAGAGGACATTTTCTTCCAGAAATGCCACATTACTCCCAAATATATCACATCTTCTCCAAGAAATACCACGTTTCCCCCTTCAAATAGGACCTTTTCAAACACAAATACCTCTTTTATCCCCAAAAGAGGACAGTTTCTTCCAGAAATGCCACATTTCTCCCCAATAGATCACATCTTCACCAAGAAATACCAGGTTTCCCCCTTCAAATAGGACATTGTCTCCCACAAATACCTGTTTTATCCCAAAAAAACGACAGTTTCTTCCTGACATGCCTGATTTCTCCGAAATATACCACATCTTCTCCTAGAAATACCAGGATTCCTCCTGAAATAGGAACATTTCACCCACGAATATCAGCCTTCTCCCCCCGCATTGGACTTTTTCTTCCAGACATGCAACATTTCTCCCAAATATATCACATCTTCTCCAAGAAATACCAGGTTTCCCCCTTCAAATAGGACCTTTTCACCCACAAATACATCTTTTATCCCCGAAAGAGGACAGTTTCTTCCAGAAAGGCCAGATTTCTCCCAAATATATCACATCTTCTCCAAGAAATACCACGGTCCCCCTTCAAATAGGACCTTTTCACCCACAAATACCTGTTTTATCCCCAAAAGAGGACAGTTTCTTCCAGAAATGCCAGATTTCTCCCAAATATATCACATCTTCTCCAAGAAATGCCAGGTTTCCCCCTTCAAATAGGACCTTTCCACCCACAAATACCAGCATTCCCCCTTCAAATTGGACAGTTTCTTCCAGAAATGCCACATTTCTCCCAAATATATCACATCTTCTCCAAGAAATACCAGCTTTCCCCCTTCAAATAGGACCTTTTCACCCACAAATACCTCTTTTATCCCCAAAATAGGACAGTTTCTTCCAGAAATGCCAGATTTCTCCCAAATATATCACATCTTCTCCAAGAAATACCAGAATTCCTCCTGAAATCGGACCTACTCACCCAAAACTGCCAGCCTTCTCCCCACAAATTGGACATTTTCTTCCAGAAATGCCTCATTTCTCCCAAATATATCACATCTTCTCCAAGAAATACCAGCTTTCCCCCTTCAAATAGGACCTTTTCACCCACAAATACCTCTTTTATCCCAATATAGGACAGTTTCTTCCAGAAATGCAACATTTCTCCCAAATATATCACATCTTCTCCAAGAAATACCACGTTTCCTCCTGAAATAGGACCTTCTTACCCACAACTACCAGCCTTCTCCCCACCAATTGGACATTTTCTTCCAGAAAGGCCACATTTCTCCCAAATATATCACATCTTCTCCAAGAAATACCAGCTCTCCCCCTTCAAATAGGACCTTTTCACCCACAAATACCTGTTTTATGCCCAAAATACGACAGTTTCTTCCAGAAATGCCACATTTCTCCCAAATAGATCACATCTTCTCCAAGAAATACCAGGTTTCCCCCTGGAAATAGGACCTTTTCTCCATGAAATACCTGTTCTATCCCCAAAAGAGGACATTTTCTTCCAGAAATGCCACATTTCTCCCAAATATATCACATCTTCTCCAAGAAATACCAGGTTTCCCCCAGGAAATAGGACCTTTTCAACCACTAATACCTCTTTTATCCCCAAAAGAGGACAGTTTCTTCCAGAAAGGCCACATTTCTCCCAAATATATCACATCTTCTCCAAGAAATGCCAGGATTCCCCCTGAAATAGGACCTTCTCACCCAAAACTACCAGCCTTCTCCCCCCAAATTGGACATTTTCTTCCAGAAATGCCACATTTCTCCCAAATATATCACATCTTCTCCAAGAAATATCAGGTTTCCCCCTTGAAATAGGACCTTTTCTTCCACAAATACCTCTTTTATCCCCAAAAGACGACAGTTTCTTCCAGAAAGGCAACATTTCTCCCAAATCTATCACATCTTCTCCAAGAAATACCAGGTTTCCCCCTTCAAATAGGACCTTTTCACCCACAAATACCTCTTTTATCCCCAAAATAGGACAGTTTCTTTCAGAAATGCCACATTTCGCCCAAATATATCACATCTTCTCCAAGAAATACCACGTTTCCTCCTTCAAATAGGACCTTTTCACCCACAAATACCTCTTTTATCCCCAAAATACGACAGTATCCTCCAGAAATGCCGCATTTCTCCCAAAAATATCACATCTTCTCCAAGAAATACCTGCTTTCTACCTGGAAATAGGACCTTTTCAGCCACAAATACCTGTTTTATCCCACAGAATAGGACAGTTTCTTCCAGAAATGCCACATTTCTCCCAAATATATCACATCTCCTCCAAGAAATACCAGGATTCCCCCTTCAAATAGGACCTTTTCTAACACAAATACCTGTTTCATCCCCAAAAGAGGACAGTTTCTTCCAGAAATGCCAGATTTCTCCCAAATAGATCACATCTTCTCCAAGAAATGCCAGGTTTCCCCCTTCAAATAGGACCTTTTCACCCACAAATATCAGCCTTCTCCCCCCGCATTGGACTTTTTCTTCCAGACATGCAACATTTCTCCCAAATATATCACATCTTCTCCAAGAAATACCATGTTTCCCCCTTCAAATAGGACCTTTTCACACACAAATACCTGTTTGATTCCCAAAGAGGACAGTTTCTTCCAGAAATGCCACATTTCTCCCAAATCTATCACATCTTCTCCAAGAAATACCACGTTTCCCCCTTCAAATAGGACCTTTTCACCCTCAAATACCTGTTTTATCCCCAAAAGAGGACAGTTTCTTCCAGAAATGCCAGATTTCTCCCAAATAGATCACTTCTTCTCCAAGAAATACCATGTTTCCCCCTTCAAATAGGACCTTTTCACACACAAATACCTGTTTGATTCCCAAAGAGGACAGTTTCTTCCAGAAATGCCACATTTCTCCCAAATCTATCACATCTTCTCCAAGAAATACCACGTTTCCCCCTTCAAATAGGACCTTTTCACCCTCAAATACCTGTTTTATCCCCAAAAGAGGACAGTTTCTTCCAGAAATGCCAGATTTCTCCCAAATAGATCACTTCTTCTCCAAGAAATACCATGTTTCCCCCTTCAAATAGGACCTTTTCACACACAAATACCTGTTTGATTCCCAAAGAGGACAGTTTCTTCCAGAAATGCCACATTTCTCCCAAATATATCACATCTTCTCCAAGAAATACCACGTCTCCCCCTTCAAATAGGACCTTTTCACCCACAAATACCTGTTTTATCCCAAAAAGAGGACAGTTTCTTCCAGAAATGCCACATTTCTCCCAAATAGATCACATCTTCTCCAAGAAATACCAGGTTTCCCCCTTCAAATAGGACCTTGTCACCCACAAATACCTGTTTTATCCCTCAAATTGGAAATTTTCTTCCAGAAATTCCAGATTTCTCCCAAGTATAGAACATCTTCTCCAAGAAATACCAGCTTTCCCCCTGGAAATAGGACCTTTTCACCCTGTAATACCTGTTTAACACCAAAATAGGAATGTTTCTTAAAGAAATGCCAGATTTCTCCGAAATATACCACGTCTTCTCCAAGAAATACCAGGATTCCTCCTGAAATAGGAACTTTTCTCCCTCAAATATCAGCCTTCTCACCCCGCATTGGACTTTTTCTTCCAGACATGCCAGATTTCTCCCAAATATATCACATCTTCTCCAAGAAATACCAGGTTCCCCCTTGAAATAGGACCTTTTCACCCACAAATACCTGTTTTATCCCCAAAAGAGGACAGTTTCTTCCAGACATGCCACATATCTCCCAAATATATCACATCTTCTCCAAGAAATACCAGGTTTCCCCCTGGAAGTAGCACATTTTCTCCCGCAAATACCTGTTTGATCCCAAAAATAGGACAGTTTCTTCCAGAAATGCCACATTTCTCCCAAATATATCACATACTCTCCAAGAAATACCAGGTTTCCCCCTTCAAACAGGACCTTTTCACCCACAAATACCTCTTTTATCCCCAAAATACGACAGTTTCTTCCAGAAATGCCACATTTCTCCCAAATATACCACATCTTCTCCAAGAAATACCAGGTTTCCCCCTGGAAATAGGAACTTTTCACCCACAAATACCTGTTTGATTCCCAAAATAGGACAGTTTCTTCCAGACATGCCTCATTTCTCCCAAATATATCACATCTTCTCCAAGAAATACCAGGTTTCCCCCTTCCAATAGGACATTTTCAACCACAAATACCTGTTTTATCCCTCAAATTGGAAATTTTCTTCCAGAAATTCCAGATTTCTCCCAAGTATAGAACATCTTCTCCAAGAAATACCAGCTTTCCCCCTTCATATAGGACCTTTTCACCCTGTAATACCTGTTTTAACCCCAAAATAGGACTGTTTCTTAAAGAAATGCCAGATTTCTACCAAATATAGCACATCTTCTCCAAGAAATACCAGGATTACTCCTGAAATAGGACCTTTTCAAACACAAATACCTCCTTTATTTCCAAAATAGGACAGCGTTCTTCCAGAAAGGCCACATTTCTCCCAAATATATCACATCTTCTCCAAGAAATACCAGCTTTCCCCCTTCAAATAGGACCTTTTCACCCACAAATACCTCTTTTATCCCCAAAATAGGACAGTTTGTTCATGACATGCCAGGTTTCTCCGAAATTTACCACATCTTCTCCAAGAAATACCAGGTTCCTCCTGAAATAGGAACTTTTCTCCCACAAATACCAGCCTTCTCCCCCCAAATTTGACTTATTCATCCAGAAATGCCACATTTCTCCCAAATAGATCATATCTTCTCCAAGAAATACCTGGGTTCCACTTCAAGTAGGACCTTTTCACCCACAAATACCTGTTTGATCCCCAAAATAGTACAGTTTCTTCCAGAAATGCCACATTTCTCCCAAATATATCACATCTTCTCCAAGAAATACCAGCTTTCCCCCTTCAAATAGGACCTTTTCTACCACTAATACCTGTTTTATCCCCAAAAGAGGACAGTTTCTTCCAGAAATGCCACATTTCTCCCAAATAGATCACATCTTCTCCAAGAAATACCAGGATTCCTCCTGAAATTGGACCTTTTCACCCGCAAATACCTCTTTTATCCCCAAAATAGGTCAGTTTCTTCCAGAAAGGCCACATTTCTCCCAAATATATCACATCTTCTCCAAGAAATACCAGGATTCCCCCTTCAAATAGGACCTTTTCACCCACAAATACCTGTTTTATCCCAAAAATACGACAGTTTCTTCCTGACATGCCAGATTTCTCCGAAATATACCACATCTTCTCCAAGAAATACCAGGATTCCTCCTGAAATAGGAACATTTCACCCACAAATATCAGCCTTCTCCCCCCGCATTGGACTTTTTCTTCCAGACATGCAACATTTCTCCCAAATATATCACATCTTCTCCAAGAAATACCAGGTTTCCCCCTTCAAATAGGACCTTTTCACACACAAATACCTGTTTCATTCCCAAAGAGGACAGTTTCTTCCAGAAATGCCAGATTTCTCCCAAATATATCACATCTTCTCCAAGAAATACCACGTCTCCCCCTTCAAATAGGACCTTTGCACGCACAAATACCTGTTTTATCCCCAAAAGAGGACAGTTTCTGCCAGAAATGCCACATTTCTCCCTAATATATCACATCTTCTCCAAGAAATGCCAGGTTTCCCCCTTCAAATAGGACCTTTTCACCCACAAATACCAGCATTCTCCCCTCAAATTGGACAGTTTCTTCCAGAAATGCCACATTTCTCCCAAATATAGCACATCTTCTCCAAGAAATACCTGGTTTACCCCTTGAATTAGGACCTTTTCACCCACAAATACCTCTTTTATCCCCAAAATAGGACAGTTTCTTCCAGAAAGGCCACATTTCTCCCAAATATATCACATCTTCTCCAAGAAATACCAGGATTCCTCCTGAAATAGGACCTTCTCACCCAAAACTGCCAGACTTCTCCCCAAAAATTGGACATTTTCTTCCAGAAATGCCTCATATCTCCCAAATATATCACATCTTCTCCAAGAAATACCAGCTTTCCCTATGGAAATAGGACCTTTTCACCCTCAAATACCTGTTTTGTACCCAAAAGAGGACAGTTTCTTCCTGAAATGCCACATTTCTCCCAAATATAGCACATCTTCTCCAAGAAATACCACGTTTCCCCCTTCAAATAGGAACTTTTCACCCACAAATACCTGTTTGGTGCCCAAAATAGGACAGTTTCTGCCAGAAATGCCACATTTCTCCCAAATATATCACATCTTCTCCAAGAAATACCAGGGTTCCCCCTTCAAATAGGACCTTTTCACCCAGAAATACCTGTTTGATTCCCAAAGAGGACAGTTTCTTCCAGAAAGGCCACATTTCTCCCAAACATATCACATCTTCTCCAAGAAATACCAGGTTTCCCCCTTCAAATAGGACCTTTTCACCCACAAATACCTCTTTTATCCCCAAAATAGGACAGTTTCTGCAAGAAATGCCACATTTCTCCCAAATATATCACATCTTCTCCAAGAAATAACA
This sequence comes from Lophura swinhoii, assembly GCA_030408155.1. Classification (NCBI taxonomy): domain Eukaryota; kingdom Metazoa; phylum Chordata; class Aves; order Galliformes; family Phasianidae; genus Lophura; species Lophura swinhoii. Next base: position 6,526,786 of record CM059475.1, read on the forward strand.
GGTTTCCCCCTTCAAATACAACCTTTTCACCCACAAATACCTGTTCTATCCCTCAAATAGGACAGTTTCTTCCAGACATGCCACATTTCTCCCAAATATATCACATCTAATCTAAGAAATACCAGGATTCCTCCTGAAATAGGAACTTTTCTCCCACAAATACCAGCCTTCTCCTCCCAAATTGGACATTTTCTTCCAGAAATGCCAGATTTCTCCCAAATATATCACATCTTCTCCAAGAAATACCAGCTTTCCCCCTTCAAATACGACCTTTTCACCCACAAATACCTCTTTTATCCCCAAAAGAGGACAGTTTCTTCCAGAAATGCCACATTTCTCCCAAATGTATCACATACTCTCCAAGAAATACCAGCTTTCCCCCTTCAAATAGGACCTTTTCACCCACAAATACATGTTTTGTCCCCAAAAGAGGACAGTTTCTTCCAGAAAGGCCAGATTTCTCCCAAATATATCACATCTTCTCCAAGAAATACCACGTTTCCCTCTTCAAATAGGACCTTATCACCCACAAATACCTGTTTTATCCCCAAAATAGGACAATTTCATCCTGACATGCCAGATTTCTCCGAAATATACCACATCTTCTCCAAGAAATACCAGGATTCCTCCTGAAATAGGACCTTTTCTCCCACAAATATCAGCCTTCTCCCCCCACATTGGACTTTCTCTTCCAGACATGCCACATTTCTCCCAAATAGATCACATCTTCTCCAAGAAATACCAGGTTCCCCCTGGAAATAGGACCTTTTCACCCACAAATACCTCTTTTATCCCAAAAATAGGACAGTTTCTTCCAGACATGCCACATTTCTCCCAAATAGATCACATCTTCTCCAAGAAATACCTGGTTTCCACCTGGAAGTAGCACATTTTCTCCCGCAAATACCTGTTTGATCCCCAAAAGAGGACAGTTTCTACCAGATATGCCACATTTCTCCGTAATAGATCACATCTTCTCCAAGAAATACCAGGTTTCCCCCTTGAAATAGGACCTTTTCACCCACAAATACCTCTTTTATCGCCAAAAGACGACAGTTTCTTCCAGAAATGCCACATTTCTCCCAAATATATCACATCTTCTCCAAGAAATACCAGCTTTCCCCCTTCAAATAGGACCTTTTCACCCACAAATACCTCTTTTATCCCCAAAAGAGGACAGTTTCTTCCAGAAATGCCACATTTCTCCCAAATATATCACATCTCCTCCAAGAAACACCACCTTCCCCCTGTAATTAGGACCTTTTCACCCACAAATACCTGTTTTATCCCCAAAAGAGGACAGTTTCTTCCAGAAAGGCCACTTTTCTCCCAAATAGATCACATCTTCTCCAAGAAATACCAGCTTTCCCCCTTCAAATAGGACCTTTTCACCCACAAATACCTCTTTTATCCCCATAATAGGACAGTTTCTTCCAGACATGCCTCATTTCTCCCAAATATATCACATCTTCTCCAAGAAATACCAGCTTTCCCCCTTCAAATAGGACCTTTTCTCCCACAAATACCTCTTTTATCCCCAAAATAGGACAGTTTCTTCCAGAAAGGCCACATTTCTCCCAAATATATCACATATTCTCCAAGAAATACCAGGTTTCCCCCTTCAAATAGGACCTTTTCTCCACAAATACCTCTTTTATCCCCAAAATTGGACAGTTTCTTCCAGAAATGCCACATTTCTCCCAAATAGATCACATCTTCTCCAAGAAATACCAGGTTTTCCCCTTCAAATAGGACATTGTCACCCACAAATACCTGTTTTATCCCTCAAATTGGAAATTTTCTTCCAGAAATTCCAGATTTCTCCCAAGTATAGAACATCTTCTCCAAGAAATACCAGCTTTCCCCCTTCATATAGGACCTTTTCACCCTGTAATACCTGTTTTAACCCCAAAATAGGACAGTTTCTTAAAGTAATGCCAGATTTCTACCAAATATAGCACATCTTCTCCAAGAAATACCAGGATTACTCCTGAAATAGGACCTTGTCACCCACAAATACCTCTTTTATCCCCAAAAGAGGACAGTTTCTTCCAGAAATGCCAGATTTCTCCCAAATAGATCACATCTTCTCCAAGAAATGCCAGGTTTCCCCCCTCAAATAGGACCTTTTCACCCACAAATACCAGCATTCTCCCTTCAAATTGGACAGTTTCTTCCAGAAATGCCACATTTCTCCCAAATATAGCACATCTTCTTCAAGAAATACCAGGATTCCTCCTGAAATAGGACCTTGTCACCCACAAATACCTCTTTTATCCCCAAAAGAGGACAGTTTCTTCCTGACATGCCAGATTTCTCCCAAATATAGCACATCTTCTCCAAGAAACACCAGGTTTCCCCCTTCAAATAGGACCTTTTCACCCACAAATACCTCTTTTATCCCCAACATAGGACAGTTTCTTCCAGACATGCCACATTTCTCCCAAATATATCACATCTTCTCCAAGAAATACCAGCTTTCCCCCTTGAAATAGGACCCTGTCACCCACAAATACCTGTTTTATCCCTTTCTTCCGATCGTCATTTCGTTTTGGCGTGTTTATCCGATGCTACACTTCAGCTTTCTGTGACGAATAGAGTAGAAGTGGAAACCACACTAATAAGGCAGCTAGATGCTCCAGGAGCGACACACGTTGTGCTTTCAGGGAGGCTGTTACAGAAAGCCGAGAGTTGTGGCGTCTTTCCTGCGGAGAAAAAAACCCCTGTTTTCATGCAATGCAGGACGCTGAATTCGCACGTTCTCGGCATAGGAATGCCGCTCCTTCGCTCTCGTGGCTCGAAAGCAGCACTCGCGCTGAACCGCTCCGGAGAGTCTGCAGTTGCTGGCCCGTCCATCGCGGTTCTGCCCGAGTGCCGCTTGCAGCCTTCAGCAGCGGTCTCGTTTCTCTCGGATGCCGGGAAAGAGCGACTTCAGCCGGATGCTTTGCTCCGACCAGTGAGCGGCTTCTTCTGCGCACATCGCAATGTAGAGCTTCTGACTTCTCCTTCTGTCCATGCAGAATGCACTACGCTTCTCTCTCATTCTTATCCCTTTCTTCCGAGCGACATTTCGTTTTGGAGTGTTTATCCGATGCTACACTTCAGCATTCTATGACGCATAGAGTAGAAGGGGAAACCCCCTCTAATAAGGCAGCTAGCAGTTCGAGGAGCGACACACGTTGTGCTTTCAGGGAGGATGTTACAGAAAGCCGAGAGTTGTGGCTTCTTTCCAGTGGAGAAAAAACCCCCTGTTTTCAGGCAATGCAGTAGGCTGAGTTCGCACGTTCTCGGCATAGGAATGCCGCTCCTTCGCTCTCGTGGCTCGAAAGCGGCACTCGCGCTGAACCGCTCCGTAGAGTCTGCAGTTGCTGTCCGGTCCATCGCGGTTCTGCCCGAGTGCCGCTTGCAGCCTTCAGCAGCGGTCTCGTTTCTCTCGGATGCCGGGAAAGAGCGACTTCAGCCGGATGCTTTTCTCCGACCAGTGAGCGGCTTCTTCTGCGCACATCGCAAAGGAGTGCTTCTGACTTCTCCATGTGTCCATGCAGAATGCACTACGCTTCTCTCTCATTCTTATCCCTTTCTTCCGAGCGACATTTCGTTTTGGAGTGTTTATCCGATGCTACACTTCAGCATTCTGTGACGAATAGAGTAGAAGGGGAAACTCCGTCTAATAAGGCAGCTAGCAGTTCGAGGACCGACACACGTTGTGCTTTCAGGGAGGACGTTCCAGAAAGTCGAGAGTTGTGGCTTCTTTCCGGCGGAGAAAAAACCCCCTGTTTTCAGGCAAAGCAGTAGTCTGCAGCTGCAGACTCTCCGCAGCGGTTCAGCGCGAGTGCCGCTTTCGACCCACGAGAGCGAAGGAGCGGCATTCCTATGCCGAGGACGTGCGAATTCAGCGTCCTGCATTGCCTGAAAACAGGGGCTTTTTTCTCCGCAGGAAAGAAGCCACAACTCTCGACTTTCTGCAACGTCCTCCCTGAAAGCACAACGTGTGTGTCTCCTTGAACTGCTACCTGCCTTATTAGTGGGGCTTTTCTCTTCTACTCTATTCGTCACAGAATGCTGAAGTGTAGCATCGGATAAACACTCCAAAACGAAATGTCGCTCGGAAGAAAGGGATAAGAATGAGAGAGAAGCGTAGTGCATTCTGCATGGACACATGGAGAAGTCCGAAGCGCTCCATTGCGATGTGCGCAGAAGAAGCCGCTCACTGGTCGGAGAAAAGCATCCGGCTGAAGTCGCTCTTTCCCGGCATCCGAGAGAAACGAGACCGCTGCTGAAGGCTGCAAGCGGCACTCGGGCAGAACCGTGATGGACCGGCCAGCAACTGCAGACTCTCCGGAGCGGTTCAGCTCGAGTGCCGCTTTCCACTGACGAGATCGTGAGAGGAGCGTCATTTTCGTCGCTTCCGAATTGTAGAAACGGAGAGGCACCCAGCAACCAGGACGTCTTTTTACGGAAACCTGTATTTCAAGTACAAAATGTCATGGCTTTGGGAGAATCATGGTTTTTCATGAATAAATGAAATCTCCTTCTCAGGGGAGAAAATATTCCGTATTTGGGGGAAACGGGACACTTCTAGTGCAAAATATCATCGATTTGGCGCCAGGCTGTATTTCCGGGGAATAATGCCATTTGTTTGGAGAAATGTGGTATTTCTGAGAGAAAATGTCCAGTTCTGGGGGATAAAACAGGTATTTGTGGAAGAAAATGTGCCATTTTGGGGATAAATCATGTATTTCTGGGAGAAAATGTCGTATTTCAGGGGGGAAGCCTGGTATTTGTGAGAGAAGATGTGATATATCTGGGAGAAAACTGGCATTTCTGGAAGGACAAGTCCAATTTGGGAGGAGACAGCTGGTATTTGTGGGAGAAAAGGTCTTATTTCTTGGGGGAAACCTGGTATGTGTGGGAGAAAATGTCCATTTTGGGGACAAAACAAGTATTTGTTGGAGAAAATGTCGTATTTCAGGTGGGAAACCTGGTATTTCTTGGAGAAGATGTGATATACTTGGGAGAAAAGTGGCATTTCTGGAAGAACAAGTCCAATTTGGGGGGAGAAAGATGGAATTTGAGGGAGAAGAGGTTCTATTTCATGGGGGAAACCTGGTATGTGTGGGAGAAAATGTCCCATGTTTGAGTTGAAATCGGGTATTCCTTGAAGAGAATGACATATTTTCGTGGAGAAAAGTGGTATTTCTAGTAGAAAATGTCCTACGTTTGGGAAACAATCTAGCATTTCTGGGCGAAAATGTCCAGATATGGGGAGAAAACAGGTCGTAGTGGGAGAAAATGTCCTATTTTGGGGGATAAAACAGGTATTTGTGGGTGAATGGGTACTATTTCAGGGGAGAAAGCTGGTATTTGTGGGAGAACAGGTCCTATTTTGGGGGAGTAAGGTGGTATTTGTGGGAGAAGTTGTCATATATTTTGGAGAAAACTCACATTTCTGGAAGAAAAAGTCCAATTTGGGGGGAGAAAGCTAGTATTTGTGGGAGAAAAGGTCCAATTTCATGGGGGAAACCTGTTTTGTGTGGGAGAAAATATCCTATTTTTGGGCTAAAACAGGTATTTGTGGGAGAAAAGGTCCTATTTCAGGGGGGAAACCTGGTATGTGTTGGAGAAAGTGTTCTCTTTTTTGAGTTGAAATCGGGTGTTCCTTGAAGAAAATGACATATTTTTGGGGCGAAAAGCGGTATTTCTAGTAGAAAATGTCCTACATTTGGGAAACAATGTAGCATTTCTGGGAGAAAATGTCCTGATTTGGGGAGGAATCTTGTATTTGTGGGAGAAAAAGAAATATTTTGGAGGAGAACGGTGGTATTTGTGGGAGAAAATGTCCTGTTTTCTGGGATAAAACAGGTATTTGTGGGAGAAAAAATCTTATTTTGGGGATAAAACAGGCATTTCTGGGAGAAAATGTCGCATTTCAGGGGGGAAACCTAGTATTTCTGGTAGAAGACGTTATATATTTGGGAGAAAACTGGCATTTCTGGAAGAAAAAGTCCGATTTGGGGAAAGAAAGCTGGTATTTGTGGGAGAAAAGGACAAATTTCAGGGGGGAAACCTGGGATGTTTGGGAGAAAATGTCCTATTTTGGGGATAAAACCGGTATTTGTGGGTGAAAAGGTCTAATTTCAGGGGGGAAACCTGGTATTTGTGGGAGAAAACGTGCTATATTTCGGAGAAATGTGGCATTTCTGGAAGAAACTGTCCTATTTTGGTGATAAAAGAGGTATTTGTGGGTGATAAGGTCCTATTTGAAGGGGGAAACCTGGTATTTCTTGGAGAAGATGTGATATATTTGGGAGAAATGTGGCATTCCTGGAAGAAAAAGTCAAATCTGGGGGGAGAAGGCGGGCATTTGGGGGAGAAAAGGTCCTATTTGAAGGGGGAAAGCTGGTATTTCTTGGAGAAGATGTGATCTATGTGGGAGAAATGTGGCCTTTCTGGAAGAAACTGTCCTCTTTTGGGGATCAAACAGGTATTTGTGGGGGAAAAGGTCCTATTTGAAGGGGGAAACCTGGTATTTCTTGGAGAAGATGTGATCTATTTGGGAGAAATGTGGCATGTCTGGAAGAAACTGTCCTATTTTGGGAATAAAACAGGTATTTGTGGGTGAAAAGGTCCTATTTGAAGGGGGAATCCTGGTATTTCTTGGAGAAGATGTGATATATCTGGTTGAAATGTGGCATGTCTGGAAGAAACTGTCCTATTTTGGGGATCAAAGAGGTATTTGTGGGTGTAAAGGTCCTATTTCAGGAGGAAACCTGTTATTTCTTGGAGAAGATGTGATATATTTGGGCGAAATGTGGCCTTTCTGGAAGAAACTGTCCTATTTTAGGGATCAAACAGGTATTTGTGGGTGAAAAAGTCCTATATGAAGGGGGAAACCAGGTATTTCTTGGAGAAGATGTGATACATATGGGAGAAATGTGGCATTTCAGGAAGAAACTGTCGTATTTTGGGGATAAAAGAGGTATTAGTGGTTGAAAAGGTCCTATTTGAAGGGGGAAACCTGGTATTTCTTGGAGAAGATGTGATATATTTGGGAGAAATGTGGCATGTCTGGAAGAAACTGTCCTATTTTGGGGATAAAAGAGGTATTTGTGGGTGAAAAGGTCCTATTTGAAGGGGGAAACCTGGTATTTCTTGGAGAAGATGTGGTATATTTGGGAGAAATGTGGCATTTCTAGAAGAAACTGTCCTCTTTTGGGGATAAAAGAGGTATTTGTGGGTGAAAAGGTCCTATTTGAAGGGGGAAAGCTGGTATTTCTTGGAGAAGATGTGATCTATTTGGGAGAAATGTGGCATGTCTGGAAGAAACTGTCCTATTTTAGCGATCAAACAGGTATTTGTGGGATAAAAGGTCCTATTTGAAGGGGGAACCCTGGTATTTCTTGGAGAAGATGTGATATATTAGGGAGAAATCTGGCATGTCAGGAAGAAACTGTCCTATTTTGGGGATAAAAGAGGTATTTCTATGTGAAAAGGTCCTATTTGAATGGGGAAACCTGGTAATTCTTGGAGAAGATGTGATACATATGGGAGAAATGTGGCCTTTCTGGAAGAAACTGTCCAATTGTGGGAATCAAACAAGCATTTCTGGGTGAAAAGGTCGTATTTGAAGGGGGAAAGCTGGTATTTCTTGGAGAAGATGTGATACATTTGGGAGAAATGTGGCATGTCTGGAAGAAACTGTTCTCTATTGGGATAAAACAGGTACTTGTGGGTGAAAAGGCCCTATAGGGAAAGCTGGTATTTCTTGGAGAAGATGTGATCTATTTGGGAGAAATGTGGCATTCCTGGAAGAAACTGTCCTATTTTGGGAATCAAACAGGCATTTCTGGGTGAAAAGGTCCTATTTCAAGGGGGAATCCTGGTATTTCTTGGAGAAGATGTGCTATATTTGGTAGAAATCTGGCATTTCTTTAAGAAACTGTCCTATTTTGGGGATAAAACAGGTATTACAGGGTGAAAAGGTCCTATATGAAGGGGGAAAGCTGGTATTTCTTGGAGAAGATGTTCTATACTTGGGAGAAATGTGGCATTTCTGGAAGAAAATATCCTATTTGTGTGGGGAATGCTGGTATTTGTTGGAGAAAGTTCCTATTTCAGGAGGAATCCTGGTATTTCTTGGAGAAGATGTGGTATATTTGGGAGAAATGTGGCATTTCTAGAAGAAACTGTCCTCTTTTGGGGATAAAACAGGTATTTGTGGGTGAAAAGGTCCTATTTGAAGGGGGAAATGTGGTATTTCTTGGAGAAGATGTGATATATTTGGGAGAAATGTGGCATTTCTGGAGGAAACTGTCGTATTTTGGGGATAAAAGAGGTATTTGTGGGTGAAAAGGTCCTATTTGAAGGGGGAAACGTGGTATTTCTTGGAGAAGATGTGATATATTAGGGAGAAATCTGGCATGTCAGGAAGAAACTGTCCTATTTTGGGGATAAAAGAGGTATTTCTATGTGAAAAGGTCCTATTTGAAGTTGGAAACCTGGTATTTCTTGGAGAAGATGTGATCTATTTGGGAGAAATTTGGCAATTCTGGAAGAAACTGTCCAATTGTGGGAATCAAACGGGCATTTCTGGGTGAAAAGTTCGTATTTGAAGGGGAAAACGTGGCATTTCTTGGAGAAGATGTGATACATTTGGGAGAAATGTGGCATGTCTGGAAGAAACTGTTCTCAATTGGGGATAAAACAGGTACTTGTGGGTGAAACGGCCCTATATGAAGGGGGAAACCTGGTATTTCTTGGAGAAGATGTGATATATTTGGGAGAAATGTGGCATTCCTGGAAGAAACTGTCCTATTTTGGGAATCAAACAGGCATTTCTGGGTGAAAAGGTCCTATTTGAAGGCGGAAAGCTGGTATTTCTTGGAGAAGATGTGATACATTTGGGAGAAATGTGGCATTTCTGGAAGAAACTGTCGTATTTTGCGGATAAAAGAGATATTTGTGGGGTGAAAAGTTCCTATTTGAAGGGGGAAAGCTGGTATTTCTTGGAGAAGATGTGCTATATTTGGGAGAAATGTGGCATTTCTGGAAGAAACTGTCCTATTTGTGGGGAGAAGGCTGGTATATGTGGGAGAAAAGGTCCTATTTGAAGGGGGAAAGCTGGTATTTCTTGGAGAAGATGTGATCTATTTGGGAGAAATGTGGCATGTCTGGAAGAAACTGTCCTATTTTAGCGATCAAACAGGTATTTGTGGGATAAAAGGTCCTATGTCCAGGGGGAAAGCTCATATTTCTTGGAGAAGATGTGATCTATTTGGGAGAAACGTGGCCTTTCTGGAAGAAAATGTCCTATCTGGGGGGAGAAGGCTGGTATTTGTTGGAGAAAAGGTCCTATTTGAAGGGGGAAACCTGGTATTTCTTGGAGAAGATGTGATATATTTGGGAGAAATCTGGCATGTCAGGAAGAAACTGCCCTCTTTTGGGGATAAAAGAGGTATTTGTGGGTGAAAAGGTCCTATTTCAGGAGGAAACCTGGTATTTCTTGGAGAAGATGTGATATATTTGGGAGAAATGTGGCATTTCTCGAAGACACTGCCCTATTTTGGGGATAAAAGAGGTATTTGGGGGTGAAAAGGTCCTATTTCCAGGAGGAATCCTGGTATTTCTTGCAGAAGATGTGATATATTAGGGAGAAATCTGGCATGTCAGGAAGAAACTGTCCTATTTTAGCGATCAAACAGGTATTTGTGGGATAAAAGGTCCTATGTCCAGGGGGAAACCTGGTATTTCTTGGAGAAGATGTGCTATATTTGGGAGAAATGTGGCATTTCTGGAAGAAAATGTCCAATTTGAGGTATAAAAGAGGTATTTGTGGGTGAAAAGGTCCTATTTCCAGGGGGAATCCTGGTATTTCTTGGAGAAGATGTGATATATTTGGGAGAAATGTGGCATGTCTGGAAGAAAATGTCCAATTTGAAGGGAGAATGCTGGTATTTGTGGGTGAAAAGGTCCTATTTGAAGGGGGAAAGCTGGTATTTCGTGGAGAAGATGTGATATATTTGGGAGAAATGTGGCCTTTCTGGAAGAAACTGTCCTATTTTGGGGATAAAAGAGGTATTTGTGGGTGAAAAGGTCCTATTTGAAGGGGGAAACCTGGTATTTCTTGGAGGAGATGTGATCTATTTGGGAGAAATGTGGCATTTCTGGAAGAAACTGTCCTCTTTTGTGGATCAAACAGGTATTTGTGGGTGAAAAGGTCCTATTTGAAGGGGGAAACGTGGTATTTCTTGGAGAAGATGTGATATATTTGGGAGAAATGTGGCATTTCTGGAAGAAACTGTCCTCTTTTGGGGATAAAACAGGTATTTGTGGGTGAAAAGGTCCTATTTGAAGGGGGAACCCTGTTATTTCTTGGAGAAGATGTGATATTTTTGGGAGAAATGTGGCCTTTCTGGAAGAAACTGTCCTCTTTTGGGGATAAAAGAGGTATTTGTGGGTGAGAAGGTCCTATTTCAAAGGGGGAAACCTGGTATTTCTTGGAGAAGATGTGGTATATTTCGGAGAAATATGGCTTTTCTGAAGAAACTGTCCTCTTTTGGGTATAAAACAGGTATTTGTGGGTGAAATGATCCTATCTGAAGGGGGATCCGTGGTATTTCTTGGAGAAAATGTGATATATTTGGGAGACATATGGCATTTCTGGAAGAAACTGTCCTCTTTTGGGATAAAAGAGGTATTTGTGGGTGACAAGGTCCTATTTGAAGGGGGAGACCTGGTATTTCTTGGAGAAGATGTGATATATTTGGGAGAAATGTGGCCTTTCTGGAAGAAAATGTCAAATTTCGGGGAGAAGGCTGGTATTTGTGGGTGAAAAGGTCGTATTTGAAGGGGGAAACCTGGTATTTCTTGGAGAAGATGTGCTATATTTGGGAGAAATGTGGCATTTCTGGAAGAAACTATCCTATTTTGGGACAAAAGAGGTATTTGTGGGTGAAAAGATCCTATTTGAAGGGGGAAACCTGGTATTTCTTGGAGGAGATGTGATATATTTGGGAGAAATGTGGCATTTCTGGAAGAAACTGTCGTATTTTGGGGATCAAAGAGGTATTTGTGGGTGAAAATGTCCTATTTCAAGGGGGAAACGTGGTATTTCTTGGAGAAGATGTGATATATTTGGGAGAAATCTGGCATGTCTGGAAGAAAATGTCCTATCTGGGAGGAGAAGGCTGGTATTTGTTGATGAAAAGGTCCTATTTCAGGAGGAATTCTGGCATTTCTTGGAGGAGATGTGATATATTTGGGAGAAATGTGGCATTTCTGGAAGAAACTATCCTATGTTGGGGATCAAACAGGTATTTTTGGGTGAAAAGGTCCTATTTGAAGGGGGAAACCTGGTATTTCTTGGAGAAGATGTGATCTATTTGGGATAAATCTGGCATGTCAGGAAGAAACTGTCCTCTTTTGGGGATAAAAGAGGTATTTGTGGGTGAAAAGGTCCTATTTCCAGGGGGAATCCTGGTATTTCTTGGAGAATATGTGGTATATTTGGGAGAAATGTGGCATGTCCGGAAGAAACTGTCCTCTTTTGGGGATCAAAGAGGTATTTGTGGGTGAAAAGGTCCTATTTGAAGGGGGAATGCTGGTATTTCTTGGAGAAGATGTGATATATTTGGGAGAAATGTGGCATTTCTTGAAGAAAATGTCCAATTTTGGGGATCAAAGAGGTATTTGCGGGTGAAAAGGTCCTATTTGAAGGTGGAAAGCTGGTATTTCTTGGAGAAGATGTGCTATATTTGGGAGAAATGTGGCCTTTCTGGAAGAAACTGTCCTCTTTTGGGGATAAAACAGGTATTTGTGGGTGAAAAGGTCCTATTTCAGGAGGAATCCTGGTATTTCTTGGAGAAGATGTCATATATTTGGGAGAAATGTGGCATTTCTGGAAGAAACTATCCTATGTTGGGGATAAAAGAGGTATTTTTGGGTGCAAAGGTCCTATTTGAAGGGGGAAACCTGGTATTTCTTGGAGAAGATGTGGTATATTTGGGAGAAATGTGGCTTTTCTGAAGAAACTGTCCTCTTTTGGGTATAAAACAGGTATTTGTGGGTGAAAAGGTCCTATTTCCAGGGGGAAACGTGGTATTTCTTGGAGGAGATGTGATATATTTGGGAGAAATGTGGCATTTCTGGAAGAAACTGTCCTATTTTGGGGATCAAAGAGGTATTTGTGGGTGAAAATGTCCTATTTCAAGGGGGAAACGTGGTATTTCTTGGAGAAGATGTGATATATTTGGGAGAAATGTGGCATGTCTGGAAGAAAATGTCCTATCTGGGAGGAGAAGGCTGGTATTTGTGGGAGAAAGTTCCTATTTCAGGAGGAATCCTGGTATTTCTTGGAGAAGATGTGATACATTTGGGAGAAATGTGGCATTTCTGGAAGATACTGTCCTATTTGGGGGGAGAAGGCTGGTATTTGTTGGAGTAAAGGTCCTATTTCAGGAGGAAACCTGGTATTTCTTGGAGAAGATGTGATATATTTGGGAGAAATGTGGCATTTCTGGAAGAAACTGTCCTATTTTGGGGATCAAACACGTATTTATGGGTGAAAATGTCCTATATGAAGGGGGAAAGCTGGTATTTCTTGGAGAAGATGTGATACATATGGGAGAAATGTGGCATTTCTGGAAGAAACTGTCCTATTTTAGGGATCAAACAGGTATTTGTGGGTGAAAAGGTCCTATTTGAAGGGGGAAACATGGTATTTCTTGGAGAAGATGTGATACATTTGGGAGAAATCTGGCATTTCTGGAAGAAACTGTACTATTTTGGAGATAAAAGAGGTATTTGTGGGTGAAATGATCCTATTTGAAGGGGGAAAGCTGGTATTTCTTGGAGAAGATGTGATATATTTGTTGGAGAAATGTGGCATTTCTGGAAGAAACTGTCCTCTTTTGGGGATAAAAGAGGTATTTGTGGGTGAAAAGGTCCTATTTGAAGGGGGAAAGATGGTATTTCTTGGAGAAGCTGTGATCTATTTGGGAGAAATGTGGCATTTCTGGAAGAAACTGTCCTATTTTGGGGATATAACAGGTATTTGTAGGTGAATAGTTCCTATTTGAAGGGGGAAACCTGGTATTTCTTGGAGAAGATCTGATATATTTGGAAGAAATGCGGCATTTCTGGTGGAAATTGCCGAATTTTCGGGATAAAAGAGGTATTTGTGGTTGAAAAGGTCCTATTTGAAGGGGGAAACGTGGTATTTCTTGGAGAAGATGTGATATATTTGGGAGAAATGTGGCATTTCTGGAAGAAACTGTCCTCTTTTGGGGATCAAAGAGGTATTTGTGGGTGAAAATGTCCTATTTCAAGGGGGAAACGTGGTATTTCTTGGAGAAGATGTGATATATTTAGGAGAAATCTGGCATGTCTGGAAGAAAATGTCCTATCTGGGAGGAGAAGGCTGGTATTTGTTGAAGAAAAGGTCCTATTTCAGGAGGAATCCTGGCATTTCTTGGAGAAGATGTGATATATTTGGGAGAAATGTGGCATTTCTGGAAGAAACTATCCTATGTTGGGAATCAAACAGGTATTTTTGGGAGAAAAGGTCCTATTTGAAAGGGGAAAGCTGGTATTTCTTGGAGAAGATGTGATATATTTGGGAGAAATGTGGCATTTCTGGAAGAAACTGTCCTCTTTTGGGGACAAAACAGGTATTTGTGGGTGAAAAGGTCCTATTTGAAGGGGGAAAGCTGGTATTTCTTGGAGAAGATGTGATCTATTTGGGAGAAATGTGGCCTTTCTGGAAGAAACTGTCCTATTTTGGGGATAAAATAGGTATCTGTGGGTGAAAAGGTCCTATTTGAAGGGGGAAACGTGGTATTTCTTGGAGAAGATGTGATATATTTGGGAGAAATGTGGCATTTCTGTAAGAAAATGTCCTATCTGGTGGGAGAAGGCTGGTATTTGTTGGAGAAAAGGTCCTATTTCCAGGAGGAATCCTGGTATTTCTTGGAGAAGATGTGATATATTAGGGAGAAATCTGGCATGTCAGGAAGAAACTGTCCTATTTTAGCGATCAAACAGGTATTTGTGGGATAAAAGGTCCTATGTCCAGGGGGAAACCTGGTATTTCTTGGAGAAGATGTGATATATTTGGGAGAAATGTGGCATTTCTCGAAGACACTGCCCTGTTTTGGGGATAAAAGAGGTATTTGTGGGAGAAAAGGTCCTATTTCAGGAGGAATCCTGGTATTTCTTGGAGAAGATGTGGTATATTTGGGAGAAATGTGGCATGTCTGGAAGAAACTGTCCTATTTTGGGGATCAAAGTGGTATTTGTGGGTGAAAAGGTCCTATTTGAAGGGGGAATGCTGGTATTTCTTGGAGAAGATGTGCTATATTTGCGAGAAATGTGGCATTTCTGGAAGAAAATGTCCAATTTGAGGTATAAAAGAGGTATTTGTGGGTGAAAAGGTCCTATTTCCTGGAGGAATCCTGGTATTTCTTGGAGAAGATGTGATATATTTGGGAGAAATGTGGCATGTCAGGAAGAAAATGTCCAATTTGAAGGGAGAATGCTCTTATTTGTGGGTGAAAAGGTCCTATTTGAAGGGGGAAAGCTGGTATTTCGTGGAGAAGATGTGATATATTTGGGAGAAATGTGGCCTTTCTGGAAGAAACTGTCCTATTTTGGGGATAAAAGAGGTATTTCTGGGTGAAAAGGTCCTATTTGAAGGGGGAAACCTGGTATTTCTTGGAGGAGATGTGATCTATTTGGGTGAAATCTGGCATTTCTGGAAGAAACTGTCCTCTTTTGTGGATCAAACAGGTATTTGTGGGTGAAAAGGTCCTATTTGAAGGGGGAAACGTGGTATTTCTTGGAGAAGATGTGATATATTTGGGAGAAATGTGGCATTTCTGGAAGAAACTGTCCTATTTTGGGGATAAAACAGGTATTTGTGGGTGAAAAGGTTCTATTTCCAGGGGGAACCCTGGTATTTCTTGGAGAAGATGTGATATTTTTGGGAGAAATGTGGCCTTTCTGGAAGAAACTGTCCTCTTTTGGGGATAAAACACGTATTTGTGGGTGCAAAGGTCCTATTTCCAGGGGGAAACCTGGTATTTCTTGGAGGAGATGTGATATATTTGGGAGAAATGTGGCATTTCTGGAAGAAACTGTCCTATTTTGGGGATCAAAGAGGTATTTGTGGGTGAAAATGTCCTATTTCAAGGGGGAAACGTGGTATTTCTTGGAGAAGATGTGATATATTTGGGAGAAATCTGGCATGTCTGGAAGAAAATGTCCTATCTGGGAGGAGAAGGATGGTATTTGTTGAAGAAAAGGTCCTATTTCAGGAGGAATCCTGGCATTTCTTGGAGGAGATGTGATATATTTGGGAGAAATGTGGCATTTCTGGAAGAAACTATCCTATGTTGGGGATCAAACAGGTATTTTTGGGTGAAAAGGTCCTATTTGAAGGGGGAAACCTGGTATTTCTTGGAGAAGATGTGATATATTTGGGAGAAATGTGGCATTTCTGGAAGAAACTGTCCTCTTTTGGGGATAAAAGAGGTATTTGTGGGTGAAAAGGTCCTATTTCAGGAGGAAACCAGATATTTCTTGGAGAAGATGTGATATATTTGGGAGAAATGTGGCATTTCTCGAAGACACTGCCCTATTTTGGGGATAAAAGAGGTATTTGTGGGTGAAAAGGTCCTATTTCCAGGGGGAATCCTGGTATTTCTTGGAGAATATGTGGTATATTTGGGAGAAATGTGGCATGTCCGGAAGAAACTGTCCTCTTTTGGGGATCAATGAGGTATTTGTGGGTGAAAAGGTCCTATTTGAAGGGGGAATGCTGGTATTTCTTGGAGAAGATGTGATATATTTGGGAGAAATGTGGCATTTCTGGAAGAAAATGTCCAATTTGAGGTATAAAAGAGGTATTTGTGGGTGAAAAGGTCCTATTTCCTGGAGAAATCCTGGTATTTCTTGGAGAAGATGTGATATATTTGGGAGAAATGTGGCCTTTCTGGAAGAAAATGTCAAATTTCGGGGGAGAAGGCTGGTATTTGTGGGTGAAAAGGTCGTATTTGAAGGGGGAAACCTGGTATTTCTTGGAGAAGATGTGCTATATTTGGGAGAAATGTGGCATTTCTGGTGGAAACTGTCCTATTTTGGGGATAAAAGAGGTATTTGTGGGTGAAAAAATCCTATTTGAAGGGGGAAACGTGGTATTTCTTGGAGAAGATGTGATATATTTGGGAGAAATGTGGCATTTCTGGAAGAAACTGTCCTATTTGTGGGGAGAAGGCTGGTATATGTGGGAGAAAATGTCCTATTTGAAGGGGGAAAGCTGGTATTTCCTGGAGAAGATGTGATATATTTGGGAGAAATGTGGCATGTCTGGAAGAAACTGTCCTATTTTAGCGATCAAACAGGTATTTGTGGGATAAAAGGTCCTATGTCCAGGGGGAAAGCTCGTATTTCTTGGAGAAGATGTGATCTATTTGGGAGAAACGTGGCCTTTCTGGAAGAAACTGTCCTCTTTAGGGGATAAAAGAGGTATCTGTGGGTGAAAAGGTCCTATTTGAAGGGGGAAACGTGGTATTTCTTGGAGAAGATGTGATATATTTGGGAGAAATGTGGCCTTTCTGGAAGAAACTGTCCTATCTGGGGGGAGAAGGCTGGTATTTGTTGGAGAAAAGGTCCTATTTCCAGGGGGAATCCTGGTATTTCTTGGAGAAGATGTGATATATTTGGGATAAATCTGGCATGTCAGGAAGAAACTGTCCTCTTTTGGGGATAAAAGAGGTATTTGTGGGTGAAAAGGTCCTATTTCAGGAGGAAACCAGATATTTCTTGGAGAAGATGTGATATATTTGGGAGAAATGTGGCATTTCTCGAAGACACTGCCCTATTTTGGGGATAAAAGAGGTATTTGTGGGTGAAAAGGTCCTATTTCCAGGGGGAATCCTGGTACTTCTTGGAGAATATGTGGTATATTTGGGAGAAATGTGGCATGTCCGGAAGAAACTGTCCTCTTTTGGGGATCAAAGAGGTATTTGTGGGTGAAAAGGTCCTATTTGAAGGGGAATGCTGGTATTTCTTGGAGAAGATGTGATATATTTTGGAGAAATGTGGCATTTCTGGAAGAAAATGTCCAATTTGAGGTATAAAAGAGGTATTTGTGGGTGAAAAGGTCCAATTTCCTGGAGGAATCCTGGTATTTCTTGGAGAAGATGTGATATATTTGGGAGAAATGTTGCCTTTCTGGAAGAAAATGTCAAATTTCGGGGGAGAAGGCTGGTATTTGTGGGTGAAAAGGTCGTATTTGAAGGGGGAAACCTGGTATTTCTTGGAGAAGATGTGCTATATTTGGGAGAAATGTGGCATTTCTGGAAGAAACTGTCCTATTTTGGGGATAAAAGAGGTATTTGTGGGTGAAAAGATCCTATTTGAAGGGGGAAACGTGGTATTTCTTGGAGGAGATGTGATATATTTGGGAGAAATGTGGCATTTCTGGAAGAAACTGTCCTATTTTGGGGATCAAAGAGGTATTTGTGGGTGAAAATGTCCTATTTGAAGGGGGAAAGCTGGTATTTCTTGGAGAAGATGTGATATATTTGGGAGAAATGTGGCCTTTCTGGAAGAAACTGTCCTCTTTTGGGGATAAAACAGGTATTTGTGGGTGAAAAGGTCCTATTTCAGGAGGAATCCTGGCATTTCTTGGAGAAGATGTGATATATTTGGGAGAAATGTGGCATTTCTGGAAGAAACTATCCTATGTTGGGGATAAAAGAGGTATTTTTGGGTGCAAAGGTCCTATTTGAAGGGGGAAACCTAATATTTCTTGGAGAAGATGTGGTATATTTGGGAGAAATGTGGCTTTTCTGAAGAAACTGTCCTCTTTTGGGTATAAAACAGGTATTTGTGGGTGAAATGATCCTATTTGAAGGGGGAACCGTGGTATTTCTTGGAGAAAATGTGATATATTTGGGAGACATATGGCATTTCTGGAAGAAACTGTCCTCTTTTGGGGATAAAAGAGGTATTTCTGGGTGAAAAGGTCCTATTTGAAGGGGGAAACCTGGTATTTCTTGGAGAAGATGTGCTATATTTGGGAGAAATGTGGCCTTTCTGGAAGAAAATGTCAAATTTCGGAGGAGAAGGCTGGTATTTGTGGGTGAAAAGGTCGTATTTGAAGGGGGAAACCTGGTATTTCTTGGAGAAGATGTGCTATATTTGGGAGAAATGTGGCCTTTCTGGAAGAAACTGTCCTATTTTAGGGATAAAAGAGGTATTTGTGGGTGAAAAGGTCCTATTTCCAGGGGGAAACGTGGTATTTCTTGGAGGAGATGTGATATATTTGGGAGAAATGTGGCATTTCTGGAAGAAACTGTCCTCTTTTGGGGATCAAAGAGGTATTTGTGGGAGAAAAGGTCCTATTTGAAGGGGGAAACCTGGTATTTCTTGGAGAAGATGTGATATATTTGGGAGAAATCTGGCATGTCTGGAAGAAATTGTCCTATCTGGGAGGAGAAGGCTGGTATTTGTTGAAGAAAAGGTCCTATTTCAGGAGGAATCCTGGCATTTCTTGGAGAAGATGTGATATATTTGGGAGAAATGTGGCATTTCTGGAAGAAACCATCCTATGTTGGGGATAAAAGAGGTATTTTTGGGTGAAAAGGTCCTATTTGAAGGGGGAAACCTGGTATTTCTTGGAGAAGATGTGATATATTTGGGAGAAATGTAGCATTTCTGGAGGAAACTGACGTATTTTGGGGATAAAAGAGGTATTTGTGGGTGAAAAGGTCCTATTTCCAGGGGGAAACGTGGTATTTCTTGGAGAAGATGTGATATATTTGGGAAAAATCTGGCATGTCAGGAAGAAACTGTCCTATTTTGGGGATCAAAGAGGTATCTGTGGGTGAAAAGGTCCTATTTGAAGGGGGAAACCTGGTATTTCTTGGAGAAGATGTGATATATTTGGGAGAAATGTGGCATTTCTGGAAGAAACTGTCCTCTTTTGGGGATAAAAGAGGTATTTGTGGGTGCAAAGGTCCTATTTGAAGGGGGAAACCTGGTATTTCTTGGAGAAGATGTGATACATTTGGGAGAAATGTAGCATTTCTGGCAGAAACTGTCCTCTTTTGGGGATAAAAGAGATATTTGTGGGGGAAAAGGTCCTATTTGAAGGGGGAAACCTGGTATTTCTTGGTGAAGATGTGATACATTTGGGAGAAATGCGGCATTTCTGGAAGAAAATATCCTATTTGTGTGGGGAATGCTGGTATTTGTGGGAGAAAGTTCCTATTTCAGGAGGAATCCTGGTATTTCTTGGAGAAGATGTGATATATTTGGGAGAAATGTGGCATTTCTGGAAGAAACTGTCCTATTTTGGGGATCAAACATGTATTTATGGGTGAAAATGTCCTATATGAAGGGGGAAAGCTGGTATTTCTTGGAGAATATGTGATACATATGGGAGAAATGTGGCATTTCTGGAAGAAACTGTCCTATTTTAGGGATCAAACAGGTATTTGTGGGTGAAAAGGTCCTATTTGAAGGGGGAAACATGGTATTTCTTGGAGAAGATGTGATACATTTGGGAGAAATCTGGCATTTCTGGAAGAAACTATACTATTTTGGAGATAAAAGAGGTATTTGTGGGTGAAAAGGTCCTATTTGAAGGGGGAAAGCTGGTATTTCTTGGAGAAGATGTGATATATTTGGGAGAAATGTGGCATTTCTGGAAGAAACTGTCCTATTTTGGGGATAAAAGAGGAATTTGTGGGTGAAAAGGTCCTATTTGAAGGGGGAAAGATGGTATTTCTTGGAGAAGATGTGATCTATTTGGGAGAAATGTGGCATTTCTGGAAGAAACTGTCCTATTTTGGGGATATAACAGGTATTTGTAGGTGAAAAGGTCCTATTTGAAGGGGGAAACCTGGTATTTCTTGGAGAAGATCTGATATATTTGGAAGAAATGCGGCATTTCTGGAGGAAATTGCCGTATTTTTGGGATAAAAGAGGTATTTGTGGTTGAAAAGGTCCTATTTGAAGGGGGAAACGTGGTATTTCTTGGAGAAGATGTGGTATATTTGGGAGAAATGTGGCATGTCAGGAAGTAACTGTCCTATTTTGGGGGAGAAGGCTGGTATTTGTGGTTGAAAAGGTCCTATTTGAAGGGGGAAACCTGGTATTTCCTGGAGAAGATGTGATATATTTGGGAGAAATCAGGCATTTGTGGAAGAAAACGTCCTCTTTTGGGGATAAAAGAGGTATTTGTGGGTGAGAAGGTCCTATTTCAAAGGGGGAAACCTGGTATTTCTTGGAGAAGATGTGATACATTTGGGAGAAATGTGGCCTTTCAGGAAGAAACTGTCCTATTTTGGGGGAGAAGGCTGGTATTTTTGGGGTTCAAAGGTCCTATTTGAAGGGGGAAACCTGGTATTTCTTGGAGGAGATGTGATACAATTGGGAGAAATGTGGCATTTCTGGAAGAAACTGTCGTATTTTGGGGATAAATGAGGTATTTGTGGGTGAAAAGGTCCTATTTCAAGGGGGAAACCTGGTATTTCTTGGAGAAGATGTGATATATTTGGGAGAAATGTGGCATGTCAGGAAGAAACTGTCCTATTTTGGGGATAAAAGAGGTATTTGTGGGTGAAAAGATCCTATTTCAAGGGGAAAACTGGTACATCTTGGAGAAGATGTGATACATTTGGGAGAAATGTGGCATTTCTGGAAGAAACTGTCCTCTTTTGGGGATAAAAGTGGTATTTGTGGGTGAAAAGGTCCTATTTAAAGGAGGAAAGCTGGTATTTCTTGGAGAAAATGTGATATATTTGGGAGAAATCAGGCATGTCTGGAAGAAACTGTCCTCTTTTGGGGATAAAACAGGTATTTGTGGGATAAAAGGTCCTATTTGAAGGGGGAAAGCTCGTATTTCTTGGAGGAGATGTGATATATTTGGGAGAAATGTGGCATTTCTGGAAGAAACTGTCCTCTTTTAGGGATCAAAGAGGTATTTGTGGGTGAAAATGTCCTATTTCAAGGGGGAAACGTGGTATTTCTTGGAGAAGATGTGATATATTTAGGAGAAATCTGGCATGTCTGGAAGAAAATGTCCTATCTGGGAGGAGAAGGCTGGTATTTGTTGAAGAAAAGGTCCTATTTCAGGAGGAATCCTGGCATTTCTTGGAGAAGATGTGATATATTTGGGAGAAATGTGGCATTTCTGGAAGAAACTATCCTATGTTGGGGATAAAAGAGGTATTTTTGGGTGAAAAGTTCCTATTTGAAGGGGGAAACCTGGTATTTCTTGGAGAAGATGTGATATATTTGGGAGAAATGTAGCATTTCTGGAGGAAACTGACGTATTTTGGGGATAAAAGAGGTATTTGTGGGTGAAAAGGTCCTATTTCCAGGGGGAAACGTGGTATTTCTTGGAGAAGATGTGATATATTTGGGAAAAATCTGGCATGTCAGGAAGAAACTGTCCTATTTTGGGGATCAAAGAGGTATCTGTGGGTGAAAAGGTCCTATTTGAAGGGGGAAACCTGGTATTTCTTGGAGAAGATGTGATCTATTTGGGAGAAATGTGGCCTTTCTGGAAGAAAATGTCAAATTTCGGGGGAGAAGGCTGGTATTTGTGGGTGAAAAGGTCGTATTTGAAGGGGGAAACCTGGTATTTCTTGGAGAAGCTGTGATATATTTGGGAGAAATGTGGCATTTCTGGAAGAAACTCTCCTATTTTGGGGATATAAGAGGTATTTGTGGGTGAAAAGATCCTATTTGAAGGGGGAAACCTGGTATTTCTTGGAGGAGATGTGATATATTTGGGAGAAATGTGGCATTTCTGGAAGAAAATGTCAAATTTCGGGGGAGAAGGCTGGTATTTGTGGGTGAAAAGGTCGTATTTGAAGGGGGAAACCTGGTATTTCTTGGAGAAGATGTGATCTATTTGGGAGAAATGTGGCATTTCTGGAAGAAACTCTCCTATTTTGGGGATATAAGAGGTATTTGTGGGTGAAAAGATCCTATTTGAAGGGGGAAACCTGGTATTTCTTGGAGGAGATGTGATATATTTGGGAGAAATGTGGCATTTCTGGAAGAAACTGTCCTATTTGAGGGATAAAAGAGGTATTTGTGGGTGAAAATGTCCTATTTCAAGGGGGAAACGTGGTATTTCTTGGAGAAGATGTGATATATTTGGGAGAAATCTGGCATGTCTGCAAGAAAATGTCCTATCTGGGAGGAGAAGGCTGGTATTTGTTGATGAAAAGGTCCTATTTCAGGAGGAATCCTGGCATTTCTTGGAGGAGATGTGATATAATTGGGAGAAATGTGGCATTTCTGGAAGAAACTATCCTATGTTGGGGATCAAACAGGTATTTTTGGGTGAAAAGGTCCTATTTGAAGGGGGAAACCTGGTATTTCTTGGAGAAGATTTGATATATTTGGGAGAAATGTGGCATTTCTGGAAGAAACTGTCCTATTTGTGGGGAGAAGGCTGGTATATGTGGGAGAAAAGGTCCTATTTGAAGGGGGAAAGCTGGTATTTCTTGGAGAAGATGTGATATATTTGGGAGAAATGTGGCATGTCTGGAAGAAACTGTCCTATTTTAGCGATCAAACAGGTATTTGTGGGATAAAAGGTCCTATGTCCAGGGGGAAAGCTCGTATTTCTTGGAGAAGATGTGATCTATTTGGGAGAAACGTGGCCTTTCTGGAAGAAACTGTACTCTTTAGGGGATAAAAGAGGTATCTGTGGGTGAAAAGGTCCTATTTGAAGGGGGAAACGTGGTATTTCTTTGAGAAGATGTGATATATTTGGGAGAAATGTGGCCTTTCTGGAAGAAACTGTCCTATCTGGGGGGAGAAGTCTGGTATTTGTTGGAGAAAAGGTCCTATTTCCAGGAGGAATCCTGGTATTTCTTGGAGAAGATGTGATATATTTGGGATAAATCTGGCATGTCAGGAAGAAACTGTCCTCTTTTGGGGATAAAAGAGGTATTTGTGGGTGAAAAGGTCCTATTTCAGGAGGAAACCAGATATTTCTTGGAGAAGATGTGATATATTTGGGAGAAATGTGGCATTTCTCGAAGACACTGCCCTATTTTGGGGATAAAAGAGGTATTTGTGGGTGAAAAGGTCCTATTTCCAGGGGGAATCCTGGTATTTCTTGGAGAATATGTGGTATATTTGGGAGAAATGTGGCATGTCCGGAAGAAACTGTCCTCTTTTGGGGATCAAAGAGGTATTTGTGGGTGAAAAGGTCCTATTTGAAGGGGAATGCTAGTATTTCTTGGAGAAGATGTGATATATTTTGGAGAAATGTGGCATTTCTGGAAGAAAATGTCCAATTTGAGGTATAAAAGAGGTATTTGTGGGTGAAAAGGTCCAATTTCCTGGAGGAATCCTGGTATTTCTTGGAGAAGATGTGATATATTTGGGAGAAATGTTGCCTTTCTGGAAGAAAATGTCAAATTTCGGGGGAGAAGGCTGGTATTTGTGGGTGAAAAGGTCGTATTTGAAGGGGGAAACCTGGTATTTCTTGGAGAAGATGTGCTATATTTGGGAGAAATGTGGCATTTCTGGAAGAAACTGTCCTATTTTGGGGATAAAAGAGGTATTTGTGGGTGAAAAGATCCTATTTGAAGGGGGAAACGTGGTATTTCTTGGAGGAGATGTGATATATTTGGGAGAAATGTGGCATGTCTGGAAGAAACTGTCCTATTTTGGGGATCAAAGAGGTATTTGTGGGTGAAAATGTCCTATTTGAAGGGGGAAAGCTGGTATTTCTTGGAGAAGATGTGCTATATTTGGGAGAAATGTGGCCTTTCTGGAAGAAACTGTCCTCTTTTGGGGATAAAACAGGTATTTGTGGGTGAAAAGGTCCTATTTGAAGGGGGAAACCTGGTATTTCTTGGAGAAGATGTGCTATATTTGGGAGAAATGTGGCCTTTCTGGAAGAAAATGTCAAATTTCGGAGGAGAAGGCTGGTATTTGTGGGTGAAAAGGTCGTATTTGAAGGGGGAAACCAGTTATTTCTTGGAGAAGATGTGCTATATTTGGGAGAAATGTGGCATTTCTGGAAGAAACTATCCTATGTTGGGGATAAAAGAGGTATTTTTGGGTGCAAAGGTCCTATTTCCAGGGGGAAACCTAATATTTCTTGGAGAAGATGTGGTATATTTGGGAGAAATGTGGCTTTTCTGAAGAAACTGTCCTCTTTTGGGTATAAAACAGGTATTTGTGGGTGAAATGATCCTATTTGAAGGGGGAACCGTGGTATTTCTTGGAGAAAATGTGATATATTTGGGAGACATATGGCATTTCTGGAAGAAACTGTCCTCTTTTGGGGATAAAAGAGGTATTTGTGGGTGTAAAGGTCCTATTTGAAGGGGGAAACCTGGTATTTCTTGGAGAAGATGTGCTATATTTGGGAGAAATGTGGCCTTTCTGGAAGAAAATGTCAAATTTCGGAGGAGAAGGCTGGTATTTGTGGGTGAAAAGGTCGTATTTGAAGGGGGAAACCAGTTATTTCTTGGAGAAGATGTGCTATATTTGGGAGAAATGTGGCCTTTCTGGAAGAAACTGTCCTCTTTTGGGGATAAAAGAGGTATTTGTGGGTGAAAAGGTCCTATTTGAAGGGGGAAACGTGGTATTTCTTGGAGGAGATGTGATATATTTGGGAGAAATGTGGCATTTCTGGAAGAAACTGTCCTCTTTTGGGGATCAAAGAGGTATTTGTGGGAGAAAAGGTCCTATTTGAAGGGGGAAACCTGGTATTTCTTGGAGAAGATGTGATATATTTGGGAGAAATCTGGCATGTCTGGAAGAAAATGTCCTATCTGGGAGGAGAAGGCTGGTATTTGTTGAAGAAAAGGTCCTATTTCAGGAGGAATCCTGGCATTTCTTGGAGAAGATGTGATATATTTGGGAGAAATGTGGCATTTCTGGAAGAAACTATCCTATGTTGGGGATAAAAGAGGTATTTTTGGGTGAAAAGGTCCTATTTGAAGGGGGAAACCTGGTATTTCTTGGAGAAGATGTGATATATTTGGGAGAAATGTAGCATTTCTGGAGGAAACTGACGTATTTTGGGGATAAAAGAGGTATTTGTGGGTGAAAAGGTCCTATTTCCAGGGGGAAACGTGGTATTTCTTGGAGAAGATGTGATATATTTGGGAAAAATCTGGCATGTCAGGAAGAAACTGTCCTATTTTGGGGATCAAAGAGGTATCTGTGGGTGAAAAGGTCCTATTTGAAGGGGGAAAGCTGGTATTTCTTGGAGAAGATGTGATATATTTGGGAGAAATGTGGCATTTCTGGAAGAAACTGTCCTCTTTTGGGGATAAAAGAGGTATTTGTGGGTGCAAAGGTCCTATTTGAAGGGGGAAACCTGGTATTTCTTGGAGAAGATGTGATACATTTGGGAGAAATGTAGCATTTCTGGCAGAAACTGTCCTCTCTTGGGGATAAAAGAGATATTTGTGGGTGAAAAGGTCCTATTTGAAGGGGGAAACCTGGTATTTCTTGGTGAAGATGTGATACATTTGGGAGAAATGCGGCATTTCTGGAAGAAAATATCCTATTTGTGTGGGGAATGCTGGTATTTGTGGGAGAAAGTTCCTATTTCAGGAGGAATCCTGGTATTTCTTGGAGAAGATGTGATATATTTGGGAGAAATGTGGCATTTCTGGAAGATACTGTCCTATTTGGGGGGAGAAGGCTGGTATTTGTTGGAGTAAAGGTCCTATTTCAGGAGGAAACCTGGTATTTCTTGGAGAAGATGTGATATATTTGGGAGAAATGTGGCATTTCTGGAAGAAACTGTCCTATTTTGGGGAGCAAACATGTATTTATGGGTGAAAATGTCCTATATGAAGGGGGAAAGCTGGTATTTCTTGGAGAATATGTGATACATATGGGAGAAATGTGGCATTTCTGGAAGAAACTGTCCTATTTTAGGGATCAAACAGGTATTTGTGGGTGAAAAGGTCCTATTTGAAGGGGGAAACATGGTATTTCTTGGAGAAGATGTGATACATTTGGGAGAAATCTGGCATTTCTGGAAGAAACTGTACTATTTTGGAGATAAAAGAGGTATTTGTGGGTGAAAAGGTCCTATTTCCAGGGGGAAAGCTGGTATTTCTTGGAGAAGATGTGATATATTTGTTGGAGAAATGTGGCATTTCTGGAAGAAACTGTCCTCTTTTGGGGATAAAAGAGGAATTTGTGGGTGAAAAGGTCCTATTTGAAGGGGGAAAGATGGTATTTCTTGGAGAAGATGTGATCTATTTGGGAGAAATGTGGCATTTCTGGAAGAAACTGTCCTATTTTGGGGATATAACAGGTATTTGTAGGTGAAAAGGTCCTATTTGAAGGGGGAAACCTGG
This sequence comes from Lophura swinhoii, assembly GCA_030408155.1. Classification (NCBI taxonomy): domain Eukaryota; kingdom Metazoa; phylum Chordata; class Aves; order Galliformes; family Phasianidae; genus Lophura; species Lophura swinhoii. Next base: position 6,553,152 of record CM059475.1, read on the forward strand.
TATTTCTTGGAGAAGATCTGATATATTTGGAAGAAATGCGGCATTTCTGGAGGAAATTGCAGTATTTTCGGGATAAAAGAGGTATTTGTGGTTGAAAAGGTCCTATTTGAAGGGGGAAACGTGGTATTTCTTGGAGAAGATGTGGTATATTTGGGAGAAATGTGGCATGTCAGGAAGTAACTGTCCTATTTTGGGGGAGAAGGCTGGTATTTGTGGTTGAAAAGGTCCTATTTGAAGGGGGAAACCTGGTATTTCCTGGAGAAGATGTGATATATTTGGGAGAAATCAGGCATTTGTGGAAGAAAACGTCCTCTTTTGGGGATAAAAGAGGTATTTGTGGGTGAGAAGTCCTATTTCAAAGGGGGAAACCTGGTATTTCTTGGAGAAGATGTGATACATTTGGGAGAAATGTGGCCTTTCAGGAAGAAACTGTCCTATTTTGGGGGAGAAGGCTGGTATTTTTGGGGTGAAAAGGTCCTATTTGAAGGGGGAAACCTGGTATTTCTTGGAGGAGATGTGATACAATTGGGAGAAATGTGGCATTTCTGGAAGAAACTGTCGTATTTTGGGGATAAATGAGGTATTTGTGGGTGAAAAGGTCCTATTTGAAGGGGGAAACCTGGTATTTCTTGGAGAAGATGTGATATATTTGGGAGAAATGTGGCATGTCAGGAAGAAACTGTCCGATTTTGGGGATAAAAGAGGTATTTGTGGGTGAAAAGATCCTATTTCAAGGGGAAAACTGGTACATCTTGGAGAAGATGTGATACATTTGGGAGAAATGTGGCATTTCTGGAAGAAACTGTCCTCTTTTGGGGATAAAAGTGGTATTTGTGGGTGAAAAGGTCCTATTTGAAGGAGGAAAGCTGGTATTTCTTGGAGAAAATGTGATATATTTGGGAGAAATCAGGCATGTCTGGAAGAAACTGTCCTCTTTTGGGGATAAAACAGGTATTTGTGGGATAAAAGGTCCTATTTGAAGGGGGAAAGCTCGTATTTCTTGGAGGAGATGTGATATATTTGGGAGAAATGTGGCATTTCTGGAAGAAACTGTCCTCTTTTAGGGATCAAAGAGGTATTTGTGGGTGAAAAGGTCCTATTTGAAGGGGGAAACCTGGTATTTCTTGGAGAAGATGTGATATATTTGGGAGAAATGTGGCATTTCTGGAAGAAACTCTCCTATTTTGGGGATATAAGAGGTATTTGTGGGTGAAAAGATCCTATTTGAAGGGGGAAACCTGGTATTTCTTGGAGAAGATGTGATATATTTGGGAGACATAAGGCATTTCTGGAAGAAACTGTCCTCTTTTGGGGATAAAAGAGGTATTTGTGGGTGAAAAGGTCCTATTTGAAGGGGGAAAGCTGGTATTTATTGGAGAAGATGTGACCTATTTGGGAGAAATGTGGCATTTCTGGAAGAAACAGTCCTATTTTGGGGATAAAAGAGGTATTTGTGGGTGAAAAGGTCCTATTTGAAGGGGGAAACCTGGTACATCTTGGAGAAGATGTGATACAATTGGGAGAAATGTGGCATTTCTGGAAGAAACTGTCCTCTTTTGGGGATAAAAGAGGTATTTGTGGGTGAAAAGGTCCTATTTCCTGGAGAAAAGCTGGTATTTCTTGGAGAAGATGTGATATATTTGGGAGAAATGTGGCATGTCTGGAAGAAACTGTCCTATTTTGGGGATAAAAAAGGTATTTGTGGGATAAAAGGTCCTATGTCCAGGGGGAAAGCTCGTATTTCTTGGAGAAGATGTGATCTATTTGGGAGAAATGTGGCATTTCTGGAAGAAACTGTCCTCTTTTGGGGATCAAAGAGGTATTTGTGGGTGAAAAGGTCCTATTTGAAGGGGAAAACCTGGTATTTCTTGGAGAAGATGTGATATATTTGGGAGAAATGTGGCATTTCTGGAAGAAACTGTCCTCTTTTGGGGATAAAAGAGGTATTTGTGAGTGAAAATGTCCTATTTGAAGGGGGAAACCTGGTATTTCTTGGAGAAGATGAGATACATTTGGGAGAAATGCGGCATTTCTGGAAGAAACTGTCCTCTTTTGGGGATCAAAGAGGTATTTGTGGGGTGAAAAGGTCCTATTTTTAGGGGGAAACGTGGTATATCTTGGAGAAGATGTGATCTATTTGGGAGAAATGTGGCATTTCTGGAAGAAACTGTCCTATTTTGGGAATCAAACAGGCATTTCTGGGTGAAAAGGTCCTATTTGAAGGGGGAAAGCTGGTATTTCTTGGAGAAGATGTGATACATTTGGGAGAAAAGTGGCCTTTCTGGAAGAAACTGTCCAATTTTGGGGATCAAAGAGGTATTTGTGGTTGAAAAGGTACTATTTGAAGGGGGAAACCTGGTATTTCTTGGAGAAGATGTGATCTATTTGGGAGAAATGCGACATTTCTGGAAGAAAATATCCTATTTGTGTGGGGAATGCTGGTATTTGTGGGAGAAAGTTCCTATTTCAGGAGGAATCCTGGTATTTCTTGGAGAAGATGTGATCTATTTGGGAGAAATGTGGCATGTCTGGAAGAAACTGTCCTATTTGGGGGGAGAAGGCTGGTATTTGTTGGAGTAAAGGTCCTATTTCAGGAGGAAACCTGGTATTTCTTGGAGAAGATGTGGTATATTTGGGAGAAATGTGGCATTTCTGGAAGAAACTGTCCTATTTTAGGGATCAAACAGGTATTTGTGGGTGAAAAGGTCCTATTTGAAGGGGGAAACCTGGTATTTCTTGGAGAAGATGTGATACATTTGGGAGAAATGTGGCATGTCTGGAAGAAACTGTACTATTTTGGAGATAAAAGAGGTATTTGTGGGTGAAAAGGTCCTATTTGAAGGGGGAAAGCTGGTATTTCTTGGAGAAGATGTGATATATTTGTTGGAGAAATGTGGCATTTCTGGAAGAAACTGTCCTATTTTGGGGATAAAAGAGGAATTTGTGGGTGAGAAGGTCCTATTTGAAGGGGGAAAGCTGGTATTTCTTGGAGAAGATGTGACCTATTTGGGAGAAATGTGGCATTTCTGGAAGAAACTGTCCTATTTTGGGGTTAAAACAGGTATTTGTAGGTGAAAAGGTCCTATTTGAAGGGGGAAACCTGGTATTTCTTGGAGAAGATCTGATGTATTTGGGAGAAATGCGGCATTTCTGGAGGAAATTGCCGTATTTTGGGGATAAAAGAGGTATTTGTGGGTGAAAAGATCCTATTTGAAGGGGGAAACGTGGTATTTCTTGGAGAAGATGTGATATATTTGGGAGAAATGTGGCATGTCAGGAAGTAACTGTCCTATTTTGGGGGAGAAGGCTGGTATTTGTGGTTGAAAAGGTCCTATTTGAAGGGAGAAACCTGGTATTTCTTGGAGAAGATGTGATATATTTGGGAGAAATCAGGCATTTGTGGATGAAAACGTCCTATTTTGGGGATAAAAGAGGTATTTGTGGGTGAAAAGGTCCTATTTCAAAGGGGGAAACCTGGTATTTCTTGGAGAAGATGTGATACATTTGGGAGAAATGTTGCCTTTCTGGAAGAAACTGTCCTATTTTGGGGATAAAAGAGGTATTTGTGGGGTGAAAAGGTCCTATTTGAAGGGGGAAAGCTGGTATTTCTTGGAGAAGATGTGATACAATTGGGAGAAATGTGGCATTTCTGGAAGAAACTGTCGTATTTTGGGGATAAAAGAGGTATTTGTGGGTGAAAAGGTCCTATTTCAAGGGGGAAACCTGGTATTTCTTGTAGAAGATGTGATATATTTGGGAGAAATGTGGCATGTCAGGAAGAAACTGCCCTAGTTTGGGAATAAAAGAGGTATTTGTGGGTGAAAAGATCCTATTTCAAGGGGGAAACCTGGTACATCTTGGAGAAGATGTGATACATTTAGGAGAAATGTGGCATTTCTGGAAGAAACTGTCCTCTTTTGGGGATTAAAGTGGTATTTGTGGGTGAAAAGGTCCTATTTCCTGGAGGAAAGCTGGTATTTCTTGGAGAAAATGTGATATATTTGGGAGAAATCAGGCATGTTTGGAAGAAACTGTCCTCTTTTGGGGATTAAAGTGGTATTTGTGGGTGAAAAGGTCCTATTTCCTGGAGGAAAGCTGGTATTTCTTGGAGAAAATGTGATATATTTGGGAGAAATCAGGCATGTTTGGAAGAAACTGTCCTCTTTTGGGGATAAAACAGGTATTTGTGGGATAAAAGGTACTATTTCCAGGGGGAAAGCTCGTATTTCTTGGAGGAGATGTGATATATTTGGGAGAAATGTGGCATTTCTGGAAGAAACTGTCCTATTTTGGGGATAAAAGAGGTATTTGTGGGTGAAAAGGTCCTATTTGAAGGGGGAAACCTGGTATTTCTTGGAGAAGATGTGATCTATTTGGGAGAAATGTGGCCTTTCTGGAAGAAACTGTCCTATTTTGGGGATAAAAGAGGTATTTGTGGGTGAAAAGGTCCTATTTCCTGGAGGAAAGCTGGTATTTCTTGGAGAAGATGTGATATATTTGGGAGAAATATGGCATGTCTGGAAGAAACTGTCCTCTTTTAAGGATAAAACAGGTATTTGTGGGATAAAAGGTCCTATTTCCAGGGGGAAAGCTGGTATTTCTTGGAGAAGATGTGATATATTTGGGAGAAATGTGGCATTTCTGGAAGAAACTGTCCTCTTTTGGGGATCAAAGAGGTATTTGTGGGTGAAAAGTTCCTATTTGAAGGGGGAAACGTGGTATTTCTTGGAGAAGATGTTCTATATTTGGGAGAAATGTGGCATTTCAGGAAGACAAAGTCCTATTTTGGGGATAAAACTGTTGTTTGTGCGTGAAAAGGTCCTATTTGAAGGGGGAAAGCTGGTATTTCTTGGAGAAGATGTGATATATTTGGGAGAAATGTGGCATTTCTGGAAGAAACTGTCCTATTATGGGGATAAAAGAGGTATTTGTGGGTGAAAAGGTCATATTTGAAGGGGAAAAGATGGTATTTCTTGGAGAAGATGTGATCTATTTGGGAGAAATGTGGCCTTTCTGGAAGAAACTGTCCTATTTGGGGTCAGAAGGCTGGTATTTGTGGGTGAAAAGGTCCTATTTGAAGGGGGAAACCTGGTATTTCTTGGAGAAGATGTGACCTATTTGGGAGAAATGTGGCATTTCTGGAAGAAACTGTACTATTTTGGAGATAAAAGAGGTATTTGTGTTTGAAAAGGTCCTATTTGAAGGGGGAAACCTGGTATTTCTTGGAAAAGATGTTCTATATTAGGGAGAAATGTGGCATTTCTGGAAGAAACTGTCCTATTTTGGGGATAAAACAGTTATTTGAGCGCGAAAAGGTCCTATTTGAAGGGGAAACCTGGTATTTCTTGGAGAAGATGTGATATATTTGGGAGAAATGTGGCATTTCTGGAAGAAACTGTCCTATTTTGGGGATAAAAGAGGTATTTGTGGGTGAAAAGGTCCTATTTGAAGGGGGAAACCTGGCATTTCTTGGAGAAGATGTGATATATTTGGGAGAAATGTGGCATGTTTGGCAGAAACTGTCCTATTTGGGGGATAAAACAGGTATTTGTGGGAGAAAAGGTCCTATTTGAAGGGGGAAACGTGGTATTTCATGGAGAAGATGTGATATATTTGGGAGAAATGTGGCATTTCTGGACGAAAATGTCCAATTTGGGGGGAGAAGTCTGGTAGTTCTCGGTGAGAAGGTCCAATTTCAGGAGGAATCCTGGTATTTCTTGGAGAAGATGTGATATATTTGGGAGAAATGTGGCATTTCTGGAAGAAAAAGTCCTATTTTGAGGATCTAACAGGTATTTGTGGGGTGAAAAGGTCCTATTTTTAGGGGGAAACGTGGTATTTCTTGGAGAAGATGTGATCTATTTGGGAGAAATGTGGCATTTCTGGAAGAAACTGTCCTATTTTGGGAATCAAACAGGCATTTCTGGGTGAAAAGGTCCTATTTGAAGGGGGAAAGCTGGTATTTCTTGGAGAAGATGTGATACATTTGGGAGAAAAGTGGCCTTTCTGGAAGAAACTGTCCAATTTTGGGGATCAAAGAGGTATTTGTGGGGTGAAAAGGTCCTATTTGAAGGGGGAAACCTGGTATTTCTTGGAGAAGATGTGATCTATTTGGGAGAAATGCGACATTTCTGGAAGAATATATCCTATTTGTGTGGGGAATGCTGGTATTTGTGGGAGAAAGTTCCTATTTCAGGAGGAATCCTGGTATTTCTTGGAGAAGATGTGATCTATTTGGGAGAAATGTGGCATGACTGGAAGAAACTGTCCTATTTGGGGGGAGAAGGCTGGTATTTGTTGGAGTAAAGGTCCTATTTCAGGAGGAAACCTGGTATTTCTTGGAGAAGATGTGGTATATTTGGGAGAAATGTGGCATTTCTGGAAGAAACTGTCCTATTTTAGGGATCAAACAGGTATTTGTGGGTGAAAAGGTCCTATTTGAAGGGGGAAACGTGGTATTTCTTGGAGAAGATGTAATACATTTGGGAGAAATGTGGCATGTCTGGAAGAAACTGTACTATTTTGGAAATAAAAGAGGTATTTGTGGGTGAAAAGGTCCTATTTGAAGGGGGAAAGCTGGTATTTCTTGGAGAAGATGTGATATATTTGTTGGAGAAATGTGGCATTTCTGGAAGAAACTGTCCTATTTTGGGGATAAAAGAGGAATTTGTGGGTGAAAAGGTCCTATTTGAAGGGGGAAAGCTGGTATTTCTTGGAGAAGATGTGATCTATTTGGGAGAAATGTGGCATTTCTGGAAGAAACTGTCCTATTTTGGGGTTAAAACAGGTATTTGTAGGTGAAAAGGTCCTATTTGAAGGGGGAAACCTGGTATTTCTTGGAGAAGATCTGATGTATTTGGGAGAAATGCGGCATTTCTGGAGGAAATTGCCGTATTTTCGGGATAAAAGAGGTATTTGTTGTTGAAAAGGTCCTATTTGAAGGGGGAAACGTGGTATTTCTTGGAGAAGATGTGATATATTTGGGAGAAATGTGGCATGTCAGGAAGCAACTGTCCTATTTTGGGGGAGAAGGCTGGTATTTGTGGTTGAAAAGGTCCTATTTGAAGGGAGAAACCTGGTATTTCTTGGAGAAGATGTGATATATTTGGGAGAAATCAGGCATTTGTGGAAGAAAACGTCCTATTTTGGGGATAAAAGAGGTATTTGTGGGTGAAAAGGTCCTATTTCAAATGGGGAAACCTGGTATTTCTTGGAGAAGATGTGATACATTTGGGAGAAATGTTGCCTTTCTGGAAGAAACTGTCCTATATTGGGGATAAAAGAGGTATTTGTGGGGTGAAAAGGTCCTATCTTAAGGGGGAAAGCTGGTATTTCTTGGAGAAGATGTGATACAATTGGGAGAAATGTGGCATTTCTGGAAGAAACTGTCGTATTTTGGGGATAAAAGAGGTATCTGTGGGTGAAAAGGTCCTATTTCAAGGGGGAAACCTGGTATTTCTTGTAGAAGATGTGATATATTTGGGAGAAATGTGGCATGTCAGGAAGAAACTGCCCTAGTTTGGGAATAAAAGAGGTATTTGTGGGTGAAAAGATCCTATTTCAAGGGGGAAACCTGGTACATCTTGGAGAAGATGTGATACATTTAGGAGAAATGTGGCATTTCTGGAAGAAACTGTCCTCTTTTGGGGATTAAAGTGGTATTTGTGGGTGAAAAGGTCCTATTTCCTGGAGGAAAGCTGGTATTTCTTGGAGAAAATGTGATATATTTGGGAGAAATCAGGCATGTTTGGAAGAAACTGTCCTCTTTTGGGGATCAAAGAGGTATTTGTGGGTGAAAAGTTCCTATTTGAAGGGGGAAACGTGGTATTTCTTGGAGAAGATGTTCTATATTTGGGAGAAATGTGGCATTTCTGGAAGACAAAGTCCTCTTTTGGGGATAAAACAGGTATTTGTGAGTGAAAATGTCCTATTTGAAGGGGGAAACCTGGTATTTCTTGGAGAAGATGTGATATATTTGGGAGAAATGTGGCATTTCTGGAAGAAACTGTCGTATTTTGGGGATAAAAGAGGTATTTGTGGGTGAAAAGGTCATATTTGAAGGGGAAAAGATGGTATTTCTTGGAGAAGATATGATCTATTTGGGAGAAATGTGGCATTTCTGGAAGAAACTGTCCTATTTGGGGTCAGAAGTCTGGTATTTGTGAGTGAAAACGTCCTATTTGAAGGGGGAAACCTGGTATTTCTTGGAGAAGATGTGATACATTTGGGAGAAATGTGGCCTTTCTGGAAGAAACTGTCCTATTTTGGGGATAAAACAGGTATTTGTGGGTGAAAAGGTCCTATTTGAAGGGGGAAACCTGGTATTTCTTGGAGAAGATGTGATACATTTGGGAGAAATGTGGCATTTCTGGAAGAATATTTCCAATTTGGGGGGAGAAGGCTGGTATTTGTGGGTGAAAAGGTCCTATTTGAAGGGGGAAACCTGGTATTTCTTGGAGAAGATGTGATACATATGGGAGAAATCTGGCATTTCTGGAATAAACTGTCCGATTTGTGGGATAAAACACGTATTTGTGGGTGAAAAGATCCTATTTGAAGGGGGAAACCTGGTATTTCTTGGAGAAGATGTGATATATTTGGGAGACATAAGGCATTTCTGGAAGAAACTGTCCTCTTTTGGGGATAAAAGAGGTATTTGTGGGTGAAAAGGTCCTATTTGATGGGGGAAAGCTGGCATTTCTTGGAGAAGATGTGATATATTTGGGAGAAATGGGGCATTTCTGGAAGAAACTGTCCTCTTTTGGGGATAAAAGAGGTATTTCTGGGTGAAAAGGTCGTATTTGAAGGGGTAAACCTTGTACATCTTGGAGAAGATGTGATATATTTGTGAGAAATGTGGCATTTCTGGAAGAAACTGTCCTCTTTTGGGGATAAAAGAGGTACTTGTGGGTGAAAAGGTCCTATTTCCTGGAGGAAAGCTGGTATTTCGTGGAGAAGATGTGATATATTTGGGAGAAATGTGGCATGTCTGGAAGAAACTGTCCTCTTTTGGGGATAAAACAGGTATTTGTGGGATAAAAGGTCCTATTTCCAGGGGGAAACCTGGTATTTCTTGGAGAAGATGTGATATATTTGGGAGAAATGTGGCATTTCTGGAAGAAACTGTCCTCTTTTGGGGATAAAAGAGGTATTTGTGGGTGAAAAGGTCCTATTTGAAGGGGGAAACGTGGTATTTCTTGGAGAAGATGTTCTATATTTGGGAGAAATGTGGCATTTCTGGAAGACAAAGTCCTCTTTTGGGGATAAAACAGGTATTTGTGAGTGAAAATGTCCTATTTGAAGGGGGAATCCTGGTATTTCTTGGAGAAGATATGATATATTTGGGAGAAATGTAGCATTTCTGGAAGAAACTGTCGTATTTTGGGGATAAAAGAGGTATTTGTGGGTGAAAAGGTCATATTTGAAGGGGAAAAGATGGTATTTCTTGGAGAAGATGTGATCTATTTGGGAGAAATGTGGCATTTCTGGAAGAAACTGACCTCTTTTGGGGATAAAAGAGGTATTTGTGGGTGACAAGGTCCTATTTGAAGGGGGAAACCTGGTATTTCTTGGAGAAGATGTGATATATTTGGGAGAAATCTGGCATTTCTGGAAGAATATGTCCAATTTGGGGGGAGAAGGCTGGTATTTGTGGGTGAAAAGGTCCTATTTGAAGGGGGAAACCTGGTATTTCTTGGAGAAGATGTGATACATATGGGAGAAATCTGGCATTTCTGGAATAAACTGTCCGATTTGTGGGATAAAACACGTATTTGTGGGTGAAAAGATCCTATTTTAAGGGGGAAACCTGGTATTTCTTGGAGAAGATGTGATATATTTGGGAGACATAAGGCATTTCTGGAAGAAACTGTCCTCTTTTGGGGATAAAAGAGGTATTTGTGGGTGAAAAGGTCCTATTTGATGGGGGAAAGCTGGCATTTCTTGGAGAAGATGTGATATATTTGGGAGAAATGGGGCATTTCTGGAAGAAACTGTCCTCTTTTGGGGATAAAAGAGGTATTTCTGGGTGAAAAGGTCGTATTTGAAGGGGTAAACCTTGTACATCTTGGAGAAAATGTAATACATTTGGGAGAAATGTGGCATTTCTGGAAGAAACTGTCCTCTTTTGGGGATAAAAGAGGTACTTGTGGGTGAAAAGGTCCTATTTCCTGGAGGAAAGCTGGTATTTCGTGGAGAAGATGTGATATATTTGGAAGAAATGTGGCATGTCCGGAAGAAACTGTCCTCTTTTGGGGATAAAACAGGTATTTGTGGGATAAAAGGTCCTATTTGAAGGGGGAAACCTGGTATTTCTTGGAGAAGATGTGATATATTTGGGAGAAATGTGGCATTTCTGGAAGAAACTGTCCTCTTTTGGGGATAAAAGAGGTATTTGTGGGTGAAAAGGTCCTATTTGAAGGGGGAAACGTGGTATTTCTTGGAGAAGATGTTCTATATTTGGGAGAAATGTGGCATTTCTGGAAGACAAAGTCCTCTTTTGGGGATAAAAGAGGTATTTGTGGGTGAAAAGGTCCTATTTGAAGGGGGAAACCTGGTATTTCTTGGAGAAGATGTGATATATTTGGGAGAAATGTAGCATTTCTGGAAGAAACTGTCGTATTTTGGGGATAAAAGAGGTATTTGTGGGTGAAAAGGTCATATTTGAAGGGGAAAAGATGGTATTTCTTGGAGAAGATGTGATCTATTTGGGAGAAATGTGGCCTTTCTGGAAGAAACTGTCCTATTTGGGGTCAGAAGGCTGGTATTTGTGGGTGAAAAGGTCCTATTTGAAGGGGGAAACCTGGTATTTCTTGGAGGAGATGTGATACATTTGGGAGAAATGTGGCATTTCTGGAAGAAACTGTCCTCTTTTGGGGATAAAAGAGGTTTTTTTGGGTGAAAAGGTCGTATTTGAAGGGGGAAACCTGGTATTTCTTTGAGAAGATGTGATATATTTGGGAGAAATCTGGTATTTCTGGAAGAATATGTCCAATTTGGGGGGAGAAGGCAGGTATTTGTGGGTGAAAAGGTCCTATTTCCAGGGGGAAACCTGGTATTTCTTGGAGAAGATGTGATACATATGGGAGAAATCTGGCATTTCTGGAAGAAACTGTCCGATTTGTGGGATAAAACACGTATTTGTGGGTGATAAGATCATATTTGAAGGGGGAAACCTGGTATTTCTTGGAGAAGATGTGATATATTTGGGAGACATAAGGCATTTCTGGAAGAAACTGTCCTCTTTTGGGGATAAAAGAGGTATTTGTGGGTGAAAAGGTCCTATTTGAAGGGGGAATCCTGGTATTTCTTGGAGAAGATGTGATATATTTGGGAGACATGTGGCATTTCTGGAAGAAACTGTCCTCTTTTGGGGATAAAAGAGGTATTTGTGGGTGAAAAGGTCCTATTTGAAGGGGGAAACCTTGTACATCTTGGAGAAAATGTGATACATTTGGGAGAAATGTGGCATTTCTGGAAGAAACTGTCCTCTTTTGGGGATAAAAGAGGTATTTGTGGGTGAAAAGGTCCTATTTCCTGGAGGAAAGCTCTTATTTCGTGGAGAAGATGTGATATATTTGGGAGAAATGTGGCATGTCAGGAAGAAACTGCCCTATTTTGGGGATAAAAGAGGTATTTGTGGGTGAAAAGATCCTATTTCAAGGGGAAAACTGGTACATCTTGGAGAAGATGTGATACATTTGGGAGAAATGTGGCATTTCTGGAAGACAAAGTCCTCTTTTGGGGATAAAAGAGGTATTTGTGAGTGAAAATGTCCTATTTGAAGGGGGAAACCTGGTATTTCTTGGAGAAGATGTGATATATTTGGGAGAAATATGGCCTTTCTGGAAGAAACTGTCCTCTTTTGGGGATAAAAGAGGTATTTGTGGGTGAAAAGGTCCTATTTGTAGGGGGAACCTGGTATTTCTTGGAGAAGATGTGATATATTTGGGAGAAATCTGGCATGTCAGGGAGAAACTGTCCTATTTTGGGGATAAAAGAGGTATTTGTGGGTGAAAAGGTCCTATTTGAAGGGGGAAACCTGGTAATTCTTGGAGAAGATGTGATATATTTGGGAGAAATGTGGCATTTCTGGAAGAAACTGTCCTATTTTGGGGATAAAAGAGGTATTTGTGGGTGAAACGGTCCTATTTGAAGGGGGAAAGCTGGTATTTCTTGGAGAAGATGTGATATATTTGGGAGAAATGTGGCATTTCTGGCAGAAACTGTCCTATTTTGGGGATCAAAGAGGTATTTGTGGGTGAAAAGGTCCTATTTGAAGGGGGAAAGCTCGTATTTCTTGGGGAAGATGTGTTCTATTTGGGAGAAATTTGGCATGTCAGGAAGAAACTGTCCTATTTTGGGGATAAAAGAGGTATTTGTGGGGTGAAAAGGTCCTATTTGAAGGGGGAAAGCTGGCATTTCTTGGAGAAGATGTGATCTATTTGGGAGAAATGTGGCATTTCTGGAAGAAACTGTCCTATTTTGGGAATCAAACAGGCATTTCTGGGTGAAAAGGTCCTATTTGAAGGGGGAAAGCTGGTATTTCTTGGAGAAGATGTGATATATTTGGGAGAATTGCTGCATTTCTGGAAGAAAATATCGTATTTGTGTGGGGAATGCTGGTATTTGTGGGAGAAAGTTCCTATTTCAGGAGGAATCCCGGTATTTGTTGGAGAAGATGTGATATATTTGTGAGAAATGTGGCATTTCTGGAAGAAACTGTCCTATTTTAGGGATCAAGCAGGTATTTGTGGGTGAAAAGGTCGTATTTGAAGGGGGAATCGTGGTATTTCTTGGAGAAGATGTGATATATTTGGGAGAAATGCGGCATTTCTGGAAGAAACTGTCCTATTTTTTGGATAAAAGAGGTATTTGTGGGTGAAAAGGTCCTATTTGAAGGGGGAAACCTGGTACATCTTGGAGAAGATGTGATACAATTGGGAGAAATGTGGCCTTTCTGGAAGAAACTGTCCTATTTTGGGGCTAAAAGAGGTATTTGTGGATGAAAAGGTCCTATTTCAAGGGGGAAACCTGGTATTTCTTGGAGAAGATGTGACCTATTTGGGAGAAATGTGGCATGTCAGGAAGAAACTGTCCTATTTTGGGGATAAAACAGGTAGTTGCAGGATTAAAGGTCCTATTTCAAGGTGGAAATGTGGTATTTCTTGGAGAAGATGTGATATATTTGGGAGAAATGTGGCCTTTCTGGAAGAAACTGTCCTATTTTGGGGATCAAACATGTATTTGTGGGTGAAAAGGTCCTATTTGAAGGGGGAAACGTGGTATTTCTTGGAGAAGATGTGATATATTTGGGAGAAATCTGGCATGTCTGGAAGAAAATATCCTATCTGGGAGGAGAAGGCTGGTATTTGTTGAAGAAAAGGTCCTATTTCAGGAGGAATCCTGGTATTTCTTGGAGAAGATGTGATATATTTGGGAGAAATGTGGCATTTCTGGAAGAAACTATCCTTTGTTGGGGATCAAAGAGGTATTTTTGAGTGAAAAGGTCCTATTTGAAGTGGGAAACGTGGTATTTCTTGGAGAAGATGTGATATATTTGGGAGAAATATGGCATGTCAGGAAGAAACTGTCCAATTTGGATGGAGAAGGCTGGTATTTTTGGGTGAAAAGGTCCTATTTCAGGAGGAATCGTGGTATTTCTTGGAGAAGATATGGTATATTTGGGAGAAATGTGGCATTTCTGGAAGAAACTGTCCTATTTTGGGGATAAAAGAGGTATTTGTGGATGAAAAAGTCCTATTTCAAGAGAGAAACCTGGTATTTCTTGGAGGAGATGTGATATATTTGGGAGAAATGTGGCATGTCTGGAAGAAACTGTCCTATTTTGGGGATAAAAGAGGTATTTGTGGGTGAAAAGGTCCTATTTGAAGGAGGAAACGTGGTATTTCTTGGAGAAGATGTTCTATATTTGGGAGAAATGTGGCATTTCTGGAAGACAAAGTCCTCTTTTGGGGATAAAACAGGTATTTGTGAGTGAAAATGTCCTATATGAAGGGGGAAACCTGGTATTTCTTGGAGAAGATGTGATATATTTGGGAGAAATGTGGCATTTCTGGAAGAAACTGTCGTATTTTGGGGATAAAAGAGGTATTTGTGGGTGAAAAGGTCATATTTGAAGGGGAAAAGATGGTATTTCTTGGAGAAGATGTGATCTATTTGGGAGAAATGTGGCCTTTCTGGAAGAAACTGTCCTATTTGGGGTCAGAAGGCTGGTATTTGTGGGTGAAAAGGTCCTATTTGAAGGGGGAAACCTGGTATTTCTTGGAGAAGATGTGATACATTTGTGAGAAATGTGGCCTTTCTGGAAGAAACTGTCCTATTTTGGGGATAAAACAGGTATTTGTGGGTGAAAAGGTCCTATTTGAAGGGGGAAACCTGGTATTTCTTGGAGAAGATGTGATACATTTGGGAGAAATGTGGCATTTCTGGAAGAAACTGACCTCTTTTGGGGATAAAAGAGGTATTTGTGGGTGACAAGGTCCTATTTGAAGGGGGAAACCTGGTATTTCTTGGAGAAGATGTGATCTATTTGGGAGAAATCTGGCATTTCTGGAAGAATATTTCCAATTTGGGGGGAGAAGGCTGGTATTTGTGGGTGAAAAGGTCCTATTTGAAGGGGGAAACCTGGTATTTCTTGGAGAAGATGTGATACATATGGGAGAAATCTGGCATTTCTGGAAGAAACTGTCCTCTTTTGTGGATAAAAGAGGTATTTGTGGGTGAAAAGGTCCTATTTGATGGGGGAAAGCTGGCATTTCTTGGAGAAGATGTGATATATTTGGGAGAAATGTGGCATTTCTGGAAGAAACTGTCCTCTTTTGGGGATAAAAGAGGTACTTGTGGGTGAAAAGGTCCTATTTCCTGGAGGAAAGCTGGTATTTCGTGGAGAAGATGTGATATATTTGGGAGAAATGTGGCATGTCCGGAAGAAACTGTCCTCTTTTGGTGATAAAACAGGTATTTGTGGGATAAAAGGTCCTATTTCCAGGGGGAAACCTGGTATTTCTTGGAGAAGATGTGATATATTTGGGAGAAATGTGGCATTTCTGGAAGAAACTGTCCTCTTTTGGGGATAAAAGAGGTATTTGTGGGTGAAAAGGTCCTATTTGAAGGGGGAAACGTGGTATTTCTTGGAGAAGATGTTCTATATTTGGGAGAAATGTGGCATTTCTGGAAGACAAAGTCCTCTTTTGGGGATAAAACAGGTATTTGTGAGTGAAAATGTCCTATTTGAAGGGGGAAACCTGGTATTTCTTGGAGAAGATGTGATATATTTGGGAGAAATGTAGCATTTCTGGAAGAAACTGTCGTATTTTGGGGATAAAAGAGGTATTTGTGGGTGAAAAGGTCATATTTGAAGGGGAAAAGATGGTATTTCTTGGAGAAGATGTGATCTATTTGGGAGAAATGTGGCATTTCTGGAAGAAACTGACCTCTTTTGGGGATAAAAGAGGTATTTGTGGGTGACAAGGTCCTATTTGAAGGGGGAAACCTGGTATTTCTTGGAGAAGATGTGATATATTTGGGAGAAATCTGGCATTTCTGGAAGAATATGTCCAATCTGGGGGGAGAAGGCTGGTATTTGTGGGTGAAAAGGTCCTATTTGAAGGGGGAAACCTGGTATTTCTTGGAGAAGATGTGATACATATGGGAGAAATCTGGCATTTCTGGAATAAACTATCCGATTTGTGGGATAAAACACGTATTTGTGGGTGAAAAGATCCTATTTGAAGGGGGAAACCTGGTATTTCT
Source organism: Lophura swinhoii (assembly GCA_030408155.1). NCBI lineage: Eukaryota > Metazoa > Chordata > Aves > Galliformes > Phasianidae > Lophura > Lophura swinhoii. The sequence goes on from CM059475.1 coordinate 6,568,926, forward strand.
TGGAGAAGATGTGATATATTTGGGAGACATAAGGCATTTCTGGAAGAAACTGTCCTCTTTTGGGGATAAAAGAGGTATTTGTGGGTGAAAAGGTCCTATTTGATGGGGGAAAGCTGGCATTTCTTGGAGAAGATGTGATATATTTGGGAGAAATGGGGCATTTCTGGAAGAAACTGTCCTCTTTTGGGGATAAAAGAGGTATTTCTGGGTGAAAAGGTCGTATTTGAAGGGGTAAACCTTGTACATCTTGGAGAAAATGTAATACATTTGGGAGAAATGTGGCATTTCTGGAAGAAACTGTCCTCTTTTGGGGATAAAAGAGGTACTTGTGGGTGAAAAGGTCCTATTTCCTGGAGGAAAGCTGGTATTTCGTGGAGAAGATGTGATATATTTGGGAGAAATGTGGCATGTCCGGAAGAAACTGTCCTCTTTTGGGGATAAAACAGGTATTTGTGGGATAAAAGGTCCTATTTCCAGGGGGAAACCTGGTATTTCTTGGAGAAGATGTGATCTATTTGGGAGAAATGTGGCATTTCTGGAAGAAACTGTCCTCTTTTGGGGATAAAAGAGGTATTTGTGGGTGAAAAGGTCCTATTTGAAGGGGGAAACGTGGTATTTCTTGGAGAAGATGTTCTATATTTGGGAGAAATGTGGCATTTCTGGAAGACAAAGTCCTCTTTTGGGGATAAAAGAGGTATTTGTGGGTGAAAAGGACCTATTTGAAGGGGGAAACCTGGTATTTCTTGGAGAAGATGTGATATATTTGGGAGAAATGTGGCATTTCTGGAAGAAACTGTCGTATTTTGGGGATAAAAGAGGTATTTGTGGGTGAAAAGGTCATATTTGAAGGGGAAAAGATGGTATTTCTTGGAGAAGATGTGATCTATTTGGGAGAAATGTGGCCTTTCTGGAAGAAACTGTCCTATTTGGGGTCAGAAGGCTGGTATTTGTGGGTGAAAAGGTCCTATTTGAAGGGGGAAACCTGGTATTTCTTGGAGAAGATGTGATATATTTGGGAGAAATGTGGCATTTCTGGAAGAAACTGACCTCTTTTGGGGATAAAAGAGGTATTTGTGGGTGACAAGGTCCTATTTGAAGGGGGAAACCTGGTATTTCTTGGAGAAGATGTGATATATTTGGGCGAAATGTGGCATTTCTGGAAGAAACTGTCCTCTTTTGGGGATCAAAGAGGTATTTGTGGGTGAAAAGGTCCTATTTGAATGGGGAAAGCTGATATTTCTTGGAGAAGATGTGATATATTTGGGAGAAATGTGGCATTTCTGGAAGAAACTGTCCTCTTTTGGGGATAAAAGAGGTATTTGTGGGTGAAAAGTTCCTATTTGAAGGGGGAAAGCTGGTATTTCTTGGAGATGATGTGGTATATTTGGGAGAAATCTGGTCTTTCTTGAAGTAACTGTCCTATTTTGGGGATAAAAGAGGTATTTGTGGGTGAAAAGGTCCTATTTGAAGGCGGAAAGCTGGTATTTCTTGGAGAAGATGTGATATATTTGGGAGAAATGTGGCATTTCTGGAAGAAACTGTCCTATTTTGGGGATAAAAGAGGTATTTGTGGGTGACAAGGTCCTATTTGAAGGGGGAACCCTGGTATTTCTTGGAGAAGATGTGATATATTTGGGAGAAAAGAGGCATTTCTGGAAGAAAAAGTCCAATTTGGGGGGAGAAAGCTGGTATTTGTGGGTGAAAATGTGGTATTTTTGATTTGAAATCGGGTATTCCTTGAATAAAATGACCTATTTTGGGGGAGAAAGCTGGTATTTGTGGGAGAAAATGTCCTCTTTTTGATTTGAAATCGGATGTTCCTTGAAGAAAATGACATATTTTGGGGGAGAAACCGGGTATTTCTGGGAGGAAATGTCCTACGTTTGGGAAACAATCTTGCATTTCTGGGAGAAAATGTCCTGAATTGGGGAGAAAGCACGTATTTGTGGGAGAAAAAGAGGTATTTTGGGGGAGAAAGGTGGTATTTGTGGGAGAAAATGTCCTGTTTTGGGGGATAAAACAGGTATTTGTGGGAGAAAATGTCCTATTCTGGGGGAGTAAGGTGGTATTTGTGGGAGAAAATGTCCTGTTTTGGGGGATAAAACAGGTATTTGTGGGTGAATGAGTACTATTTCAGGGGAGAAAGCTGGTATTTGCGGGTGAAGGGGTACTATTTCAGGGGAGAAAGCTGGTATTTGTGGGAGAAAATGTCCGATTTGGGGGGAGTATGGTTTCCCCCTTGAAATAGGACCTTTTCACCCACAAATACCTGTTTTCCTTGCTTCCTGCCGTGTGTAACGGTCATTGCTGAGGAGTCCAGCTTCAGAGCAGGGCTGTTTTGTGAAGGCAGCACAAGCACGCTGCCGGCGCCTGGGGCTGGCAGCTTGTGGGCGGGCTGCTGAGGCAGCAGGGGCGGAGCTGGCTCTTATCTCTTGGCGTGACCTTGACTGCTCATTGGGGTATTAAAAGCAGCTCTTGGAGGGCAGAAGCTAGCTTCGGCCCACATCCCTTTGCAGGACATCAGCTCTCCTACTGACAGACCTCGAGAGCGCAGGTTCAAACATGGTCTCTACCAGGCGGCGGGCTTGCCCCAAGAGGACTGTGGCGACCCAGACGGAGGGCCTGCCGAGAAATGTAGCGGTTCAGGTCTCTGGCTGTAGGGAGTGCCTGAGCCTGCTGCTGCCGGGGGAGAATGGGAAGGATGCCACTTGTGCGAGGTGCGAGCAGGTGGAGGAGCTGCTCAGCCTGGTGGTGGAACTTAGAGAGGAGGTAGGGAGATTAAGAGCCATCAGAGAGTGCGAGCGGGAGATTGACTGGTGGTGTGACTCTCTGCGAGAAAGACGCAGAGATTGCAACCCCCAAATGGTAGTGGACCCTCTGCCTTGCCGCAGTCAAACTGAGAGAGCTAACCTGAGGGCGGAGGAGGAATGGCAGCAGGTTCCAGCTCGGCGATGCGGGCGACCCCCATCCCGACCTACCTCGGTTCCCCAGGTGCCTCTATGGAATAGGGTTGAAGCCCTGCAACTGGAGGGTGCGGTGGCTGAGGATGAAGTGGGAGAACTGCCTCCAAGTGTTCCCAAGGAGAGGCGTCCAGCTCCACGCTTCAAGACTGCCTCCTCCGGTAAAGAAAGGAGGGTGATAGTCGTAGGAGACTCCCTTCTAGGAGGAACTGAAGGCCCAATATGTCGGCCTGCCCCCACCCGTAGGGAGGTGTGCTGCCTCCCTGGGGCCCGGCTCAGGGATATTTCTAGGAAACTTCCTAGGTTGATCCGCTCCTCTGATTATTATCCCTTATTGATAGTTCAGGCTGGCAGTGATGAGGTCACTGATGGAAACCTGAGGACTATGAAAAATGACTTTAGGAGACTGGGGAGGTTAGTTGAAGGAGCAGGCGTACAGGTAGTATTTGCCTGTATTCCTACAGTGGCAGGGAAGGATGCTGAGACCACCAGAAAAACACACCTTATAAACGCGTGGCTGAAAGGCTGGTGCAAAAGCAAGAATTTGGGGTTCTTTGATCATGGGGCGGTCTACTCGGCAGCGGGCCTGGGGTCTGCTGATGGGTCTCACCTGTCTCGAAGGGGGAAACGGATCCTTGCCCAGGAGCTGGCAGGACTTGTGGAGAGGGCTTTAAACTAGCTATGAAGGGGGTAGGGGATAAAACCAGGCCTGCTAGAGATGAGCCTGGGGGAGCGGCAATGGGATCAGGGATGAGGCGAGGGGCTCGGCTGAAGTGCGTCTACACCAATGCACGCAGCATGGGCAACAAAGAAGAAGAGTTGGAAGCCGTGGTGCGGCAGGCAAGCTATGACCTAGTCGCCATTACGGAAACATGGTGGGACTGCTCCCATGACTGGAGTGCTGCAATGGATGGCTCCAAGCTCTTCAGGAAGGATAGGCAAGGAAGAAGGGGTGGTGGTGTGGCTCTGTATGTTAGAGAGTGCTTTGATGTTACTGAGCTTGTGGCTGGGGATGATAAGGTTGAATCCCTATGGGTAAAGATCAGGGGAAGGGCTGACAAGGCAGACATATTGGTGGGCGTCTGCTATAGACCGCCGAACCAGGATGAAGAGACGGATGAGGTGTTCTATGAGCAGCTGGCAGAAGCTGCGAGGTCGCCGGCCCTTGTCCTCATGGGGGACTTCAACTTCCCTGACATATGCTGGGAATACAACGCAGCGCAGAAGAAGCAGTCTAGGAGGTTTCTGGAGTGTATGGAGGATAACTTTCTGATGCAGCTGGTGAGAGAGCCTACGAGAGGAGCTGCCCCGCTAGACCTGCTGTTCGCAAACAGAGAAGGTCTGGTGGAAGATGTGGTGGTGGGGGGCTGTCTTGGACAGAGTGACCATGAGATGGTAGAGTTCTCGATTCTTGGTGGAGCCAGGAGGAAGAACAGCCAAACTGTTACCTTGGACTTCCGGAGGGCGGACTTTGAATTGTTTAGAAGACTAGTAGGGGGAGTCCCCTGGGTTTCGGTCTTAGAGGGTCAAGGGGTCCAAGACAACTGGTTGCTCTTCAAGAAGGTAGTCTTACAGGCGCAGGAGCGGGCTGTCCCCCTGAGCTGCAAAAAGAGCCGGCGGGGAAGGAGACCGGCGTGGATGAATAGGGAACTATTCTTGAGGCTCCGGGAGAAAAAGAGAATCTACCTCCTGTGGAAGAAGGGACGGGCGACTCAGAAAGAGTACAGAGAAGTTGTGAAGATGTGCAGGGAGAAAATCAGAAAGGCGAAAGCCCAGCTCGAACTCAACCTGGCCGCTGGGATAAAAAGAAACAAGAAACCCTTTAACAAATATATCAACAGTAAGAGGAGAACTAAGGAGAATCTCCACTCTTTACTGGATGAGGCTGGGAATGTGACTACTGAGGATAAGGAAAAGGCGGAGGTCCTGAACGCCTTCTTTACGTCTGTCTTTAAAGGTCAGACCAGTTATCCTCAAGGCACTCCGCTTTTTGACCTGATAGTCTCGGCTGGGGAGCAGGCTAAACCATCCACGATTCAGGAGGAAAGAGTCAGAGACCTGCTACTCCAACTGGACTGTCCCAAGTCCATGGGGCCGGATGAGATTCACCCAAGAGTGCTGAGGGAACTGGCGGAGGTGATAGCCGAGCCGCTTTCCATCATCTCTCAGCGCTCCTTGTTGACTGGTGAAGTACCAGAAGACTGGAAGCTTGCCAATGTGACTCCCATCTACAAGAAGGGCTGTAAGGAGGACCCGGGGAACTCCAGGCCTGTTAGCCTGACCTCGGTGCCGGGGAAGGTTATGGAGCGGATTGTCTTGAGGGAGATCACGCGGCAAGTGCGGGACTACCGGGGGATCAGGCCTAGCCAGCATGGGTTCACGAAGGGCAGGTCCTGCTTGACCAACCTGATCTCCTTCTATGATCTAGTGAGCCGCCTGGTGGATGAGGGAAAGGCTGTTGATGTAGTCTACCTAGACTTCAGCAAAGCCTTTGACACTGTCTCCCACAGTATTCTCCTGCAGAAGCTGGCAGTTCGTGGCTTGGACAGGTACACTCTTGGCTGGGTAAGGAAGTGGCTGGAGGGCCGGGCCCAGAGAGTGGTGGTCAATGGAGCCAAATCCGGCTGGCGACCGGTCACGAGTGGGGTTCCCCAGGAGTCGGTGCTGGGGCCTGTCCTCTTCAAGATCTTTATTGATGACCTGGATGAGGGCATTGAGTGCACCCTCAGTAAGTTTGCAGATGACACCAAGCTGGCTGGAAGTGTCGATCTGCCTGGGGGTAGTGAGGCCCTACAGAGGGATCTGGACAGGCTGGAGAGCTGGGCTGAAGCCAATGGGATGAGGTTTAATAAGACCAAATGCCGGGTCCTACACTTTGGCCACAGCAACCCCAAGCAACGCTACAGGCTTGGGGCGGAGTGGCTGGAAGACTGTGTAGAGGAAATGGACCTGGGGGTGTTGGTTGACGCTCGGCTAAACATGAGCCGGCAGTGTGCCCGGGTAGCCAAGAAGGCCAATGGCATCTTGGCTTGCATCAGAAGTAGTGTGACCAGCAGGAGCAGGGAAGTAATTGTCCCCCTGTACTCAGCTCTGGGGAGGCCGCACCTTGAGTACTGTGTCCAGTTCTGGGCCCCTCACTACAAGAAAGACATTGAGGCCCTGGAGCGTGTTCAAAGAAGGGCAACCAAACTGGAGAGGGGTCTGGAGCACAGGCCTTATGAGGAGCGGCTGAGGGAGCTGGGATTGTTCAGTCTGGAGAAGAGGAGGCTCAGGGGAGACCTTCTTGCTCTCTAGAACTACCTGAAGGGAGGTTGTAGCGAGCTGGGGGTCGGCCTCTTCTCTCGGGTAACTGGTGATAGGACTAGGGGGAATGGTTTCAAGCTGCGCCAGGGAAGATTCAGACTGGATATTAGGAAATACTACTTCTCTGAAAGGGTGGTCAGGCACTGGAATGGGTTGCCCAGGGAGGTGGTGGGGTCACCGACCCCGGAGCTGTTCAAGAAACGATTCGATGTTGTGATGAGGGATATAGTTTAGCGAGAACCATGGGTGATAGGTGGATGGTTGGACTGGATGATCGTATAGGTCTTTTCCAACCTTAGTGATTCTGTGATTCTGTGATTCTGAGATTCTGAGACTCTTTTCACCCACAAATACCTGTTTTAGCCCCAAAATAGGACAGTTTCTTCCAGAAATGCCAGATTTCTCCCAAATATATCACATCTCCTCCAAGAAATACCACGTTTCCCCCTTGAAATAGGACCTTTTCTCCCACAAATACCTCTTTTATCCCCAAAAGAGGACATTTTCTTCCAGACATGCCACATTTCTCCCAAATAGATCACATCTTCTCCAAGAAATACCAGCTTTCCCCCTTCAAATAGGACCTTTTCAAAGACAAATAACTCTTTTATCCCCAAAAGAGGACAGTTTCTTCCGACATGCCAGATTTTTCCCAAATATATCACATCTTCTCCAAGAAATACCAGCTTTTCCCCTTTTAATAGGACCTTTTCTCCCACAAATACCTGTTTTATCCCCAAAAGAGGACAGTTTCTTCCAGAAATGCCACATTTCTCCCAAATATATCACATCTCCTCCAAGAAATGCCAGGGTTCCCCTTTGAAATAGGACCTTTTCACCCACAAATACCTCTTTTATCCCCAAAATAGGACAGTTTCTTCCAGACATGCCACATTTCTCCCAAATATATCACATCTTCTCCAAGAAATACCAGGTTTCCCCCTTCAAATAGGACCTTTTCACCCACAAATACCTGTTTTATCCCCAAAATAGGACAGTTTCTTCCAGAAATGCCACATTTCTCGCAAATATACCACATCTTATCCAAGAAATACCAGGTTTCCCCCTTCAAATAGGACCTTTTCACCCACAAATACCTGTTTGATCCCCAAAAGAGGACAGTTTCTTCCAGAAATGCCGCATTTCTCCCAAATATATCACATCTCCTCCAAGAAATACCAGCTTTCCCCCTGGAAATAGGACCTTTTCACCCTCAAATACCTCTTTTATCCCCAAAATAGGACAGTTTCTTCCAGAAATGCCACATTTCTCCCAAGTATATCACATCTTCTCCAAGAAATACCAGGATTCCTCCTGAAATAGGACCTTTTCAACCAAAAAAACCACTTTTATGCCCAAAACAGGACAGTTTCTTCCAGAAATGCCAGATTCCTCGCAAATATATCACAGCTTCTCCAAGAAATACCAGATATCCCCCTTCAAATAGGACCTTTTCACCCACAAATACCTCTTTTATCCCCAAAATAGGACAGTTTCTTCCAGAAATGCCACATTTCTCCCAAATAGATCACATCTTCTCCAAGAAATACCAGGTTTCCGCCTTCAAATAGGACCTTTTCAAACACAAATACCTGTTTTATCCCCAAAATAGAACAGTTTCTTCCAGACATGCCACATTTCTCCCAAATATATCACATCTTCTCCAAGAAATACCAGCTTTCCTCCAGGAAATAGGACCTTTTCACCCACAAATACCTCTTTTATCCCCAAAAGAGGACAGTTTCTTCCAGAAATGCCACATTTCTCCCAAATATACCACATCTTCTCCAAGAAATACCAGCTTTCCCCCTTCAAATAGGACCTTTTCACCCACAAATACCTGTTTGATCCCCAAAATAGGACAGTTTCTTGCAGAAATGCAACATTTCTCCCAAGTATATCACATCTTCTCCAAGAAATACCAGCTTTCCCCCTTCAAATAGGACCTTTTCACCCACAAATACCTCTTTTATCCCCAAAAGAGGACAGTTCCTTCCAGAAATGCCACATTTCTCCCAAATATATCACATCTTCTCCAAGAAATACCAGGCCTCCCAGTTCAAATAGGACCTTTTCACCCACAAATACCTCTTTTATCCCCAAAAGAGGACAGTTTCTTCCTGACATGCCAGATTTCTCCCAAATATATCACATCTTCTCCAAGAAATACCAGGTTCCCCCTTGAAATAGGACCTTTTCACCCACAAATACCTCTTTTATCCCCAAAAGAGGACAGTTTCTTCCAGAAATGCCACATTTCTCCCAAATATATCACATCTTCTCCAAGAAATACCAGGTTTCCCCCTTCAAATAGGACCTTTTCACCCACAAATACCTCTTTTATCCCCAAAATAGGACAGTTTCTTCCAGAAATGCCACATTTCTCCCAAATATATCACATCTTCTCCAAGAAATACCAGGTTTCCCCCTTCAAATAGGACCTTTTCACCCACAAATACCTTTTTTATCCCCAAAAGAGGACAGTTTCTTCCAGAAATGCCACATTTCTCCCAAATATATCACATCTTCTCCAAGAAATACCAGCTTTCCCCCTGGAAGTAGCACATTTTCTCCCACATATACCTGTTTGATCCCCAAAATAGGACAGTTTCTTCCAGAAAGGCCACATATCACCCAAATATATCATATCTCCTCCTAGGAATACCAGTTTTCCCCCTGGAAAAAGGACCTTTTCACCCACAAATACCTCTTTTATCCCCAAAAGAGGACAGTTTCTTCCAGAAATGCCACATTTCTCCCAAATATATCACATCTTCTCCGAGAAATACCAGGATTCCTCCTGAAATAGGGCCTTTTCACCCACAAATACCTGTTTTATCCCCAAAAGAGGACAGTTTCTTCCAGAAATGCCACATTTCTCCCAAATATATCACATCTTCTCCAAGAAATACCAGCTTTCCCCCTTCAAATAGGAACTTTTCACCCACAAATACCTCTTTTATCCCCAAAATAGGACAGTTTCAACCAGAAATGCCACATTTCTCCCAAATATATCACATCTCCTCCAAGAAATACCAGGATTCCTCCTGAAATAGGACTTTTTCATCCACAAATACCTCTTTTATCCCCAAAAGAGGACAGTTTCTTCCAGAAATGCCACATTTCTCCCAAATAGATCACATCTTCTCCAAGAAATACCAGCTTTCCCCCTTCAAATAGGATCTTTTCACCCACAAATACCTCTTTTATCCCCAAAAGAGGACAGTTTCTTCCAGAAATGCCACATTTCGCCCAAATATATCACATCTTCTCCAAGAAATACCAGCTTGCCCCCTTCAAATAGGACCTTTTCACACAGAAAACCTCTTTCATCCCCAAAATATGACAGTTTCTTCCAGAAATGCCACATTTCTCCCAAATAGATCACATCTTCTCCAAGAAATACCAGCTTTCCCCCTGAAATAGGACCTTTTCACCCACAAATACCTGTTTTATCCCCAAAAGAGGACAGTTTCTTCCAGAAATGCCTCATTTCTCCATAATATATCACATCTTCTCCAAGAAATACCAGGTTTCCCCCTGGAAATAGGACCTTTTCACCCACAAATACCTCTTTTATACACAAAATAGGACAGTTTCTTCCAGATATGCCAAATTTCTCCCAAATAAATCACATCTTCTCCAAGAAATACCAGGTTTCCCCCTTCAAATAGGACCTTTTCACCCACAAATACCTCTTTTATCCCCAAAAGAGGAGAGTTTCTTCCAGAAATGCCACATTTCTCCCAAATATATCACATCTTCTCCAAGAAATACCAGGATTCCTCCTGAAATAGGAACCTTTCTCCCACAAATACCAGCCTTCACCTCCCAAATTTGACTTTTTCTTCCAGAAATGCCACATTTCTCCCAAATATATCTCATCTTCTCCAAGAAATTCCACTTTTTCCCCTTCAAATAGGACCTTTACTAACACAAATACCTCTTTTATCCCCAAAATAGGACAGTTTCTTCCAGAAATGCCACATTTCTCCCAAATATATCACATCTTCTCCAAGAAATACCAGGGTTCCCCCTTCAAATAGGAACGTTTCTCCAACAAATACCAGCCTTGTCCCCACAAATATGACTTTTTCTTCCAGAAATGCCACATTTCTCCCAAATATAACACATCTTCTCCAAGAAATACCAGCTTTCCGCCTTCAAATAGGACCTTTTCACCCACAAATTCCTGTTTGATCCCCAAAATAGGTCAGATTCTTCCTGACATGCCAGATTTCTCCCAAATATTTCACATCTTCTCCAAGAAATACCAGGTTTCCCCCTTCAAATAGGACCTTTCCACCCACAAATACCTCTTTTATCCCCAAAAGAGGACAGTTTCTTCCAGAAATGCCATATTTCTCCCAAATATATCACATCTCCTGCAAGAAATACCAGGTTTCCCCCTTCAAATAGGACCTTTTCACCCACAAATACCTCTTTTATCCCCAAAATAGGACAGTTTCTGCCAGAAATGCCACATTTCTCCCAAATATATCACATCTTCTACAAGAAATACCAGCTTTCCCCCTTCAAATAGGACCTTTTCACCCACAAATACCTCTTTTATCCCCAAAATAGGACAGTTTCAACCAGAAATGCCACATTTCTCCCAAATAGATCACATCTCCTCCAAGTAATACCCGGTTTCTCTCTTGAAAAAGGACCTTTACACCGACAAATACCTCTTTTATCCCCAAAAGAGGACAGTTTCTTCCTGACATGCCAGATTTCTCCCAAATATATCACATCTCCTCCAAGAAATACCAGGATTCCTCCTGAAATAGGACTTTTTCATCCACAAATACCTCTTTTATCCCCAAAATAGGACATTATCTTCCAGAAAGGCCACATTTCTCCCAAATATATCACATCTTCTCCAAGAAATACCAGGTTTCCCCCTGGAAATAGGATCTTTTCACCCACAAATACCTCTTTTATCCCCAAAAGAGGACAGTTTCTTCCAGAAATGCCACATTTCGCCCAAATATATCACATCTTCTCCAAGAAATACCAGCTTGCCCCTTCAAATAGGACATTTTCACACAGAAAAACCTCTTTCATCCCCAAAATACGACAGTTTCTTCCAGAAATGCCACATTTCTCCCAAATAGATCACATCTTCTCCAAGAAATACCAGCTTTCCCCCTGAAATAGGACATTTTCACCCACAAATACCTGTTCTTTCCCCAAAATAGGACAGTTTCTTCCAGAAATGCCAAATTTCTCCCAAATAAATCACATCTTCTCCAAGAAATACCAGGTTTCACCCTTCAAATAGGAACTTTTCACCCACAAATACCTCTTTTATCCCCAAAATAGGACAGTTTCTCCAGACATGCCACATTTCTCCCAAATATATCACATCTTCTCCAAGAAATACCAGCTTTCCCCCTTCAAATAGGACCTTTTTACCCACAAATACCTCTTTTATCCCCAAAAGAGGACAGTTTCTTCCAGAAATGCCACATTTCTCCCAAATATATCACATCTTCTCCAAGAAATACCAGGATTCCTCCAGGAAATAGGAACCTTTCTCCCACAAATACCAGCCTTCACCTCCCAAATTTGACTTTTTCTTCCAGAAATGCCACATTTCTCCCAAATATATCTCATCTTCTCCAAGAAATTCCACGTTTCCCGCTTCGAATAGGACCTTTACCAACACAAATACCTCTTTTATCCCCAAAATAGGACAGTTTCTTCCAGAAATGCCACATTTCTCCCAAATATATCACATCTTCTCCAAGAAATACCAGGGTTCCCCCTTCAAATAGGAACGTTTCTCCAACAAATACCAGCCTTGTCCCCACAAATATGACTTTTTCTTCCAGAAATGCCACATTTCTCCCAAATAGATCACATCTTCTCCAAGAAATACCAGGTTTCCCCCTTCAAATAGGACCTTTCCACCCACAAATACCTCTTTTATCCCCAAAATAGGACATTTTCTTCCAGAAAGGCCACATTTCTCCCAAATATATCACATCTCCTGCAAGAAATACCAGGGATCCCCTTTGAAATATGACCTTTTCACCCACAAATACCTCTTTTATCCCCAAAAGTGGACAGTTTCTTCCAGACATGCCACATTTCTCCCAAATAGATCTCATCTTCTCCAAGAAATACCAGCTTTCCCCCTTCAAATAGGACCTTGTCACCACAAATACCTCTTTTATCCCCAAAAGAGGACAGTTTCTTCCAGAAAGGCCACATTTCTCCCAAATAGATCACATCTCCTCCAAGAAATACCAGCTTTCCCCCTTCAAATAGGACCTTTTCACCCACAAATACCTCTTTTATCCCCAAAATAGGACAGTTTCCCCCAGAAATGCCACATTTCTCCCAAATATATCACTTCTTCTCCAAGAAATACCAGCTTTCCGCCTTCAAATAGTACATTTTCACCCACAAATACCTCTTTTATCCCCAAAATAGGACAGTTTCTTCTAGACATGCCACATTTCTCCCAAATATATCACATCTTCTACAAGAAATACCAGCTTTCCCCCTTCAAATAGGACCTTTTCACCCACAAATACCTCTTTTATCCCCAAAATAGGACAGTTTCAACCGGAAATGCCACATTTCTCCCAAATATATCACATCTCCTCCAAGAAATACCACGTTTCCCCCTTCAAATAGGACCTTTTCACCCACAAATACCTCTTTGATCCCCAAAATAGGACAGTTTCTTCCAGAAATGCCACATTTCTCCCAAATATATCACATCTTCTCCAAGAAATACCAGCTTTCCCCCTTCAAATAGGGACTTTTCACCCACAAATACCTCTTTTATCCACAAAATAGGACAGTTTCAACCAGAAATGCCACATTTCTCCCAAATATATCACATCTCCTCCAAGTAATACCCGGTTTCTCTCTTGAAAAAGGACCTTTACACCCCCACATACCTCTTTTATCCCCAAAAGAGGACTGTTTCTTCCTGACATGCCAGATTTCTCCCAAATATATCACATCTCCTCCAAGAAATACCAGGATTCCTCCTGAAATAGGACTTTTTCATCCACAAATACCTCTTTTATCCCCAAAAGAGGACAGTTTCTTCCAGAAATGCCACATTTCTCCCAAATAGATCACATCTTCTCCAAGAAATACCAGCTTTCCCCCTTCAAATAGGATCTTTTCACCCACAAATACCTCTTTTATCCCCAAAAGAGGACAGTTTCTTCCAGAAATGCCACATTTCGCCCAAATATATCACATCTTCTCCAAGAAATACCAGCTTGCCCCCTTCAAATAGGACCTTTACACACAGAAAAACCTCTTTCATCCCCAAAATATGACAGTTTCTTCCAGAAATGCCACATTTCTCCCAAATAGATCACATCTTCTCCAAGAAATACCAGCTTTCCCCCTGAAATAGGACATTTTCACCCACAAATACCTGTTTTATCCCCAAAAGAGGACAGTTTCTTCCAGAAATGCCTCATTTCTCCATAATATATCACATCTTCTCCAAGAAATACCAGGTTTCCCCCTGGAAATAGGACCTTTTCACCCACAAATACCTCTTTTATACACAAAATAGGACAGTTTCTTCCAGATATGCCAAATTTCTCCCAAATATATCACATCTTCTCCAAGAAATACCAGGGTTCCCCCTTCAAATAGGACCTTTTCACCCACAAATACCTCTTTTATCCCCAAAAGAGGAGAGTTTCTTCCAGAAATGCCACATTTCTCCCAAATATATCACATCTTCTCCAAGAAATACCAGGATTCCTCCTGAAATAGGAACCTTTCTCCCACAAATACCAGCCTTCACCTCCCAAATTTGACTTTTTCTTCCAGAAATGCCACATTTCTCACAAATATATCTCATCTTCTCCAAGAAATTCCACGTTTCCCCCTTCAAATAGGACCTTTACTAACACAAATACCTCTTTTATCCCCAAAATAGGACAGTTTCTTCCAGAAATGCCACATTTCTCCCAAATATATCACATCTTCTCCAAGAAATACCAGGGTTCCCCCTTCAAATAGGAACGTTTCTCCAACAAATACCAGCCTTGTCCCCACAAATATGACTTTTTCTTCCAGAAATGCCACATTTCTCCCAAATATATCACATCTTCTCCAAGAAATACCAGCTTTCCGCCTTCAAATAGGACCTTTTCACCCACAAATTCCTGTTTGATCCCCAAAATAGGACAGTTTCTTCCTGACATGCCAGATTTCTCCCAAATATTTCACATCTTCTCCAAGAAATACCAGGTTTCCCCCTTCAAATAGGACCTTTCCACCCACAAATACCTCTTTTATCCCCAAAAGAGGACAGTTTCTTCCAGAAATCAAATATATCACATCTCCTGCAAGAAATACCAGGTTTCCCCCTTCAAATAGGACCTTTTCACCCACAAATACCTCTTTGATCCCCAAAATAGGACAGTTTCTGCCAGAAATGCCACATTTCTCCCAAATATATCACATCTTCTACAAGAAATACCAGCTTTCCCCCTTCAAATAGGACCTTTTCACCCACAAATACCTCTTTTATCCCCAAAAGAGGACAGTTTCAACCAGAAATGCCACATTTCTCCCAAATAAATCACATCTCCTCCAAGTAATACCCAGTTTCTCTCTTGAAAAAGGAACTTTACACCCACAAATACCTGTTTTATCCCCAAAAGAGGACAGTTTCTTCCTGACATGCCAGATTTCTCCCAAATATATCACATCTCCTCCAAGAAATACCAGGATTCCTCCTGAAATAGGACTTTTTCATCCACAAATACCTCTTTTATTCCCAAAATAGGACAGTTTCTTCCAGAAATGCACGATTTCTCCCAAATATATCACATCTTCTCCAAGAAATACCAGCTTTCCCCCTTCAAATAGGATCTTTTCACCCACAAATACCTCTTTGATCCCCAAAAGAGGACAGTTTCTTCCAGAAATGCCACATTTCGCCCAAATATATCACATCTTCTCCAAGAAATACCAGCTTGCCCCTTCAAATAGGACATTTTCACACAGAAAAACCTCTTTCATCCCCAAAATACGACAGTTTCTTCCAGAAATGCCACATTTCTCCCAAATATATCACATCTTCTCCAAGAAATACCAGCTTTCCCCCTGAAATAGGACATTTTCACCCACAAATACCTGTTTTATCCCCAAAAGAGGACAGTTTCTTCCAGAAATGCCAAATTTCTCCCAAATAAATCACATCTTCTCCAAGAAATACCAGGTTTCACCCTTCAAATAGGAACTTTTCACCCACAAATACCTCTTTTATCCCCAAAATAGGACAGTTTCTCCAGACATGCCACATTTCTCCCAAATATATCACATCTTCTCCAAGAAATACCAGCTTTCCCCCTTCAAATAGGACCTTTTCACCCACAAATACCTCTTTTATCCCCAAAAGAGGACAGTTTCTTCCAGAAATGCCACATTTCTCCCAAATATATCACATCTTCTCCAAGAAATACCAGGATTCCTCCAGGAAATAGGAACCTTTCTCCCACAAATACCAGCCTTCACCTCCCAAATTTGACTTTTTCTTCCAGAAATGCCACATTTCTCCCAAATATATCTCATCTTCTCCAAGAAATTCCACGTTTCCCGCTTCGAATAGGACCTTTACCAACACAAATACCTCTTTTATCCCCAAAATAGGACAGTTTCTTCCAGAAATGCCACATTTCTCCCAAATATATCACATCTTCTCCAAGAAATACCAGGGATCCCCCTTCAAATAGGAACGTTTCTCCAACAAATACCAGCCTTGTCCCCACAAATATGACTTTTTCTTCCAGAAATGCCACATTTCTCCCAAATATATCACATCTTCTCCAAGAAATACCAGGTTTCCCCCTTCAAATAGGACCTTTCCACCCACAAATACCTCTTTTATCCCCAAAATAGGACATTTTCATCCAGAAATGCCACATTTCTCCCAAATATATCACATCTCCTGCAAGAAATACCAGGGATCCCCTTTGAAATATGACCTTTTCACCCACAAATACCTCTTTTATCCCCAAAAGTGGACAGTTTCTTCCAGACATGCCACATTTCTCCCAAATAGATCTCATCTTCTCCAAGAAATACCAGCTTTTCCCCTTCAAATAGGACCTTGTCACCACAAATACCTCTTTTATCCCCAAAATAGGACAGTTTCTTCCAGAAATGCCACATTTCTCCCAAATATATCACATCTTCTCCAAGAAATACCAGGTTTCCCCCTTCAACTAGGACCTTTTCACCCACATATACCTCATTTATCCCCAAAATACGACAGTTTCTTCCAGAAATGCCAGATTTCTCCCAAATATATCACATCTTCTCCAAGAAATACCAGGATTCCCCCTCCAAATAGGACCTTTTCACCCACAAATACCTCTTTTATCCCCAAAAGAGGACAGTTTCTGCCAGAAATGCCACATTTCTCCCAAATATACCACATCTTCTCCAAGAAATACCAGGTTTCCCCCTTCAAATAGGACCTTTCCACCCACAAATACCTCTTTTATCCCCAAAAGAGGACAGTTTCTTCCAGAAATGCCACATTTCTCCCAAATATATCACATCTCCTGCAAGAAATACCAGGTTTCCCCCCTTCAAATAGGACCTTTTCACCCACAAATACCTCTTTATATCCCAAAATAGGACAGTTTCTGCCAGAAATGCCACATTTCTCCAAATATATCACATCTTCTACAAGAAATACCAGCTTTCCCCCCTTCAAATAGGACCTTTTCACCCACAAATACCTCTTTTATCCCCAAAAGAGGACAGTTTTCAACCAGAAATGCCACATTTCTCCCAAATAAATCACATCTCCTCCAAGTAATACCCAGTTTCTCTCTTGAAAAAGGACCTTTACACCCACAAATACCTCTTTTATCCCAAAAGAGGACAGTTTCTTCCTGACATGCCAGATTTCTCCCAAATATATCACATCTCCTCCAAGAAATACCAGGATTCCTCCTGAAATAGGACTTTTTCATCCACAAATACCTCTTTTATTCCCAAAATAGGACAGTTTCTTCCAGAAAGGCCACATTTCTCCCAAATATATCACATCTTCTCCAAGAAATACCAGCTTTCCCCCCTTCAAATAGGATCTTTTCACCCACAAATACCTCTTTTATCCCCAAAAGAGGACAGTTTCTTCCAGAAATGCCACATTTCGCCCAAATATATCACATCTTCTCCAAGAAATACCAGCTTGCCCCTTCAATAGGACATTTTCACACAGAAAAACCTCTTTCATCCCCAAAATACGACAGTTTCTTCCAGAAATGCACATTTCTCCCAAATATATCACATCTTCTCCAAGAAATACCAGCTTTCCCCCTGAAATAGGACATTTTCACCCACAAATACCTGTTTTATCCCCAAAAGAGGACAGTTTCTTCCAGAAATGCCAAATTTCTCCCAAATAAATCACATCTTCTCCAAGAAATACCAGGTTTCACCCTTCAAATAGGAACTTTTCACCCACAAATACCTCTTTTATCCCCAAAATAGGACAGTTTCTCCAGACATGCCACATTTCTCCCAAATATATCACATCTTCTCCAAGAAATACCAGCTTTCCCCCTTCAAATAGGACCTTTTCACCCACAAATACCTCTTTTATCCCCAAAAGAGGACAGTTTCTTCCAGAAATGCCACATTTCTCCCAAATATATCACATCTTCTCCAAGAAATACCAGGATTCCTCCAGGAAATAGGAACCTTTCTCCCACAAATACCAGCCTTCACCTCCCAAATTTGACTTTTTCTTCCAGAAATGCCACATTTCTCCCAAATATATCTCATCTTCTCCAAGAAATTCCACGTTTCCCGCTTCGAATAGGACCTTTACCAACACAAATACCTCTTTTATCCCCAAAATAGGACAGTTTCTTCCAGAAATGCCACATTTCTCCCAAATATATCACATCTTCTCCAAGAAATACCAGGGATCCCCCTTCAATAGGAACGTTTCTCCAACAAATACCAGCCTTGTCCCCACAAATATGACTTTTTCTTCCAGAAATGCCACATTTCTCCCAAATATATCACATCTTCTCCAAGAAATACCAGGTTTCCCCCTTCAAATAGGACCTTTCCACCCACAAATACCTCTTTTATCCCCAAAATAGGACATTTTCATCCAGAAATGCCACATTTCTCCCAAATATATCACATCTCCTGCAAGAAATACCAGGGATCCCCTTTGAAATATGACCTTTTCACCCACAAATACCTCTTTTATCCCCAAAAGTGGACAGTTTCTTCCAGACATGCCACATTTCTCCCAAATAGATCTCATCTTCTCCAAGAAATACCAGCTTTTCCCCTTCAAATAGGACCTTGTCACCACAAATACCTCTTTTATCCCCAAAATAGGACAGTTTCTTCCAGAAATGCCACATTTCTCCCAAATATATCACATCTTCTCCAAGAAATACCAGGTTTCCCCCTTCAACTAGGACCTTTTCACCCACATATACCTCTTTTATCCCCAAAATACGACAGTTTCTTCCAGAAATGCCAGATTTCTCCCAAATATATCACATCTTCTCCAAGAAATACCAGGATTCCCCTCCAAATAGGACCTTTTCACCCACAAATACCTCTTTTATCCCCAAAAGAGGACAGTTTCTTCCAGAAATGCCACATTTCTCCCAAATATACCACATCTTCTCCAAGAAATACCAGCTTTCCCCCTTCAAATAGGACCTTTTCACCCACAAATACCTGTTTGATCCCAAAATAGGACAGTTTCTTGCAGAAATGCCACATTTCTCCCAAGTATATCACATCTTCTCCAAGAAATACCAGGTTTCCCCCTTCAAATAGGACCTTTTCACCCCACAAATACATCTTTTATCCCCAAAAGAGGACAGTTCCTTCCAGAAATGCCACATTTCTCCCAAGTATATCACATCTTCTCCAAGAAATACCAGGCCTCCCAGTTCAAATAGGACCTTTTCACCCACAAATACCTCTTTTATCCCCAAAAGAGGACAGTTTCTTCCTGACATGCCAGATTTCTCCCAAATATATCACATCTTCTCCAAGAAATACCAGGTTCCCCCTTGAAATAGGACCTTTTCACCCACAAATACCTCTTTTATCCCCAAAATAGGACAGTTTCTTCCAGAAATGCCCGATTTCTCCCAAATATATCACATCTTCTCAAGAAATACCAGGTTTCCCCCTTCAATAGGACCTTTTCACCCACAAATACCTCTTTTATCCCCAAAATAGGACAGTTTCTTCCAGAAATGCCACATTTCTCCCAAATAGATCACATCTTCTCCAAGAAATACCAGGTTTCCCCCTTCAAATAGGACCTTTTCACCCACAAATACCTGTTTTATCCCCAAAAGAGGACAGTTTCTTCCAGAAATGCCACATTTCTCCCAAATATATCACATCTTCTCCAAGAAATACCAGCTTTCCCCTGGAAGTAGCACATTTTCTCCCACATATACCTGTTTGATCCCCAAAATAGGACAGTTTCTTCCAGAAAGGCCACATATCACCCAAATATATCATATCTCCTCCTAGGAATCCCAGGTTTCCCCCTTCAAATAGGACCTTTTCACCCACAAATACCTGTTTTATCCCCAAAAGAGGACAGTTTCTTCCAGAAATGCCACATTTCTCCCAAATCTATCACATCTTCTCCGAGAAATACCAGGATTCCTCCTGAAATAGGGCCTTTTCACCCACAAATACCTCTTTTATCCCCAAAAGAGGACAGTTTCTTCCAGAAATGCCACATTTCTCCCAAATATATCACATCTTCTCCGAGAAATACCAGGATTCCTCCTGAAATAGGGCCTTTTCACCCACAAATACCTCTTTTATCCCCAAAAGAGGACAGTTTCTTCCAGAAAGGCCACTTTTCTCCCAAATATATCACATCTCCTCCAAGAAATACCAGCTTTCCCCCTTCAAATAGGACCTTTTCACCCACAAATACCTCTCTAATCCCCAAAATAGGACAGTTTCCTCCAGAAATGCCACATTTCTCCCAAATATATCACATCTTCTCCAAGAAATACCAGGTTTCCCCCTTCAAATAGGACCTTTCCACCCACAAATACCTCTTTTATCCCCAAAAGAGGACAGTTTCTTCCAGACATGCCACATTCTCCCAAATATATCACATCTTCTCCAAGAAATACCAGCTTTCCCCCTTCAAATAGGACCTTCACCCACAAATACCTCTTTTATCCCCAAAATAGGACAGTTTCAACCAGAAATGCCACATTTCTCCCAAATATATCACATCTTCTCCAAGAAATACCAGCTTTCCCCCTTCAAATAGGACCTTTTCACCCACAAATACCTCTTTTATCCCCAAAATAGGACAGTTTCTTCCAGAAATGCCACATTTCTCCCAAATATATCACATCTTCTCCAAGAAATACCAGCTTTCCCCCTTCAAATAGGAACTTTTCACCCACAAATACCTCTTTTATCCCCAAAATAGGACAGTTTCAACCAGAAATGCCACATTTCTCCCAAATATATCACATCTCCTCCAAGTAATACCCGGTTTCTCTCTTGAAAAAGGACCTTTACACCCACAAATACCTCTTTTATCCCCAAAAGAGGACAGTTTCTTCCTGACATGCCAGATTTCTCCCAAATATATCACATCTCCTCCAAGAAATACCAGGATTCCTCCTGAAATAGAACTTTTTCATCCACAAATACCTCTTTTATCCCCAAAAGAGGACAGTTTCTTCCAGAAATGCCACATTTCTCCCAAATATATCACATCTTCTCCAAGAAATACCAGGTTTCCCCCTTCAAATACGACCTTTACACCCACAAATACCTCTTTTATCCCCAAAAGAGGACAGTTTCTTCCAGAAATGCCACATTTCGCCCAAATATATCACATCTTCTCCAAGAAATACCAGCTTGCCCTCTTCAAATAGGACCTTTTCACACAGAAAAACCTCTTTCATCCCCATAATCGGACAGTTTCTTCCAGAAATGCCACATTTCTCCCAAATATATCACATCTCCTCCAAGAAATACCAGCTTTCCCCCTGAAATAGGACATTTTCACCCACAAATACCTGTTTTATCCCCAAAATAGGACAGTTTCTTCCAGAAATGCCACATTTCTCCCAAATATATCACATCTTCTCCAAGAAATACCAGCTTTCCCCATTCAAATAGGACCTTTTCACCCACAAATACCTCTTTTATCCCCAAAAGAGGACAGTTTCTTCCAGACATGCCACATTTCTCCCAAATATATCACATCTCCTCCAAGAAATACCAGGATTCCTCCTGAAATAGGACTTTTTCATCCACAGATACCTCTTTTATCCCCAAAATAGGACAGTTTCTTCCAGAAATGCCACATTTCTCCCAAATATATCACATCTTCTCCAAGAAATACCAGCTTTCCCCCTTCAAATAGGATCTTTTCACCCACAAATACCTCTTTTATCCCCAAAAGAGGACAGTTTCTTCCAGAAATGCCACATTTCGCCCAAATATATCACATCTTCTCCAAGAAATACCAGCTTGCCCCTTCAAATAGGACATTTTCACACAGAAAAACCTCTTTCATCCCCAAAATACGACAGTTTCTTCCAGAAATGCCACATTTCTCCCAAATAGATCACATCTTCTCCAAGAAATACCAGCTTTCCCCCTGAAATAGGACATTTTCACCCACAAATACCTGTTCTTTCCCCATAAGAGGACAGTTTCTTCCAGAAATGCCAAATTTCTCCCAAATATATCACATCTTCTCCAAGAAATACCAAGTTTCACCCTTCAAATAGGAACTTTTCACCCACAAATACCTCTTTTATCCCCAAAATAGGACAGTTTCTCCAGACATGCCACATTTCTCCCAAATATATCACATCTTCTCCAAGAAATACCAGCTTTCCCCCTTCAAATAGGACCTTTTCACCCACAAATACCTCTTTTATCCCCAAAAGAGGACAGTTTCTTCCAGAAATGCCACATTTCTCCCAAATATATCACATCTTCTCCAAGAAATACCAGGATTCCTCCAGGAAATAGGAACCTTTCTCCCACAAATACCAGCCTTCACCTCCCAAATTTGACTTTTTCTTCCAGAAATGCCACATTTCTCCTAAAATATATCACATCTTCTCCAAGAAATTCCACGTTTCCCGCTTCGAATAGGACCTTTACCAACACAAATACCTCTTTTATCCTCAAAATAGGACAGTTTCTTCCAGAAATGCCACATTTCTCCCAAATATATCACATCTTCTCCAAGAAATACCAGGGTTCCCCCTTCAAATAGGAACGTTTCTCCAACAAATACCAGCCTTGTCCCCACAAATATGACTTTTTCTTCCAGAAATGCCACATTTCTCCCAAATATATCACATCTTCTCCAAGAAATACCAGGTTTCCCCCTTCAAATAGGACCTTTCCACCCACAAATACCTCTTTTATCCCCAAAATACGACAGTTTCTTCCAGAAATGCCACATTTCTCCCAAATATATCACATCTCCTGCAAGAAATACCAGGGATCCCCTTTGAAATATGACCTTTTCACCCACAAATACCTCTTTTATCCCCAAAAGTGGACAGTTTCTTCAAGACATGCCACATTTCTCCCAAATAGATCACATCTTCTCCAAGAAATACCAGGCCTCCCAGTTCAAATAGGACCTTTTCACCCACAAATACCTCTTTTATCCCCAAAAGAGGACAGTTTCTTCCTGACATGCCAGATTTCTCCCAAATATATCACATCTTCTCCAAGAAATACCAGGTTCCCCCTTGAAATAGGACCTTTTCACCCACAAATACCTCTTTTATCCCCAAAATAGGACAGTTTCTTCCAGAAATGCCCGATTTCTCCCAAATATATCACATCTTCTCCAAGAAATACCAGGTTTCCCCCTTCAAATAGGACCTTTTCACCCACAAATACCTCTTTTATCCCCAAAATAGGACAGTTTCTTCCAGAAATGCCACATTTCTCCCAAATAGATCACATCTTCTCCAAGAAATACCAGGTTTCCCCCTTCAAATAGGACCTTTTCACCCACAAATACCTGTTTTATCCCCAAAAGAGGACAGTTTCTTCCAGAAATGCCACATTTCTCCCAAATATATCACATCTTCTCCAAGAAATACCAGCTTTCCCCCTGGAAGTAGCACATTTTCTCCCACATATACCTGTTTGATCCCCAAAATAGGACAGTTTCTTCCAGAAAGGCCACATATCACCCAAATATATCATATCTCCTCCTAGGAATACCAGGTTTCCCCCTTCAAATAGGACCTTTTCACCCACAAATACCTGTTTTATCCCCAAAAGAGGACAGTTTCTTCCAGAAATGCCACATTTCTCCCAAATATATCACATCTTCTCCGAGAAATACCAGGATTCCTCCTGAAATAGGGCCTTTTCACCCACAAATACCTGTTTTATCCCCAAAAGAGGACAGTTTCTTCCAGAAATGCCACATTTCTCCCAAATATATCACATCTTCTCCGAGAAATACCAGGATTCCTCCTGAAATAGGGCCTTTTCACCCACAAATACCTCTTTTATCCCCAAAAGAGGACAGTTTCTTCCAGAAATGCCACATTTCTCCCAAATATATCACATCTTCTCCAAGAAATACCAGGATTCCCCCTCCAAATAGGACCTTTTCACCCACAAATACCTGTTTTATCCCCAAAAGAGGACAGTTTCTTCCAGAAAGGCCACATTTCTCCCAAATATATCACATCTCCTCCAAGAAATACCAGCTTTCCCCCTTCAAATAGGACCTTTTCACCCACAAATACCTCTCTAATCCCCAAAATAGGACAGTTTCCTCCAGAAATGCCACATTTCTCCCAAATATATCACATCTTCTCCAAGAAATACCAGGTTTCCCCCTTCAAATAGGACCTTTCCACCCACAAATACCTCTTTTATCCCCAAAATAGGACATTTTCTTCCAGACATGCCACATTTCTCCCAAATATATCACATCTTCTCCAAGAAATACCAGCTTTCCCCCTTCAAATAGGACCTTTTCACCCACAAATACCTCTTTTATCCCCAAAATAGGACAGTTTCAACCAGAAATGCCACGTTTCTCCCAAATATATCACATCTTCTCCAAGAAATACCAGCTTTCCCCCTTCAAATAGGACCTTTTCACCCACAAATACCTCTTTTATCCCCAAAAGAGGACAGTTTCTTCCTGACATGCCACATTTCTCCCAAATATATCACATCTTCTCCAAGAAATACCAGGTTTCCCCCTTCAAATAGGAACTTTTCACCCACAAATACCTCTTTTATCCCCAAAATAGGACAGTTTCAACCAGAAATGCCACATTTCTCCCAAATATATCACATCTCCTCCAAGTAATACCCGGTTTCTCTCTTGAAAAAGGACCTTTACACCCACAAATACCTCTTTTATCCCCAAAATAGGACAGTTTCTTCCTGACATGCCAGATTTCTCCCAAATATATCACATCTCCTCCAAGAAATACCAGGATTCCTCCTGAAATAGGACTTTTTCATCCACAAATACCTCTTTTATCCCCAAAAGAGGACAGTTTCTTCCAGAAATGCCACATTTCTCCCAAATATATCACATCTTCTCCAAGAAATACCAGGTTTCCCCCTTCAAATAGGATCTTTTCACCCACAAATACCTCTTTTATCCCCAAAAGAGGACAGTTTCTTCCAGAAAGGCCATATTTCGCCCAAATATATCACATCTTCTCCAAGAAATACCAGCTTGCCCCCTTCAAATAGGACCTTTTCACACAGAAAAACCTCTTTCATCCCCAAAATCGGACAGTTTCTTCCAGAAATGCCACATTTCTCCCAAATATATCACATCTCCTCAAAGAAATACCAGCTTTCCCCCTGAAATAGGACATTTTCACCCACAAATACCTGTTTTATCCCCAAAATAGGACAGTTTCTTCCAGAAATGCCACATTTCTCCCAAATATATCACATCTTCTCCAAGAAATACCAGGTTTCCCCATTCAAATAGGACCTTTTCACCCACAAATACCTCTTTTATCCCCAAAAGAGGACAGTTTCTTCCAGACATGCCACATTTCTCCCAAATATATCACATCTCCTCCAAGAAATACCAGGATTCCTCCTGAAATAGGACTTTTTCATCCACAGATACCTCTTTTATCCCCAAAATAGGACAGTTTCTTCCAGAAATGCCACATTTCTCCCAAATATATCACATCTTCTCCAAGAAATACCAGCTTTCCCCCTTCAAATAGGATCTTTTCACCCACAAATACCTCTTTTATCCCCAAAAGAGGACAGTTTCTTCCAGAAATGCCACATTTCGCCCAAATATATCACATCTTCTCCAAGAAATACCAGCTTGCCCCTTCAAATAGGACATTTTCACACAGAAAAACCTCTTTCATCCCCAAAATACGACAGTTTCTTCCAGAAATGCCACATTTCTCCCAAATAGATCACATCTTCTCCAAGAAATACCAGCTTTCCCCCTGAAATAGGACATTTTGACCCACAAATACCTGTTCTTTCCCCATAAGAGGACAGTTTCTTCCGGAAATGCCACATTTCTCCCAAATATATCACATCTTCTCCAAGAAATACCAGGTTTCACCCTTCAAATAGGAACTTTTCACCCACAAATACCTCTTTTATCCCCAAAATAGGACAGTTTCTCCAGACATGCCACATTTCTCCCAAATATATCACATCTTCTCCAAGAAATACCAGCTTTCCCCCTTCAAATAGGACCTTTTCACCCACAAATACCTCTTTTATCCCCAAAAGAGGACAGTTTCTTCCAGAAATGCCACATTTCTCCCAAATATATCACATCTTCTCCAAGAAATACCAGGATTCCTCCAGGAAATAGGAACCTTTCTCCCACAAATACCAGCCTTCACCTCCCAAATTTGACTTTTTCTTCCAGAAATGCCACATTTCTCCTAAAATATATCACATCTTCTCCAAGAAATTCCACGTTTCCCGCTTCGAATAGGACCTTTACCAACACAAATACCTCTTTTATCCTCAAAATAGGACAGTTTCTTCCAGAAATGCCACATTTCTCCCAAATATATCACATCTTCTCCAAGAAATACCAGGGTTCCCCCTTCAAATAGGAACGTTTCTCCAACAAATACCAGCCTTGTCCCCACAAATATGACATTTTCTTCCAGAAATGCCACATTTCTCCCAAATATATCACATCTTCTCCAAGAAATACCAGGTTTCCCCCTTCAAATAGGACCTTTCCACCCACAAATACCTCTTTTATCCCCAAAATAGGACATTTTCTTCCAGAAATGCCACATTTCTCCCAAATATATCACATCTCCTGCAAGAAATACCAGGGATCCCCTTTGAAATATGACCTTTTCACCCACAAATACCTCTTTTATCCCCAAAAGTGGACAGTTTCTTCCAGACATGCCACATTTCTCCCAAATAGATCTCATCTTCTCCAAGAAATACCAGCTTTCCGCCTTCAAATAGGACCTTGTCACCACAAATACCTCTTTTATCCCCAAAATAGGACAGTTTCTTCCAGAAATGCCACATTTCTCCCAAATATATCACATCTTCTCCAAGAAATACCAGGTTTCCCCCTTCAACTAGGACGTTTTCACCCACATATACCTCCTTTATCCCCAAAATACGACAGTTTCTTCCAGAAATGCCAGATTTCTCCCAAATATATCACATCTTCTCCAAGAAATACCAGGATTCCCCCTCCAAATAGGACCTTTTCACCCACAAATACCTGTTTTATCCCCAAAAGAGGACAGTTTCTTCCAGAAATGCCACATTTCTCCCAAATATACCACATCTTCTCCAAGAAATACCAGCTTTCCCCCTTCAAATAGGACCTTTTCACCCACAAATACCTGTTTGATCCCCAAAATAGGACAGTTTCTTCCAGAAATGCCACATTTCTCCCAAGTATATCACATCTTCTCCAAGAAATACCAGGTTTCCCCCTTCAAATAGGACCTTTTCACCCACAAATACATCTTGTATCCCCAAAAGAGGACAGTTCCTTCCAGAAATGCCACATTTCTCCCAAGTATATCACATCTTCTCCAAGAAATACCAGGCCTCCCAGTTCAAATAGGACCTTTTCACCCACAAATACCTCTTTTATCCCCAAAAGAGGACAGTTTCTTCCTGACATGCCACATTTCTCCCAAATATATCACATCTTCTCCAAGAAATACCAGGTTCCCCCTTGAAATAGGACCTTTTCACCCACAAATACCTCTTTTATCCCCAAAATAGGACAGTTTCTTCCAGAAATGCCACATTTCTCCCAAATATATCACATCTTCTCCAAGAAATACCAGGTTTCCCCCTTCAAATAGGACCTTTTCACCCACAAATACCTCTTTTATCCCCAAAAGAGGACAGTTTCTTCCAGAAATGCCACATTTCTCCCAAATAGATCACATCTTCTCCAAGAAATACCAGGTTTCCCCCTCCAAATAGGACCTTTTCACCCACAAATACCTGTTTTATCCCCAAAAGAGGACAGTCTCTTCCAGAAATGCCACATTTCTCCCAAATATATCACATCTTCTCCAAGAAATACCAGCTTTCCCCCTGGAAGTAGCACATTTTCTCCCACATATACCTGTTTGATCCCCAAAATAGGACAGTTTCTTCCAGAAAGGCCACATATCACCCAAATATATCATATCTCCTCCTAGGAATACCAGTTTTCCCCCTGGAAAAAGGACCTTTTCACCCACAAATACCTCTTTTATCCCCAAAAGAGGACAGTTTCTTCCAGAAATGCCACATTTCTCCCAAATATATCACATCTTCTCCGAGAAATACCAGGATTCCTCCTGAAATAGGGCCTTTTCACCCACAAATACCTCTTTTATCCCCAAAAGAGGACAGTTTCTTCCAGAAATGCCACATTTCGCCCAAATATATCACATCTTCTCCGAGAAATACCAGGATTCCTCCTGAAATAGGGCCTTTTCACCCACAAATACCTCTTTTATCCCCAAAAGAGGACAGTTTCTTCCAGAAATGCCACATTTCTCCCAAATATATCACATCTTCTCCAAGAAATACCAGGATTCCCCCTCCAAATAGGACCTTTTCACCCACAAATACCTGTTTTATCCCCAAAAGAGGACAGTTTCTTCCAGAAAGGCCACTTTTCTCCCAAATATATCACATCTCCTCCAAGAAATACCAGCTTTCCCCCTTCAAATAGGACCTTTTCACCCACAAATACCTCTTTTATCCCCAAAATAGGACAGTTTCCTCCAGAAATGCCACATTTCTCCCAAATATATCACTTCTTCTCCAAGAAATACCAGCTTTCCGCCTTCAAATAGGACCTTTTCACCCACAAATACCTCTTTTATCCCCAAAAGAGGACAGTTTCTTCCAGAAATGCCACATTTCTCCCAAATATATCACATCTTCTCCAAGAAATACCAGGATTCCTCCAGGAAATAGGAACCTTTCTCCCACAAATACCAGCCTTCACCTCCCAAATTTGACTTTTTCTTCCAGAAATGCCACATTTCTCCTAAAATATATCTCATCTTCTCCAAGAAATTCCACGTTTCCCGCTTCGAATAGGACCTTTACCAACACAAATACCTCTTTTATCCTCAAAATAGGACAGTTTCGTCCAGAAATGCCACATTTCTCCCAAATATATCACATCTTCTCCAAGAAACACCAGGGTTCCCCCTTCAAATAGGAACGTTTCTCCAACAAATACCAGCCTTGTCCCCACAAATATGACTTTTTCTTCCAGAAATGCCACATTTCTCCCAAATGTATCACATCTTCTCCAAGAAATACCAGGTTTCCCCCTTCAAATAGGACCTTTCCACCCACAAATACCTCTTTTATCCCCAAAATAGGACATTTTCTTCCAGAAATGCCACATTTCTCCCAAATATATCACATCTCCTGCAAGAAATACCAGGGATCCCCTTTGAAATAGGACCTTTTCACCCACAAATACCTCTTTTATCCCCAAAAGTGGACAGTTTCTTCCAGACATGCCACATTTCTCCCAAATAGATCTCATCTTCTCCAAGAAATACCAGCTTTCCGCCTTCAAATAGGACCTTGTCACCACAAATACCTCTTTTATCCCCAAAATAGGACAGTTTCTTCCAGAAATGCCACATTTCGCCCAAATATATCACATCTTCTCCAAGAAATACCAGGTTTCCCCCTTCAACTAGGACCTTTTCACCCACATATACCTCTTTTATCCCCAAAATACGACAGTTTCTTCCAGAAATACCAGATTTCTCCCAAATATATCACATCTTCTCCAAGAAATACCAGGATTCCCCCTCCAAATAGGACCTTTTCACCCACAAATACCTGTTTTATCCCCAAAAGAGGACAGTTTCTTCCAGAAATGCCACATTTCTCCCAAATATACCACATCTTCTCCAAGAAATACCAGCTTTCCCCCTTCAAATAGGACCTTTTCACCCACAAATACCTGTTTGATCCCCAAAATAGGACAGTTTCTTGCAGAAATGCCACATTTCTCCCAAGTATATCACATCTTCTCCAAGAAATACCAGGTTTCCCCCTTCAAATAGGACCTTTTCACCCACAAATACATCTTTTATCCCCAAAAGAGGACAGTTCCTTCCAGAAATGCCACATTTCTCCCAAATATATCACATCTTCTCCAAGAAATACCAGGATTCCCCCTCCAAATAGGACCTTTTCACCCACAAATACCTGTTTTATCCCCAAAAGAGGACAGTTTCTTCCAGAAAGGCCACTTTTCTCCCAAATATATCACATCTCCTCCAAGAAATACCAGCTTTCCCCCTTCAAATAGGACCTTTTCACCCACAAATACCTCTTTTATCCCCAAAATAGGACAGTTTCCTCCAGAAATGCCACATTTCTCCCAAATATATCACTTCTTCTCCAAGAAATACCAGCTTTACGCCTTCAAATAGGACCTTTTCACCCACAAATACCTCTTTTATCCCCAAAATAGGACATTTTCTTCCAGAAATGCCACATTTCTCCCAAATATATCACATCTCCTGCAAGAAATACCAGGGATCCCCTTTGAAATATGACCTTTTCACCCACAAATACCTCTTTTATCCCCAAAAGTGGACAGTTTCTTCCAGACATGCCACATTTCTCCCAAATAGATCTCATCTTCTCCAAGAAATACCAGCTTTCCGCCTTCAAATAGGACCTTGTCACCACAAATACCTCTTTTATCCCCAAAATAGGACAGTTTCTTCCAGAAATGCCACATTTCGCCCAAATATATCACATCTTCTCCAAGAAATACCAGGTTTCCCCCTTCAACTAGGACCTTTTCACCCACATATACCTCTTTTATCCCCAAAATACGACAGTTTCTTCCAGAAATGCCAGATTTCTCCCAAATATATCACATCTTCTCCAAGAAATACCAGGATTCCCCCTCCAAATAGGACCTTTTCACCCACAAATACCTGTTTTATCCCCAAAAGAGGACAGTTTCTTCCAGAAATGCCACATTTCTCCCAAATATACCACATCTTCTCCAAGAAATACCAGCTTTCCCCCTTCAAATAGGACCTTTTCACCCACAAATACCTGTTTGATCCCCAAAATAGGACAGTTTCTTGCAGAAATGCCACATTTCTCCCAAGTATATCACATCTTCTCCAAGAAATACCAGGTTTCCCCCTTCAAATAGGACCTTTTCACCCACAAATACATCTTTTATCCCCAAAAGAGGACAGTTCCTTCCAGAAATGCCACATTTCTCCCAAGTATATCACATCTTCTCCAAGAAATACCAGGCCTCCCAGTTCAAATAGGACCTTTTCACCCACAAATACCTCTTTTATCCCCAAAAGAGGACAGTTTCTTCCTGACATGCCACATTTCTCCCAAATATATCACATCTCCTGCAAGAAATACCAGGGATCCCCCTTGAAATAGGACCTTTTCACCCACAAATACCTCTTTTATCCCCAAAATAGGACAGTTTCTTCCAGACATGCCACATTTCTCCCAAATATATCACATCTTCTCCAAGAAATACCAGGTTTCCCCCTTCAAATAGGACCTTTTCACCCACAAATACCTCTTTTATCCCAAAAATAGGACAGTTTCTGCCAGAAATGCCACATTTCTCCCAAATAGATCACATCTTCTCCAAGAAATACCAGGTTTCCCCCTTCAAATAGGACCTTTTCACCCACAAATACCTGTTTTATCCCCAAAATAGGACAGTTTCTTCCAGACATGCCACATTTCTCCCAAATATATCACATCTTCTCCAAGAAATACCAGCTTTCCCCCTGGAAGTAGCACATTTTCTCCCACATATACCTGTTTGATCCCCAAAATAGGACAGTTTCTTCCAGAAAGGCCACATATCACCCAAATATATCATATCTCCTCCTAGGAATACCAGTTTTCCCCCTGGAAAATGGACCTTTTCACCCACAAATACCTCTTTTATCCCCAAAAGAGGACAGTTTCTTCCAGAAATGCCACATTTCTCCCAAATATATCACATCTTCTCCGAGAAATACCAGGATTCCTCCTGAAATAGGGCCTTTTCACCCACAAATACCTCTTTTATCCCCAAAAGAGGACAGTTTCTTCCAGAAATGCCACATTTCTCCCAAATATATCACATCTTCTCCGAGAAATACCAGGATTCCTCCTGAAATAGGGCCTTTTCACCCACAAATACCTCTTTTATCCCCAAAAGAGGACAGTTTCTTCCAGAAATGCCACATTTCTCCCAAATATATCACATCTTCTCCAAGAAATACCAGGATTCCCCCTCCAAATAGGACCTTTTCACCCACAAATACCTGTTTTATCCCCAAAAGAGGACAGTTTCTTCCAGAAAGGCCACTTTTCTCCCAAATATATCACATCTCCTCCAAGAAATACCAGCTTTCCCCCTTCAAATAGGACCTTTTCACCCACAAATACCTCTTTTATCCCCAAAATAGGACAGTTTCCTCCAGAAATGCCACATTTCTCCCAAATATATCACTTCTTCTCCAAGAAATACCAGCTTTACGCCTTCAAATAGGACCTTTTCACCCACAAATACCTCTTTTATCCCCAAAACAGGACAGGTTCAACCAGAAATGCCACATTTCTCCCAAATATATCACATCTTCTCCAAGAAATACCAGCTTTCCGCCTTCAAATAGGACCTTTTCACCCACAAATACCTCTTTTATCCCCAAAATAGGACAGTTTCTTCCAGAAATGCCACATTTCTCCCAAATATATCACATCTTCTCCAAGAAATACCAGCTTTCCCCCTTCAAATAGGAACTTATCACCCACAAATACCTCTTTTATCCCCAAAATAGGACAGTTTCAACCAGAAATGCCACATTTCTCCCAAATATATCACATCTCCTCCAAGTAATACCCGGTTTCTCTCTTGAAATAGGACCTTTACACCCACAAATACCTCTTTTATCCCCAAAAGAGGACAGTTTCTTCCAGACATGCCACATTTCTCCCAAATATATCACATCTTCTCCAAGAAATACCAGGATTCCTCCTGAAATAGGACTTTTTCATCCACAAATACCTCTTTTATCCCCAAAATACGACAGTTTCTTCCAGAAATGCCACATTTCTCCCAAATCTATCACATCTTCTCCAAGAAATACCAGCTTTCCCCCTTCAAATAGGACCTTTTCACCCACAAATACCTGTTTTATCCCCAAAAGAGGACAGTTTCTTCCAGAAATGCCACATTTCTCCCAAATATAGCACATCTTCTCCAAGAAATACCAGCTTGCCCCCTTCAAATAGGACCTTTTCACACAGAAAAACCTCTTTCATCCCCAAAATCGGACAGTTTCTTCCAGAAATGCCACATTTCTCCCAAATAGATCACATCTTCTCCAAGAAATACCAGCTTTCCCCCTGAAATAGGACATTTTCACCCACAAATACCTGTTTTATCCCCAAAATAGGACAGTTTCTTCCAGAAATGCCACATTTCTCCCAAATATATCACATCTTCTCCAAGAAATACCAGGTTTCCCCCTTCAAATAGGACCTTTTCACCCACAAATACCTCTTTTATCCCCAAAATAGGACAGTTTCTTCCAGACATGCCACATTTCTCCCAAATATATCACATCTTCTCCAAGAAATACCAGGTTTCCCCCTTCAAATAGGACCTTTTCACCCACAAATACCTCTTTTATCCCAAAAATAGGACAGTTTCTGCCAGAAATGCCACATTTCTCCCAAATATATCACATCTTCTCCAAGAAATACCAGCTTTCCCCCTTCAAATAGGACCTTTTCACCCACAAATACCTCTTTTATACACAAAATAGGACAGTTTCTTCCATATATGCCAAATTTCTCCCAAATAAATCACATCTTCTCCAAGAAATACCAGGTTTCCCCCTTCAAATAGGACCTTTTCACCCACAAATACCTCTTTTATCCCCAAAAGAGGACCGTTTCTTCCAGAAATGCCACATTTCTCCCAAATATATCACATCTTCTCCAAGAAATACCAGGGTTCCCCCTTCAAATAGGAACGTTTCTCCAACAAATACCAGCCTTGTCCCCACAAATATGACTTTTTCTTCCAGAAATGCCACATTTCTCCCAAATATATCACATCTTCTCCAAGAAATACCAGCTTTCCGCCTTCAAATAGGACCTTTTCACCCACAAATTCCTGTTTGATCCCCAAAATAGGACAGTTTCTTCCTGACATGCCAGATTTCTCCCAAATATTTCACATCTTCTCCAAGAAATACCACGTTTCCCCCTTCAAATAGGACCTTTCCACCCACAAATACCTCTTTTATCCCCAAAAGAGGACAGTTTCTTCCAGAAATGCCACATTTCTCCCAAATATATCACATCTCCTGCAAGAAATACCAGCTTTCCCCCTTCAAATAGGACCTTTTCACCCACAAATACCTCTTTTATCCCCAAAATAGGACAGTTTCTGCCAGAAATGCCACATTTCTCCCAAATATATCACATCTTCTCCAAGAAATACCAGCTTTCCCCCTTCAAATAGGACCTTTTCACCCACAAATACCTCTTTTATCCCCAAAATAGGACAGTTTCAACCAGAAATGCCACATTTCTCCCAAATATATTACATCTCCTCCAAGTAATACCAGGTTTCTCTCTTGAAATAGGACCTTTACACCCACAAATACCTCTTTGATCCCCAAAATAGGACAGTTTCTTCCTGACATGCCAGATTTCTCCCAAATATATCATATCTTCTCCAGGAAATACCAGCTTTCCCCCTTCAAATAGGATCTTTTCACCCACAAATACCTCTTTTATCCCCAAAATAGGACAGTTTCTTCCAGAAATGCCACATTTCTCCCAAATAGATCACATCTTCTCCAAGAAATACCAGCTTTCCCCCTTCAAATAGGACCTTTTCACCCACAAATACCTGTTTTATCCCCAAAAGAGGACAGTTTCTTCCAGAAATGCCACATTTCTCCCAAATAGATCACATCTTCTCCAAGAAATACCAGCTTTCCCCCTGAAATAGGACATTTTCATCCACAAATACCCGTTCTTTCCCCAAAAGAGGACAGTTTCTTCCAGAAATGCCACATTTCTCCCAAATAAATCACATCTTCTCCAAGAAATACCAGGTTTCACCCTTCAAATAGGAACTTTTCACCCACAAATACCTCTTTTATCCCCAAAATAGGACAGTTTCTCCAGACATGCCACATTTCTCCCAAATATATCACATCTTCTCCAAGAAATACCAGCTTTCCCCCTTCAAATAGGACCTTTTCACCCACAAATACCTCTTTTATCCCCAAAAGAGGACAGTTTCTTCCAGAAATGCCACATTTCTCCCAAATATATCACATCTTCTCCAAGAAATACCAGGATTCCTCCAGGAAATAGGAACCTTTCTCCCACAAATACCAGCCTTCACCTCCCAAATTTGACTTTTTCTTTCAGAAATGCCACATTTCTCCCAAATATATCACATCTTCTCCAAGAAATTCCACGTTTCCCCCTTCGAATACGACCTTTACCAACACAAATACCTCTTTTATCCCCAAAATAGGACAGTTTCTTCCAGAAATGCCACATTTCTCCCAAATATATCACATCTTCTCCAAGAAATACCAGGATTCCTCCAGGAAATAGGAACCTTTCTCCCACAAATACCAGCCTTCACCTCCCAAATTTGACTTTTTCTTCCAGAAATGCCACATTTCTCCTAAAATATATCTCATCTTCTCCAAGAAATTCCACGTTTCCCGCTTCGAATAGGACCTTTACCAACACAAATACCTCTTTTATCCCCAAAATAGGACAGTTTCTTCCAGAAATGCCACATTTCTCCCAAATATATCACATCTTCTCCAAGAAATACCAGGGTTCCCCCTTCAAATAGGAACGTTTCTCCAACAAATACCAGCCTTGTCCCCACAAATATGACTTTTTCTTCCAGAAATGCCACATTTCTCCCAAATATATCACATCTTCTCCAAGAAATACCAGGTTTCCCCCTTCAAATAGGACCTTTCCACCCACAAATACCTCTTTTATCCCCAAAATAGGACATTTTCTTCCAGAAATGCCACATTTCTCCCAAATATATCACATCTCCTGCAAGAAATACCAGGGATCCCCTTTGAAATATGACCTTTTCACCCACAAATACCTCTTTTATCCCCAAAAGTGGACAGTTTCTTCCAGACATGCCACATTTCTCCCAAATAGATCTCATCTTCTCCAAGAAATACCAGCTTTCCGCCTTCAAATAGGACCTTGTCACCACAAATACCTCTTTTATCCCCAAAATAGGACAGTTTCTTCCAGAAATGCCACATTTCTCCCAAATATATCACATCTTCTCCAAGAAATACCAGGTTTCCCCCTTCAACTAGGACCTTTTCACCCACATATACCTCTTTTATCCCCAAAATAGGACAGTTTCTTCCAGAAATGCCAGATTTCTCCCAAATATATCACATCTTCTCCAAGAAATACCAGGATTCCCCCTCCAAATAGGACCTTTTCACCCACAAATACCTGTTTTATCCCCAAAAGAGGACAGTTTCTTCCAGAAATGCCACATTTCTCCCAAATATACCACATCTTCTCCAAGAAATACCAGCTTTCCCCCTTCAAATAGGACCTTTTCACCCACAAATACCTGTTTGATCCCCAAAATAGGACAGTTTCTTGCAGAAATGCCACATTTCTCCCAAGTATATCACATCTTCTCCAAGAAATACCAGGTTTCCCCCTTCAAATAGGACCTTTTCACCCACAAATACCTCTTTTATCCCCAAAAGAGGACAGTTTCTTCCAGAAATGCCACATTTCTCCCAAATATATCACATCTTCTCCAAGAAATACCAGGGTTCCCCCTTCAAATAGGAACGTTTCTCCAACAAATACCAGCCTTGTCCCCACAAATATGACTTTTTCTTCCAGAAATGCCACATTTCTCCCAAATATATCACATCTTCTCCAAGAAATACCAGCTTTCCGCCTTCAAATAGGACCTTTTCACCCACAAATTCCTGTTTGATCCCCAAAATAGGACAGTTTCTTCCTGACATGCCAGATTTCTCCCAAATATTTCACATCTTCTCCAAGAAATACCACGTTTCCCCCTTCAAATAGGACCTTTCCACCCACAAATACCTCTTTTATCCCCAAAAGAGGACAGTTTCTTCCAGAAATGCCACATTTCTCCCAAATATATCACATCTCCTGCAAGAAATACCAGCTTTCCCCCTTCAAATAGGACCTTTTCACCCACAAATACCTCTTTTATCCCCAAAATAGGACAGTTTCTGCCAGAAATGCCACATTTCTCCCAAATATATCACATCTTCTCCAAGAAATACCAGCTTTCCCCCTTCAAATAGGACCTTTTCACCCACAAATACCTCTTTTATCCCCAAAATAGGACAGTTTCAACCAGAAATGCCACATTTCTCCCAAATATATTACATCTCCTCCAAGTAATACCAGGTTTCTCTCTTGAAAAAGGACCTTTACACCCACAAATACCTCTTTTATCCCCAAAATAGGACAGTTTCTTCCTGACATGCCAGATTTCTCCCAAATATATCATATCTTCTCCAGGAAATACCAGCTTTCCCCCTTCAAATAGGATCTTTTCACCCACAAATACCTCTTTTATCCCCAAAAGAGGACAGTTTCTTCCAGAAATGCCACATTTCTCCCAAATATATCATATCTTCTCCAAGAAATACCAGCTTTCCCCCTTCAAATAGGATCTTTTCACCCACAAATACCTCTTTTATCCCCAAAAGAGGACAGTTTCTTCCAGAAATGCCACATTTCTCCCAAATATATCACATCTTCTCCAAGAAATACCAGCTTGCCCCCTTCAAATAGGACCTTTTCACACAGAAAAACCTCTTTCATCCCCAAAATACGACAGTTTCTTCCAGAAATGCCACATTTCTCCCAAATAGATCACATCTTCTCCAAGAAATACCAGCTTTCCCCCTGAAATAGGACATTTTCATCCACAAATACCTGTTCTTTCCCCAAAAGAGGACAGTTTCTTCCAGAAATGCCAAATTTCTCCCAAATAAATCACATCTTCTCCAAGAAATACCAGGTTTCACCCTTCAAATAGGAACTTTTCACCCACAAATACCTCTTTTATCCCCAAAATAGGACAGTTTCTCCAGACATGCCACATTTCTCCCAAATATATCACATCTTCTCCAAGAAATACCAGCTTTCCCCCTTCAAATAGGACCTTTTCACCCACAAATACCTCTTTTATCCCCAAAAGAGGACAGTTTCTTCCAGAAATGCCACATTTCTCCCAAATATATCACATCTTCTCCAAGAAATACCAGGATTCCTCCAGGAAATAGGAACCTTTCTCCCACAAATACCAGCCTTCACCTCCCAAATTTGACTTTTTCTTTCAGAAATGCCACATTTCTCCCAAATATATCACATCTTCTCCAAGAAATTCCACGTTTCCCCCTTCGAATACGACCTTTACCAACACAAATACCTCTTTTATCCCCAAAATAGGACAGTTTCTTCCAGAAATGCCACATTTCTCCCAAATATATCACATCTTCTCCAAGAAATACCAGGATTCCTCCAGGAAATAGGAACCTTTCTCCCACAAATACCAGCCTTCACCTCCCAAATTTGACTTTTTCTTCCAGAAATGCCACATTTCTCCTAAAATATATCTCATCTTCTCCAAGAAATTCCACGTTTCCCGCTTCGAATAGGACCTTTACCAACACAAATACCTCTTTTATCCCCAAAATAGGACAGTTTCTTCCAGAAATGCCACATTTCTCCCAAATATATCACATCTTCTCCAAGAAATACCAGGGTTCCCCCTTCAAATAGGAACGTTTCTCCAACAAATACCAGCCTTGTCCCCACAAATATGACTTTTTCTTCCAGAAATGCCACATTTCTCCCAAATATATCACATCTTCTCCAAGAAATACCAGGTTTCCCCCTTCAAATAGGACCTTTCCACCCACAAATACCTCTTTTATCCCCAAAATAGGACATTTTCTTCCAGAAATGCCACATTTCTCCCAAATATATCACATCTCCTGCAAGAAATACCAGGGATCCCCATTGAAATATGACCTTTTCACCCACAAATACCTCTTTTATCCCCAAAATAGGACAGTTTCTGCCAGAAATGCCACATTTCTCCCAAATATATCACATCTTCTCCAAGAAATACCAGCTTTCCCCCTTCAAATAGGACCTTTTCACCCACAAATACCTCTTTTATCCCCAAAATAGGACAGTTTCAACCAGAAATGCCACATTTCTCCCAAATATATTACATCTCCTCCAAGTAATACCAGGTTTCTCTCTTGAAAAAGGACCTTTACACCCACAAATACCTCTTTTATCCCCAAAAGAGGACAGTTTCTTCCTGACATGCCAGATTTCTCCCAAATATATCATATCTTCTCCAGGAAATACCAGCTTTCCCCCTTCAAATAGGATCTTTTCACCCACAAATACCTCTTTTATCCCCAAAAGAGGACAGTTTCTTCCAGAAATGCCACATTTCTCCCAAATATATCATATCTTCTCCAAGAAATACCAGCTTTCCCCCTTCAAATAGGATCTTTTCACCCACAAATACCTCTTTTATTCCCAAAAGAGGACAGTTTCTTCCAGAAATGCCACATTTCTCCCAAATATATCACATCTTCTCCAAGAAATACCAGCTTGCCCCCTTCAAATAGGACCTTTTCACACAGAAAAACCTCTTTCATCCCCAAAATACGACAGTTTCTTCCAGAAATGCCACATTTCTCCCAAATAGATCACATCTTCTCCAAGAAATACCAGCTTTCCCCCTGAAATAGGACATTTTCATCCACAAATACCTGTTCTTTCCCCAAAAGAGGACAGTTTCTTCCAGAAATGCCAAATTTCTCCCAAATAAATCACATCTTCTCCAAGAAATACCAGGTTTCACCCTTCAAATAGGAACTTTTCACCCACAAATACCTCTTTTATCCCCAAAATAGGACAGTTTCTCCAGACATGCCACATTTCTCCCAAATATATCACATCTTCTCCAAGAAATACCAGCTTTCCCCCTTCAAATAGGACCTTTTCACCCACAAATACCTCTTTTATCCCCAAAAGAGGACAGTTTCTTCCAGAAATGCCACATTTCTCCCAAATATACCACATCTTCTCCAAGAAATACCAGGATTCCTCCAGGAAATAGGAACCTTTCTCCCACAAATACCAGCCTTCACCTCCCAAATTTGACTTTTTCTTTCAGAAATGCCACATTTCTCCCAAATATATCACATCTTCTCCAAGAAATTCCACGTTTCCCCCTTCGAATACGACCTTTACCAACACAAATACCTCTTTTATCCCCAAAATAGGACAGTTTCTTCCAGAAATGCCACATTTCTCCCAAATATATCACATCTTCTCCAAGAAATACCAGGATTCCTCCAGGAAATAGGAACCTTTCTCCCACAAATACCAGCCTTCACCTCCCAAATTTGACTTTTTCTTCCAGAAATGCCACATTTCTCCTAAAATATATCTCATCTTCTCCAAGAAATTCCACGTTTCCCGCTTCGAATAGGACCTTGACCAACACAAATACCTCTTTTATCCCCAAAAGAGGACAGTTTCTTCCAGAAATGCCACATTTCTCCCAAATATATCACATCTTCTCCAAGAAATACCAGGTTCCCCCTTCAAATAGGAACGTTTCTCCAACAAATACCAGCCTTGTCCCCACAAATATGACTTTTTCTTCCAGAAATGCCACATTTCTCCCAAATATATCACATCTTCTCCAAGAAATACCAGGTTTCCCCCTTCAAATAGGACCTTTCCACCCACAAATACCTCTTTTATCCCCAAAATAGGACATTTTCTTCCAGAAATGCCACATTTCTCCCAAATATATCACATCTCCTGCAAGAAATACCAGGGATCCCCTTTGAAATATGACCTTTTCACCCACAAATACCTCTTTTATCCCCAAAAGTGGACAGTTTCTTCCAGACATGCCACATTTCTCCCAAATAGATCTCATCTTCTCCAAGAAATACCAGCTTTCCGCCTTCAAATAGGACCTTGTCACCACAAATACCTCTTTTGTCCCCAAAATAGGACAGTTTCTTCCAGAAATGCCACATTTCTCCCAAATATATCACATCTTCTCCAAGAAATACCAGGTTTCCCCCTTCAACTAGGACCTTTTCACCCACATATACCTCTTTTATCCCCAAAATACGACAGTTTCTTCCAGAAATGCCACATTTCTCCCAAATAGATCACATCTTCTCCAAGAAATACCAGGATTCCCCCTCCAAATAGGACCTTTTCACCCACAAATACCTGTTTTATCCCCAAAAGAGGACAGTTTCTTCCAGAAATGCCACATTTCTCCCAAATATATCACATCTTCTCCAAGAAATACCAGGGTTCCCCCTTCAAATAGGAACGTTTCTCCAACAAATACCAGCCTTGTCCCCACAAATATGACTTTTTCTTCCAGAAATGCCACATTTCTCCCAAATATATCACATCTTCTCCAAGAAATACCAGCTTTCCGCCTTCAAATAGGACCTTTTCACCCACAAATTCCTGTTTGATCCCCAAAATAGGACAGTTTCTTCCTGACATGCCAGATTTCTCCCAAATATTTCACATCTTCTCCAAGAAATACCACGTTTCCCCCTTCAAATAGGACCTTTCCACCCACAAATACCTCTTTTATCCCCAAAAGAGGACAGTTTCTTCCAGAAATGCCACATTTCTCCCAAATATATCACATCTCCTGCAAGAAATACCAGCTTTCCCCCTTCAAATAGGACCTTTTCACCCACAAATACCTGTTTGATCCCCAAAATAGGACAGTTTCTGCCAGAAATGCCACATTTCTCCCAAATATATCACATCTTCTCCAAGAAATACCAGCTTTCCCCCTTCAAATAGGACCTTTTCACCCACAAATACCTCTTTTATCCCCAAAATAGGACAGTTTCAACCAGAAATGCCACATTTCTCCCAAATATATTACATCTCCTCCAAGTAATACCAGGTTTCTCTCTTGAAAAAGGACCTTTACACCCACAAATACCTCTTTTATCCCCAAAAGAGGACAGTTTCTTCCTGACATGCCAGATTTCTCCCAAATATATCATATCTTCTCCAGGAAATACCAGCTTTCCCCCTTCAAATAGGATCTTTTCACCCACAAATACCTCTTTTATCCCCAAAAGAGGACAGTTTCTTCCAGAAATGCCACATTTCTCCCAAATATATCATATCTTCTCCAAGAAATACCAGGTTTCACCCTTCAAATAGGAACTTTTCACCCACAAATACCTCTTTTATCCCCAAAAGAGGACAGTTTCTTCCAGAAATGCCACATTTCTCCCAAATATATCACATCTTCTCCAAGAAATACCAGCTTGCCCCCTTCAAATAGGACCTTTTCACACAGAAAAACCTCTTTCATCCCCAAAATACGACAGTTTCTTCCAGAAATGCCACATTTCTCCCAAATAGATCACATCTTCTCCAAGAAATACCAGCTTTCCCCCTGAAATAGGACATTTTCATCCACAAATACCTGTTCTTTCCCCAAAAGAGGACAGTTTCTTCCAGAAATGCCAAATTTCTCCCAAATAAATCACATCTTCTCCAAGAAATACCAGGTTTCACCCTTCAAATAGGAACTTTTCACCCACAAATACCTCTTTTATCCCCAAAATAGGACAGTTTCTCCAGACATGCCACATTTCTCCCAAATATATCACATCTTCTCCAAGAAATACCAGCTTTCCCCCTTCAAATAGGACCTTTTCACCCACAAATACCTCTTTTATCCCCAAAAGAGGACAGTTTCTTCCAGAAATGCCACATTTCTCCCAAATATATCACATCTTCTCCAAGAAATACCAGGATTCCTCCAGGAAATAGGAACCTTTCTCCCACAAATACCAGCCTTCACCTCCCAAATTTGACTTTTTCTTTCAGAAATGCCACATTTCTCCCAAATATATCACATCTTCTCCAAGAAATTCCACGTTTCCCCCTTCGAATACGACCTTTACCAACACAAATACCTCTTTTATCCCCAAAAGAGGACAGTTTCTTCCAGAAATGCCACATTTCTCCCAAATATATCACATCTTCTCCAAGAAATACCAGGATTCCTCCAGGAAATAGGAACCTTTCTCCCACAAATACCAGCCTTCACCTCCCAAATTTGACTTTTTCTTCCAGAAATGCCACATTTCTCCTAAAATATATCTCATCTTCTCCAAGAAATTCCACGTTTCCCGCTTCGAATAGGACCTTTACCAACACAAATACCTCTTTTATCCCCAAAATACGACAGTTTCTTCCAGAAATGCCACATTTCTCCCAAATATATCACATCTTCTCCAAGAAATACCAGGGTTCCCCCTTCAAATAGGAACGTTTCTCCAACAAATACCAGCCTTGTCCCC
The DNA here is from genome assembly GCA_030408155.1 of Lophura swinhoii. NCBI lineage: Eukaryota > Metazoa > Chordata > Aves > Galliformes > Phasianidae > Lophura > Lophura swinhoii. The sequence goes on from CM059475.1 coordinate 6,612,211, forward strand.
ACAAATATGACTTTTTCTTCCAGAAATGCCACATTTCTCCCAAATATATCACATCTTCTCCAAGAAATACCAGGTTTCCCCCTTCAAATAGGACCTTTCCACCCACAAATACCTCTTTTATCCCCAAAATAGGACATTTTCTTCCAGAAATGCCACATTTCTCCCAAATATATCACATCTCCTGCAAGAAATACCAGGGATCCCCATTGAAATATGACCTTTTCACCCACAAATACCTCTTTTATCCCCAAAATAGGACAGTTTCTGCCAGAAATGCCACATTTCTCCCAAATATATCACATCTTCTCCAAGAAATACCAGCTTTCCCCCTTCAAATAGGACCTTTTCACCCACAAATACCTCTTTTATCCCCAAAATAGGACAGTTTCAACCAGAAATGCCACATTTCTCCCAAATATATTACATCTCCTCCAAGTAATACCAGGTTTCTCTCTTGAAAAAGGACCTTTACACCCACAAATACCTCTTTTATCCCCAAAAGAGGACAGTTTCTTCCTGACATGCCAGATTTCTCCCAAATATATCATATCTTCTCCAGGAAATACCAGCTTTCCCCCTTCAAATAGGATCTTTTCACCCACAAATACCTCTTTTATCCCCAAAAGAGGACAGTTTCTTCCAGAAATGCCACATTTCTCCCAAATATATCATATCTTCTCCAAGAAATACCAGCTTTCCCCCTTCAAATAGGATCTTTTCACCCACAAATACCTCTTTTATTCCCAAAAGAGGACAGTTTCTTCCAGAAATGCCACATTTCTCCCAAATATATCACATCTTCTCCAAGAAATACCAGCTTGCCCCCTTCAAATAGGACCTTTTCACACAGAAAAACCTCTTTCATCCCCAAAATACGACAGTTTCTTCCAGAAATGCCACATTTCTCCCAAATAGATCACATCTTCTCCAAGAAATACCAGCTTTCCCCCTGAAATAGGACATTTTCATCCACAAATACCTGTTCTTTCCCCAAAAGAGGACAGTTTCTTCCAGAAATGCCAAATTTCTCCCAAATAAATCACATCTTCTCCAAGAAATACCAGGTTTCACCCTTCAAATAGGAACTTTTCACCCACAAATACCTCTTTTATCCCCAAAATAGGACAGTTTCTCCAGACATGCCACATTTCTCCCAAATATATCACATCTTCTCCAAGAAATACCAGCTTTCCCCCTTCAAATAGGACCTTTTCACCCACAAATACCTCTTTTATCCCCAAAAGAGGACAGTTTCTTCCAGAAATGCCACATTTCTCCCAAATATACCACATCTTCTCCAAGAAATACCAGGATTCCTCCAGGAAATAGGAACCTTTCTCCCACAAATACCAGCCTTCACCTCCCAAATTTGACTTTTTCTTTCAGAAATGCCACATTTCTCCCAAATATATCACATCTTCTCCAAGAAATTCCACGTTTCCCCCTTCGAATACGACCTTTACCAACACAAATACCTCTTTTATCCCCAAAATAGGACAGTTTCTTCCAGAAATGCCACATTTCTCCCAAATATATCACATCTTCTCCAAGAAATACCAGGATTCCTCCAGGAAATAGGAACCTTTCTCCCACAAATACCAGCCTTCACCTCCCAAATTTGACTTTTTCTTCCAGAAATGCCACATTTCTCCTAAAATATATCTCATCTTCTCCAAGAAATTCCACGTTTCCCGCTTCGAATAGGACCTTGACCAACACAAATACCTCTTTTATCCCCAAAAGAGGACAGTTTCTTCCAGAAATGCCACATTTCTCCCAAATATATCACATCTTCTCCAAGAAATACCAGGGTTCCCCCTTCAAATAGGAACGTTTCTCCAACAAATACCAGCCTTGTCCCCACAAATATGACTTTTTCTTCCAGAAATGCCACATTTCTCCCAAATATATCACATCTTCTCCAAGAAATACCAGGTTTCCCCCTTCAAATAGGACCTTTCCACCCACAAATACCTCTTTTATCCCCAAAATAGGACATTTTCTTCCAGAAATGCCACATTTCTCCCAAATATATCACATCTCCTGCAAGAAATACCAGGGATCCCCTTTGAAATATGACCTTTTCACCCACAAATACCTCTTTTATCCCCAAAAGTGGACAGTTTCTTCCAGACATGCCACATTTCTCCCAAATAGATCTCATCTTCTCCAAGAAATACCAGCTTTCCGCCTTCAAATAGGACCTTGTCACCACAAATACCTCTTTTATCCCCAAAATAGGACAGTTTCTTCCAGAAATGCCACATTTCTCCCAAATATATCACATCTTCTCCAAGAAATACCAGGTTTCCCCCTTCAACTAGGACCTTTTCACCCACATATACCTCTTTTATCCCCAAAATACGACAGTTTCTTCCAGAAATGCCACATTTCTCCCAAATAGATCACATCTTCTCCAAGAAATACCAGGATTCCCCCTCCAAATAGGACCTTTTCACCCACAAATACCTGTTTTATCCCCAAAAGAGGACAGTTTCTTCCAGAAATGCCACATTTCTCCCAAATATACCACATCTTCTCCAAGAAATACCAGCTTTCCCCCTTCAAATAGGACCTTTTCACCCACAAATACCTGTTTGATCCCCAAAATAGGACAGTTTCTTGCAGAAATGCCACATTTCTCCCAAGTATATCACATCTTCTCCAAGAAATACCAGGTTTCCCCCTTCAAATAGGACCTTTACACCCACAAATACCTCTTTTATCCCCAAAAGAGGACAGTTTCTTCCAGAAATGCCACATTTCTCCCAAATATATCACATCTTCTCCAAGAAATACCAGGGTTCCCCCTTCAAATAGGAACGTTTCTCCAACAAATACCAGCCTTGTCCCCACAAATATGACTTTTTCTTCCAGAAATGCCACATTTCTCCCAAATATATCACATCTTCTCCAAGAAATACCAGCTTTCCGCCTTCAAATAGGACCTTTTCACCCACAAATTCCTGTTTGATCCCCAAAATAGGACAGTTTCTTCCTGACATGCCAGATTTCTCCCAAATATTTCACATCTTCTCCAAGAAATACCACGTTTCCCCCTTCAAATAGGACCTTTCCACCCACAAATACCTCTTTTATCCCCAAAAGAGGACAGTTTCTTCCAGAAATGCCACATTTCTCCCAAATATATCACATCTCCTGCAAGAAATACCAGCTTTCCCCCTTCAAATAGGACCTTTTCACCCACAAATACCTGTTTGATCCCCAAAATAGGACAGTTTCTGCCAGAAATGCCACATTTCTCCCAAATATATCACATCTTCTCCAAGAAATACCAGCTTTCCCCCTTCAAATAGGACCTTTTCACCCACAAATACCTCTTTTATCCCCAAAATAGGACAGTTTCAACCAGAAATGCCACATTTCTCCCAAATATATTACATCTCCTCCAAGTAATACCAGGTTTCTCTCTTGAAAAAGGACCTTTACACCCACAAATACCTCTTTTATCCCCAAAAGAGGACAGTTTCTTCCTGACATGCCAGATTTCTCCCAAATATATCATATCTTCTCCAGGAAATACCAGCTTTCCCCCTTCAAATAGGATCTTTTCACCCACAAATACCTCTTTTATCCCCAAAAGAGGACAGTTTCTTCCAGAAATGCCACATTTCTCCCAAATATATCATATCTTCTCCAAGAAATACCAGGTTTCACCCTTCAAATAGGAACTTTTCACCCACAAATACCTCTTTTATCCCCAAAAGAGGACAGTTTCTTCCAGAAATGCCACATTTCTCCCAAATATATCACATCTTCTCCAAGAAATACCAGCTTGCCCCCTTCAAATAGGACCTTTTCACACAGAAAAACCTCTTTCATCCCCAAAATACGACAGTTTCTTCCAGAAATGCCACATTTCTCCCAAATAGATCACATCTTCTCCAAGAAATACCAGCTTTCCCCCTGAAATAGGACATTTTCATCCACAAATACCTGTTCTTTCCCCAAAAGAGGACAGTTTCTTCCAGAAATGCCAAATTTCTCCCAAATAAATCACATCTTCTCCAAGAAATACCAGGTTTCACCCTTCAAATAGGAACTTTTCACCCACAAATACCTCTTTTATCCCCAAAATAGGACAGTTTCTCCAGACATGCCACATTTCTCCCAAATATATCACATCTTCTCCAAGAAATACCAGCTTTCCCCCTTCAAATAGGACCTTTTCACCCACAAATACCTCTTTTATCCCCAAAAGAGGACAGTTTCTTCCAGAAATGCCACATTTCTCCCAAATATATCACATCTTCTCCAAGAAATACCAGGATTCCTCCAGGAAATAGGAACCTTTCTCCCACAAATACCAGCCTTCACCTCCCAAATTTGACTTTTTCTTTCAGAAATGCCACATTTCTCCCAAATATATCACATCTTCTCCAAGAAATTCCACGTTTCCCCCTTCGAATACGACCTTTACCAACACAAATACCTCTTTTATCCCCAAAAGAGGACAGTTTCTTCCAGAAATGCCACATTTCTCCCAAATATATCACATCTTCTCCAAGAAATACCAGGATTCCTCCAGGAAATAGGAACCTTTCTCCCACAAATACCAGCCTTCACCTCCCAAATTTGACTTTTTCTTCCAGAAATGCCACATTTCTCCTAAAATATATCTCATCTTCTCCAAGAAATTCCACGTTTCCCGCTTCGAATAGGACCTTTACCAACACAAATACCTCTTTTATCCCCAAAATACGACAGTTTCTTCCAGAAATGCCACATTTCTCCCAAATATATCACATCTTCTCCAAGAAATACCAGGGTTCCCCCTTCAAATAGGAACGTTTCTCCAACAAATACCAGCCTTGTCCCCACAAATATGACTTTTTCTTCCAGAAATGCCACATTTCTCCCAAATATATCACATCTTCTCCAAGAAATACCAGGTTTCCCCCTTCAAATAGGACCTTTCCACCCACAAATACCTCTTTTATCCCCAAAATAGGACATTTTCTTCCAGAAATGCCACATTTCTCCCAAATATATCACATCTCCTGCAAGAAATACCAGGGATCCCCTTTGAAATATGACCTTTTCACCCACAAATACCTCTTTTATCCCCAAAATAGGACAGTTTCTGCCAGAAATGCCACATTTCTCCCAAATATATCACATCTTCTCCAAGAAATACCAGCTTTCCCCCTTCAAATAGGACCTTTTCACCCACAAATACCTCTTTTATCCCCAAAATAGGACAGTTTCAACCAGAAATGCCACATTTCTCCCAAATATATTACATCTCCTCCAAGTAATACCAGGTTTCTCTCTTGAAAAAGGACCTTTACACCCACAAATACCTCTTTTATCCCCAAAAGAGGACAGTTTCTTCATGACATGCCAGATTTCTCCCAAATATATCATATCTTCTCCAGGAAATACCAGCTTTCCCCCTTCAAATAGGATCTTTTCACCCACAAATACCTCTTTTATCCCCAAAAGAGGACAGTTTCTTCCAGAAATGCCACATTTCTCCCAAATATATCATATCTTCTCCAAGAAATACCAGCTTTCCCCCTTCAAATAGGATCTTTTCACCCACAAATACCTCTTTTATCCCCAAAAGAGGACAGTTTCTTCCAGAAATGCCACATTTCGCCCAAATATATCACATCTTCTCCAAGAAATACCAGCTTGCCCCCTTCAAATAGGACCTTTTCACACAGAAAAACCTCTTTCATCCCCAAAATACGACAGTTTCTTCCAGAAATGCCACATTTCTCCCAAATAGATCACATCTTCTCCAAGAAATACCAGCTTTCCCCCTGAAATAGGACATTTTCATCCACAAATACCTGTTCTTTCCCCAAAAGAGGACAGTTTCTTCCAGAAATGCCAAATTTCTCCCAAATAAATCACATCTTCTCCAAGAAATACCAGGTTTCACCCTTCAAATAGGAACTTTTCACCCACAAATACCTCTTTTATCCCCAAAATAGGACAGTTTCTCCAGACATGCCAAATTTCTCCCAAATATATCACATCTTCTCCAAGAAATACCAGGTTTCACCCTTCAAATAGGACCTTTCCACCCACAAATACCTCTTTTATCCCCAAAATAGGACATTTTCTTGCAGAAATGCCACATTTCTCCCAAATATATCACATCTCCTGCAAGAAATACCAGGGATCCCCTTTGAAATATGACCTTTTCACCCACAAATACCTCTTTTATCCCCAAAAGTGGACAGTTTCTTCCAGACATGCCACATTTCTCCCAAATAGATCTCATCTTCTCCAAGAAATACCAGCTTTCCGCCTTCAAATAGGACCTTGTCACCACAAATACCTCTTTTATCCCCAAAATAGGACAGTTTCTTCCAGAAATGCCACATTTCTCCCAAATATATCACATCTTCTCCAAGAAATACCAGGTTTCCCCCTTCAACTAGGACCTTTTCACCCACATATACCTCTTTTATCCCCAAAATACGACAGTTTCTTCCAGAAATGCCACATTTCTCCCAAATAGATCACATCTTCTCCAAGAAATACCAGGATTCCCCCTCCAAATAGGACCTTTTCACCCACAAATACCTGTTTTATCCCCAAAAGAGGACAGTTTCTTCCAGAAATGCCACATTTCTCCCAAATATACCACATCTTCTCCAAGAAATACCAGGATTCCTCCAGGAAATAGGAACCTTTCTCCCACAAATACCAGCCTTCACCTCCCAAATTTGACTTTTTCTTTCAGAAATGCCACATTTCTCCCAAATATATCACATCTTCTCCAAGAAATTCCACGTTTCCCCCTTCGAATACGACCTTTACCAACACAAATACCTCTTTTATCCCCAAAATAGGACAGTTTCTTCCAGAAATGCCACATTTCTCCCAAATATATCACATCTTCTCCAAGAAATACCAGGATTCCTCCAGGAAATAGGAACCTTTCTCCCACAAATACCAGCCTTCACCTCCCAAATTTGACTTTTTCTTCCAGAAATGCCACATTTCTCCTAAAATATATCTCATCTTCTCCAAGAAATTCCACGTTTCCCGCTTCGAATAGGACCTTTACCAACACAAATACCTCTTTTATCCCCAAAATAGGACAGTTTCTTCCAGAAATGCCACATTTCTCCCAAATATATCACATCTTCTCCAAGAAATACCGGGGTTCCCCCTTCAAATAGGAACGTTTCTCCAACAAATACCAGCCTTGTCCCCACAAATATGACTTTTTCTTCCAGAAATGCCACATTTCTCCCAAATATATCACATCTTCTCCAAGAAATACCAGGTTTCCCCCTTCAAATAGGACCTTTCCACCCACAAATACCTCTTTTATCCCCAAAATAGGACATTTTCTTCCAGAAATGCCACATTTCTCCCAAATATATCACATCTCCTGCAAGAAATACCAGGGATCCCCTTTGAAATATGACCTTTTCACCCACAAATACCTCTTTTATCCCCAAAAGTGGACAGTTTCTTCCAGACATGCCACATTTCTCCCAAATAGATCTCATCTTCTCCAAGAAATACCAGCTATCCGCCTTCAAATAGGACCTTGTCACCACAAATACCTCTTTTATCCCCAAAATAGGACAGTTTCTTCCAGAAATGCCACATTTCTCCCAAATATATCACATCTTCTCCAAGAAATACCAGGTTTCCCCCTTCAACTAGGACCTTTTCACCCACATATACCTCTTTTATCCCCAAAATACGACAGTTTCTTCCAGAAATGCCACATTTCTCCCAAATATATCACATCTTCTCCAAGAAATACCAGCTTGCCCCCTTCAAATAGGACCTTTTCACACAGAAAAACCTCTTTCATCCCCAAAATACGACAGTTTCTTCCAGAAATGCCACATTTCTCCCAAATAGATCACATCTTCTCCAAGAAATACCAGCTTTCCCCCTGAAATAGGACATTTTCATCCACAAATACCTGTTCTTTCCCCAAAAGAGGACAGTTTCTTCCAGAAATGCCAAATTTCTCCCAAATAAATCACATCTTCTCCAAGAAATACCAGGTTTCACCCTTCAAATAGGAACTTTACACCCACAAATACCTCTTTTATCCCCAAAATAGGACAGTTTCTCCAGACATGCCACATTTCTCCCAAATATATCACATCTTCTCCAAGAAATACCAGCTTTCCCCCTTCAAATAGGACCTTTTCACCCACAAATACCTCTTTTATCCCCAAAAGAGGACAGTTTCTTCCAGAAATGCCACATTTCTCCCAAATATATCACATCTTCTCCAAGAAATACCAGGATTCCTCCAGGAAATAGGAACCTTTCTCCCACAAATACCAGCCTTCACCTCCCAAATTTGACTTTTTCTTCCAGAAATGCCACATTTCTCCTAAAATATATCTCATCTTCTCCAAGAAATTCCACGTTTCCCGCTTCGAATAGGACCTTTACCAACACAAATACCTCTTTTATCCCCAAAATAGGACAGTTTCTTCCAGAAATGCCACATTTCTCCCAAATATATCACATCTTCTCCAAGAAATACCAGCTTTCCCCCTGAAATAGGACATTTTCATCCACAAATACCTGTTCTTTCCCCAATAGAGGACAGTTTCTTCCAGAAATGCCACATTTCTCCCAAATATATCACATCTTCTCCAAGAAATACCAGGTTTCCCCCTTCAAATAGGCCCTTTTCACCCACAAATACCTCTTTTATCCCCAAAATAGGACAGTTTCTCCAGACATGCCACATTTCTCCCAAATATATCACATCTTCTCCAAGAAATACCAGGTTTCCCCCTTCAACTAGGACCTTTTCACCCACATATACCTCTTTTATCCCCAAAATACGACAGTTTCTTCCAGAAATGCCACATTTCTCCCAAATAGATCACATCTTCTCCAAGAAATACCAGGATTCCCCCTCCAAATAGGACCTTTTCACCCACAAATACCTGTTTTATCCCCAAAAGAGGACAGTTTCTTCCAGAAATGCCACATTTCTCCCAAATATACCACATCTTCTCCAAGAAATACCAGGATTCCTCCAGGAAATAGGAACCTTTCTCCCACAAATACCAGCCTTCACCTCCCAAATTTGACTTTTTCTTTCAGAAATGCCACATGTCTCCCAAATATATCACATCTTCTCCAAGAAATTCCACGTTTCCCCCTTCGAATACGACCTTTACCAACACAAATACCTCTTTTATCCCCAAAAGAGGACAGTTTCTTCCAGAAATGCCACATTTCTCCCAAATATATCACATCTTCTCCAAGAAATACCAGGATTCCTCCAGGAAATAGGAACCTTTCTCCCACAAATACCAGCCTTCACCTCCCAAATTTGACTTTTTCTTCCAGAAATGCCACATTTCTCCTAAAATATATCTCATCTTCTCCAAGAAATTCCACGTTTCCCGCTTCGAATAGGACCTTTACCAACACAAATACCTCTTTTATCCCCAAAATAGGACAGTTTCTTCCAGAAATGCCACATTTCTCCCAAATATATCACATCTTCTCCAAGAAATACCGGGGTTCCCCCTTCAAATAGGAACGTTTCTCCAACAAATACCAGCCTTGTCCCCACAAATATGACTTTTTCTTCCAGAAATGCCACATTTCTCCCAAATATATCACATCTTCTCCAAGAAATACCAGGTTTCCCCCTTCAAATAGGACCTTTCCACCCACAAATACCTCTTTTATCCCCAAAATAGGACATTTTCTTCCAGAAATGCCACATTTCTCCCAAATATATCACATCTCCTGCAAGAAATACCAGGGATCCCCTTTGAAATATGACCTTTTCACCCACAAATACCTCTTTTATCCCCAAAAGTGGACAGTTTCTTCCAGACATGCCACATTTCTCCCAAATAGATCTCATCTTCTCCAAGAAATACCAGCTATCCGCCTTCAAATAGGACCTTGTCACCACAAATACCTCTTTTATCCCCAAAATAGGACAGTTTCTTCCAGAAATGCCACATTTCTCCCAAATATATCACATCTTCTCCAAGAAATACCAGGTTTCCCCCTTCAACTAGGACCTTTTCACCCACATATACCTCTTTTATCCCCAAAATACGACAGTTTCTTCCAGAAATGCCACATTTCTCCCAAATATATCACATCTTCTCCAAGAAATACCAGCTTGCCCCCTTCAAATAGGACCTTTTCACACAGAAAAACCTCTTTCATCCCCAAAATACGACAGTTTCTTCCAGAAATGCCACATTTCTCCCAAATAGATCACATCTTCTCCAAGAAATACCAGCTTTCCCCCTGAAATAGGACATTTTCATCCACAAATACCTGTTCTTTCCCCAAAAGAGGACAGTTTCTTCCAGAAATGCCAAATTTCTCCCAAATAAATCACATCTTCTCCAAGAAATACCAGGTTTCACCCTTCAAATAGGAACTTTTCACCCACAAATACCTCTTTTATCCCCAAAATAGGACAGTTTCTCCAGACATGCCACATTTCTCCCAAATATATCACATCTTCTCCAAGAAATACCAGCTTTCCCCCTTCAAATAGGACCTTTTCACCCACAAATACCTCTTTTATCCCCAAAAGAGGACAGTTTCTTCCAGAAATGCCACATTTCTCCCAAATATATCACATCTTCTCCAAGAAATACCAGGATTCCTCCAGGAAATAGGAACCTTTCTCCCACAAATACCAGCCTTCACCTCCCAAATTTGACTTTTTCTTTCAGAAATGCCACATTTCTCCCAAATATATCACATCTTCTCCAAGAAATTCCACGTTTCCCCCTTCGAATACGACCTTTACCAACACAAATACCTCTTTTATCCCCAAAATAGGACAGTTTCTTCCAGAAATGCCACATTTCTCCCAAATATATCACATCTTCTCCAAGAAATACCAGGATTCCTCCAGGAAATAGGAACCTTTCTCCCACAAATACCAGCCTTCACCTCCCAAATTTGACTTTTTCTTCCAGAAATGCCACATTTCTCCTAAAATATATCTCATCTCCTCCAAGAAATTCCACGTTTCCCGCTTCGAATAGGACCTTTACCAACACAAATACCTCTTTTATCCCCAAAATAGGACAGTTTCTTCCAGAAATGCCACATTTCTCCCAAATATATCACATCTTCTCCAAGAAATACCAGCTTTCCCCCTGAAATAGGACATTTTCATCCACAAATACCTGTTCTTTCCCCAAAAGAGGACAGTTTCTTCCAGAAATGCCAAATTTCTCCCAAATAAATCACATCTTCTCCAAGAAATACCAGGTTTCACCCTTCAAATAGGAACTTTTCACCCACAAATACCTCTTTTATCCCCAAAATAGGACAGTTTCTCCAGACATGCCACATTTCTCCCAAATATATCACATCTTCTCCAAGAAATACCAGCTTTCCCCCTTCAAATAGGACCTTTTCACCCACAAATACCTGTTTGATCCCCAAAATAGGACAGTTTCTTCCAGAAATGCCACATTTCTCCCAAATATATCACATCTTCTCCAAGAAATACCAGGATTCCTCCAGGAAATAGGAACCTTTCTCCCACAAATACCAGCCTTCACCTCCCAAATTTGACTTTTTCTTTCAGAAATGCCACATTTCTCCCAAATATATCACATCATCTCCAAGAAATTCCACGTTTCCCCCTTCGAATACGACCTTTACCAACACAAATACCTCTTTTATCCCCAAAAGAGGACAGTTTCTTCCAGAAATGCCACATTTCTCCCAAATATATCACATCTTCTCCAAGAAATACCAGGATTCCTCCAGGAAATAGGAACCTTTCTCCCACAAATACCAGCCTTCACCTCCCAAATTTGACTTTTTCTTCCAGAAATGCCACATTTCTCCTAAAATATATCTCATCTTCTCCAAGAAATTCCACGTTTCCCGCTTCGAATAGGACCTTTACCAACACAAATACCTCTTTTATCCCCAAAATACGACAGTTTCTTCCAGAAATGCCACATTTCTCCCAAATATATCACATCTTCTCCAAGAAATACCAGGGTTCCCCCTTCAAATAGGAACGTTTCTCCAACAAATACCAGCCTTGTCCCCACAAATATGACTTTTTCTTCCAGAAATGCCACATTTCTCCCAAATATATCACATCTTCTCCAAGAAATACCAGGTTTCCCCCTTCAAATAGGACCTTTCCACCCACAAATACCTCTTTTATCCCCAAAATAGGACATTTTCTTCCAGAAATGCCACATTTCTCCCAAATATATCACATCTCCTGCAAGAAATACCAGGGATCCCCTTTGAAATATGACCTTTTCACCCACAAATACCTCTTTTATCCCCAAAAGAGGACAGTTTCTTCCAGAAATGCCACATTTCTCCCAAATATATCACATCTTCTCCAAGAAATACCAGCTTGCCCCCTTCAAATAGGACCTTTTCACACAGAAAAACCTCTTTCATCCCCAAAATACGACAGTTTCTTCCAGAAATGCCACATTTCTCCCAAATATATCACATCTTCTCCAAGAAATACCAGCTTGCCCCCTTCAAATAGGACCTTTTCACACAGAAAAACCTCTTTCATCCCCAAAATACGACAGTTTCTTCCAGAAATGCCACATTTCTCCCAAATAGATCACATCTTCTCCAAGAAATACCAGCTTTCCCCCTGAAATAGGACATTTTCATCCACAAATACCTGTTCTTTCCCCAAAAGAGGACAGTTTCTTCCAGAAATGCCAAATTTCTCCCAAATAAATCACATCTTCTCCAAGAAATACCAGGTTTCACCCTTCAAATAGGAACTTTTCACCCACAAATACCTCTTTTATCCCCAAAATAGGACAGTTTCTCCAGACATGCCACATTTCTCCCAAATATATCACATCTTCTCCAAGAAATACCAGCTTTCCCCCTTCAAATAGGACCTTTTCACCCACAAATACCTCTTTTATCCCCAAAAGAGGACAGTTTCTTCCAGAAATGCCACATTTCTCCCAAATATATCACATCTTCTCCAAGAAATACCAGGATTCCTCCAGGAAATAGGAACCTTTCTCCCACAAATACCAGCCTTCACCTCCCAAATTTGACTTTTTCTTTCAGAAATGCCACATTTCTCCCAAATATATCACATCTTCTCCAAGAAATTCCACGTTTCCCCCTTCGAATACGACCTTTACCAACACAAATACCTCTTTTATCCCCAAAATAGGACAGTTTCTTCCAGAAATGCCACATTTCTCCCAAATATATCACATCTTCTCCAAGAAATACCAGGATTCCTCCAGGAAATAGGAACCTTTCTCCCACAAATACCAGCCTTCACCTCCCAAATTTGACTTTTTCTTCCAGAAATGCCACATTTCTCCTAAAATATATCTCATCTTCTCCAAGAAATTCCACGTTTCCCGCTTCGAATAGGACCTTTACCAACACAAATACCTCTTTTATCCCCAAAATAGGACAGTTTCTTCCAGAAATGCCACATTTCTCCCAAATATATCACATCTTCTCCAAGAAATACCAGCTTTCCCCCTGAAATAGGACATTTTCATCCACAAATACCTGTTCTTTCCCCAAAAGAGGACAGTTTCTTCCAGAAATGCCAAATTTCTCCCAAATAAATCACATCTTCTCCAAGAAATACCAGGTTTCACCCTTCAAATAGGAACTTTTCACCCACAAATACCTCTTTTATCCCCAAAATAGGACAGTTTCTCCAGACATGCCACATTTCTCCCAAATATATCACATCTTCTCCAAGAAATACCAGCTTTCCCCCTTCAAATAGGACCTTTTCACCCACAAATACCTGTTTGATCCCCAAAATAGGACAGTTTCTTCCAGAAATGCCACATTTCTCCCAAATATATCACATCTTCTCCAAGAAATACCAGGATTCCTCCAGGAAATAGGAACCTTTCTCCCACAAATACCAGCCTTCACCTCCCAAATTTGACTTTTTCTTTCAGAAATGCCACATTTCTCCCAAATATATCACATCATCTCCAAGAAATTCCACGTTTCCCCCTTCGAATACGACCTTTACCAACACAAATACCTCTTTTATCCCCAAAAGAGGACAGTTTCTTCCAGAAATGCCACATTTCTCCCAAATATATCACATCTTCTCCAAGAAATACCAGGATTCCTCCAGGAAATAGGAACCTTTCTCCCACAAATACCAGCCTTCACCTCCCAAATTTGACTTTTTCTTCCAGAAATGCCACATTTCTCCTAAAATATATCTCATCTTCTCCAAGAAATTCCACGTTTCCCGCTTCGAATAGGACCTTTACCAACACAAATACCTCTTTTATCCCCAAAATACGACAGTTTCTTCCAGAAATGCCACATTTCTCCCAAATATATCACATCTTCTCCAAGAAATACCAGGGTTCCCCCTTCAAATAGGAACGTTTCTCCAACAAATACCAGCCTTGTCCCCACAAATATGACTTTTTCTTCCAGAAATGCCACATTTCTCCCAAATATATCACATCTTCTCCAAGAAATACCAGGTTTCCCCCTTCAAATAGGACCTTTCCACCCACAAATACCTCTTTTATCCCCAAAATAGGACATTTTCTTCCAGAAATGCCACATTTCTCCCAAATATATCACATCTCCTGCAAGAAATACCAGGGATCCCCTTTGAAATATGACCTTTTCACCCACAAATACCTCTTTTATCCCCAAAAGAGGACAGTTTCTTCCAGAAATGCCACATTTCTCCCAAATATATCACATCTTCTCCAAGAAATACCAGCTTGCCCCCTTCAAATAGGACCTTTTCACACAGAAAAACCTCTTTCATCCCCAAAATACGACAGTTTCTTCCAGAAATGCCACATTTCTCCCAAATAGATCACATCTTCTCCAAGAAATACCAGCTTTCCCCCTGAAATAGGACATTTTCATCCACAAATACCTGTTCTTTCCCAAAAGAGGACAGTTTCTTCCAGAAATGCCAAATTTCTCCCAAATAAATCACATCTTCTCCAAGAAATACCAGGTTTCACCCTTCAAATAGGAACTTTTCACCCACAAATACCTCTTTTATCCCCAAAATAGGACAGTTTCTCCAGACATGCCACATTTCTCCCAAATATATCACATCTTCTCCAAGAAATTCCACGTTTCCCCCTTCGAATACGACCTTTACCAACACAAATACCTCTTTTATCCCCAAAATAGGACAGTTTCTTCCAGGAATGCCACATTTCTCCCAAATATATCACATCTTCTCCAAGAAATACCAGGATTCCTCCAGGAAATAGGAACCTTTCTCCCACAAATACCAGCCTTCACCTCCCAAATTTGACTTTTTCTTCCAGAAATGCCACATTTCTCCTAAAATATATCTCATCTTCTCCAAGAAATTCCACGTTTCCCCCTTCGAATAGGACCTTTACCAACACAAATACCTCTTTTATCCCCAAAAGAGGACAGTTTCTTCCAGAAATGCCACATTTCTCCCAAATATATCACATCTTCTCCAAGAAATACCAGGGTTCCCCCTTCAAATAGGAACGTTTCTCCAACAAATACCAGCCTTGTCCCCACAAATATGACTTTTTCTTCCAGAAATGCCACATTTCTCCCAAATATATCACATCTTCTCCAAGAAATACCAGCTTTCCCCCTTCAAATAGGACCTTTCCACCCACATATACCTCTTTTATCCCCAAAATACGACAGTTTCTTCCAGAAATGCCACATTTCTCCCAAATATATCACATCTTCTCCAAGAAATACCAGCTTGCCCCCTTCAAATAGGACCTTTTCACACAGAAAAACCTCTTTCATCCCCAAAATACGACAGTTTCTTCCAGAAATGCCACATTTCTCCCAAATAGATCACATCTTCTCCAAGAAATACCAGCTTTCCCCCTGAAATAGGACATTTTCATCCACAAATACCTGTTCTTTCCCCAAAAGAGGACAGTTTCTTCCAGTAATGCCAAATTTCTCCCAAATAAATCACATCTTCTCCAAGAAATACCGGGTTTCACCCTTCAAATAGGAACTTTTCACCCACAAATACCTCTTTTATCCCCAAAATAGGACAGTTTCT
Source organism: Lophura swinhoii (assembly GCA_030408155.1). NCBI lineage: Eukaryota > Metazoa > Chordata > Aves > Galliformes > Phasianidae > Lophura > Lophura swinhoii. The sequence goes on from CM059475.1 coordinate 6,628,235, forward strand.
CCAGACATGCCACATTTCTCCCAAATATATCACATCTTCTCCAAGAAATACCAGCTTTCCCCCTTCAAATAGGACCTTTTCACCCACAAATACCTCTTTTATCCCCAAAAGAGGACAGTTTCTTCCAGAAATGCCACATTTCTCCCAAATATATCACATCTTCTCCAAGAAATACCAGGATTCCTCCAGGAAATAGGAACCTTTCTCCCACAAATACCAGCCTTCACCTCCCAAATTTGACTTTTTCTTTCAGAAATGCCACATTTCTCCCAAATATATCACATCTTCTCCAAGAAATTCCACGTTTCCCCCTTCGAATACGACCTTTACCAACACAAATACCTCTTTTATCCCCAAAAGAGGACAGTTTCTTCCAGAAATGCCACATTTCTCCCAAATATATCACATCTTCTCCAAGAAATACCAGGATTCCTCCAGGAAATAGGAACCTTTCTCCCACAAATACCAGCCTTCACCTCCCAAATTTGACTTTTTCTTCCAGAAATGCCACATTTCTCCTAAAATATATCTCATCTTCTCCAAGAAATTCCACGTTTCCCGCTTCAAATAGGACCTTTACCAACACAAATACCTCTTTTATCCCCAAAATAGGACAGTTTCTTCCAGAAATGCCACATTTCTCCCAAATATATCACATCTTCTCCAAGAAATACCAGGGTTCCCCCTTCAAATAGGAACGTTTCTCCAACAAATACCAGCCTTGTCCCCACAAATATGACTTTTTCTTCCAGAAATGCCACATTTCTCCCAAATATATCACATCTTCTCCAAGAAATACCAGGTTTCCCCCTTCAAATAGGACCTTTCCACCCACAAATACCTCTTTTATCCCCAAAATAGGACATTTTCTTCCAGAAATGCCACATTTCTCCCAAATATATCACATCTCCTGCAAGAAATACCAGGGATCCCCTTTGAAATAGGACCTTTTCACCCACAAATACCTCTTTTATCCCCAAAAGTGGACAGTTTCTTCCAGACATGCCACATTTCTCCCAAATAGATCTCATCTTCTCCAAGAAATACCAGCTTTCCCACTTCAAATAGGACCTTGTCACCACAAATACCTCTTTTATCCCCAAAATAGGACAGTTTCTTCCAGAAATGCCACATTTCTCCCAAATATATCACATCTTCTCCAAGAAATACCAGGTTTCCCCCTTCAACTAGGACCTTTTCACCCACATATACCTCTTTTATCCCCAAAATACGACAGTTTCTTCCAGAAATGCCACAATTCTCCCAAATATATCACATCTTCTCCAAGAAATACCAGGATTCCCCCTCCAAATAGGACCTTTTCACCCACAAATACCTGTTTTATCCCCAAAAGAGGACAGTTTCTTCCAGAAATGCCACATTTCTCCCAAATATACCACATCTCCTGCAAGAAATACCAGCTTTCCCCCTTCAAATAGGACCTTTTCACCCACAAATACCTCTTTTATCCCCAAAATAGGACAGTTTCTGCCAGAAATGCCACATTTCTCCCAAATATATCACATCTTCTCCAAGAAATACCAGCTTTCCCCCTTCAAATAGGACCTTTTCACCCACAAATACCTCTTTTATCCCCAAAATAGGACAGTTTCAACCAGAAATGCCACATTTCCCCCAAATATATTACATCTCCTCCAAGTAATACCAGGTTTCTCTCTTGAAAAAGGACCTTTACACCCACAAATACCTCTTTTATCCCCAAAAGAGGACAGTTTCTTCCTGACATGCCAGATTTCTCCCAAATATATCATATCTTCTCCAGGAAATACCAGCTTTCCCCCTTCAAATAGGATCTTTTCACCCACAAATACCTCTTTTATCCCCAAAAGAGGACAGTTTCTTCCAGAAATGCCACATTTCTCCCAAATATATCATATCTTCTCCAAGAAATACCAGCTTTCCCCCTTCAAATAGGATCTTTTCACCCACAAATACCTCTTTTATCCCCAAAAGAGGACAGTTTCTTCCAGAAATGCCACATTTCTCCCAAATATATCACATCTTCTCCAAGAAATACCAGGATTCCTCCAGGAAATAGGAACCTTTCTCTTACAAATACCAGCCTTCACCTCCCAAATTTGACTTTTTCTTTCAGAAATGCCACATTTCTCCCAAATATATCACATCTTCTCCAAGAAATTCCACGTTTCCCCCTTCGAATACGACCTTTACCAACACAAATACCTCTTTTATCCCCAAAAGAGGACAGTTTCTTCCAGAAATGCCACATTTCTCCCAAATATATCACATCTTCTCCAAGAAATACCAGGATTCCTCCAGGAAATAGGAACCTTTCTCCCACAAATACCAGCCTTCACCTCCCAAATTTGACTTTTTCTTCCAGAAATGCCACATTTCTCCTAAAATATATCTCATCTTCTCCAAGAAATTCCACGTTTCCCGCTTCGAATAGGACCTTTACCAACACAAATACCTCTTTTATCCCCAAAATAGGACAGTTTCTTCCAGAAATGCCACATTTCTCCCAAATATATCACATCTTCTCCAAGAAATACCAGGGTTCCCCCTTCAAATAGGAACGTTTCTCCAACAAATACCAGCCTTGTCCCCACAAATATGACTTTTTCTTCCAGAAATGCCACATTTCTCCCAAATATATCACATCTTCTCCAAGAAATACCAGCTTTCCCCCTTCAAATAGGACCTTTCCACCCACATATACCTCTTTTATCCCCAAAATACGACAGTTTCTTCCAGAAATGCCACATTTCTCCCAAATATATCACATCTTCTCCAAGAAATACCAGCTTGCCCCCTTCAAATAGGACCTTTTCACACAGAAAAACCTCTTTCATCCCCAAAATACGACAGTTTCTTCCAGAAATGCCACATTTCTCCCAAATAGATCACATCTTCTCCAAGAAATACCAGCTTTCCCCCTGAAATAGGACATTTTCATCCACAAATACCTGTTCTTTCCCCAAAAGAGGACAGTTTCTTCCAGTAATGCCAAATTTCTCCCAAATAAATCACATCTTCTCCAAGAAATACCGGGTTTCACCCTTCAAATAGGAACTTTTCACCCACAAATACCTCTTTTATCCCCAAAATAGGACAGTTTCTCCAGACATGCCACATTTCTCCCAAATATATCACATCTTCTCCAAGAAATACCAGCTTTCCCCCTTCAAATAGGACCTTTTCACCCACAAATACCTCTTTTATCCCCAAAAGAGGACAGTTTCTTCCAGAAATGCCACATTTCTCCCAAATATATCACATCTTCTCCAAGAAATACCAGGATTCCTCCAGGAAATAGGAACCTTTCTCCCACAAATACCAGCCTTCACCTCCCAAATTTGACTTTTTCTTTCAGAAATGCCACATTTCTCCCAAATATATCACATCTTCTCCAAGAAATTCCACGTTTCCCCCTTCGAATACGACCTTTACCAACACAAATACCTCTTTTATCCCCAAAAGAGGACAGTTTCTTCCAGAAATGCCACATTTCTCCCAAATATATCACATCTTCTCCGAGAAATACCAGGATTCCTCCAGGAAATAGGAACCTTTCTCCCACAAATACCAGCCTTCACCTCCCAAATTTGACTTTTTCTTCCAGAAATGCCACATTTCTCCTAAAATATATCTCATCTTCTCCAAGAAATTCCACGTTTCCCGCTTCGAATAGGACCTTTACCAACACAAATACCTCTTTTATCCCCAAAATAGGACAGTTTCTTCCAGAAATGCCACATTTCTCCCAAATATATCACATCTTCTCCAAGAAATACCAGGGTTCCCCCTTCAAATAGGAACGTTTCTCCAACAAATACCAGCCTTGTCCCCACAAATATGACTTTTTCTTCCAGAAATGCCACATTTCTCCCAAATATATCACATCTTCTCCAAGAAATACCAGGTTTCCCCCTTCAAATAGGACCTTTCCACCCACAAATACCTCTTTTATCCCCAAAATAGGACATTTTCTTCCAGAAATGCCACATTTCTCCCAAATATATCACATCTCCTGCAAGAAATACCAGGGATCCCCTTTGAAATAGGACCTTTTCACCCACAAATACCTCTTTTATCCCCAAAAGTGGACAGTTTCTTCCAGACATGCCACATTTCTCCCAAATAGATCTCATCTTCTCCAAGAAATACCAGCTTTCCCACTTCAAATAGGACCTTGTCACCACAAATACCTCTTTTATCCCCAAAATAGGACAGTTTCTTCCAGAAATGCCACATTTCTCCCAAATATATCACATCTTCTCCAAGAAATACCAGGTTTCCCCCTTCAACTAGGACCTTTTCACCCACATATACCTCTTTTATCCCCAAAATACGACAGTTTCTTCCAGAAATGCCAGATTTCTCCCAAATATATCACATCTTCTCCAAGAAATACCAGGATTCCCCCTCCAAATAGGACCTTTTCACCCACAAATACCTGTTTTATCCCCAAAAGAGGACAGTTTCTTCCAGAAATGCCACATTTCTCCCAAATATACCACATCTTCTCCAAGAAATACCAGCTTTCCCCCTTCAAATAGGACCTTTTCACCCACAAATACCTGTTTGATCCCCAAAATAGGACAGTTTCTTGCAGAAATGCCACATTTCTCCCAAATATATCACATCTTCTCCAAGAAATACCAGGGTTCCCCCTTCAAATAGGAACGTTTCTCCAACAAATACCAGCCTTGTCCCCACAAATATGACATTTTCTTCCAGAAATGCCACATTTCTCCCAAATATATCACATCTTCTCCAAGAAATACCAGCTTTCCGCCTTCAAATAGGACCTTTTCACCCACAAATTCCTGTTTGATCCCCAAAATAGGACAGTTTCTTCCTGACATGCCAGATTTCTCCCAAATATTTCACATCTTCTCCAAGAAATACCACGTTTCCCCCTTCAAATAGGACCTTTCCACCCACAAATACCTCTTTTATCCCCAAAAGAGGACAGTTTCTTCCAGAAATGCCACATTTCTCACAAATATATCACATCTCCTGCAAGAAATACCAGCTTTCCCCCTTCAAATAGGACCTTTTCACCCACAAATACCTCTTTTATCCCCAAAAGAGGACAGTTTCTGCCAGAAATGCCACATTTCTCCCAAATATATCACATCTTCTCCAAGAAATACCAGCTTTCCCCCTTCAAATAGGACCTTTTCACCCACAAATACCTCTTTTATCCCCAAAATAGGACAGTTTCAACCAGAAATGCCACATTTCCCCCAAATATATTACATCTCCTCCAAGTAATACCAGGTTTCTCTCTTGAAAAAGGACCTTTACACCCACAAATACCTCTTTTATCCCCAAAAGAGGACAGTTTCTTCCTGACATGCCACATTTCTCCCAAATATATCATATCTTCTCCAGGAAATACCAGCTTTCCCCCTTCAAATAGGATCTTTTCACCCACAAATACCTCTTTTATCCCCAAAAGAGGACAGTTTCTTCCAGAAATGCCACATTTCTCCCAAATATATCATATCTTCTCCAAGAAATACCAGCTTTCCCCCTTCAAATAGGATCTTTTCACCCACAAATACCTCTTTTATCCCCAAAAGAGGACAGTTTCTTCCAGAAATGCCACATTTCTCCCAAATATATCACATCTTCTCCAAGAAATACCAGGATTCCTCCAGGAAATAGGAACCTTTCTCCCACAAATACCAGCCTTCACCTCCCAAATTTGACTTTTTCTTCCAGAAATGCCACATTTCTCCTAAAATATATCTCATCTTCTCCAAGAAATTCCACGTTTCCCGCTTCGAATAGGACCTTTACCAACACAAATACCTCTTTTATCCCCAAAATAGGACAGTTTCTTCCAGAAATGCCACATTTCTCCCAAATATATCACATCTTCTCCAAGAAATACCAGGGTTCCCCCTTCAAATAGGAACGTTTCTCCAACAAATACCAGCCTTGTCCCCACAAATATGACTTTTTCTTCCAGAAATGCCACATTTCTCCCAAATATATCACATCTTCTCCAAGAAATACCAGCTTTCCCCCTTCAAATAGGACCTTTCCACCCACATATACCTCTTTTATCCCCAAAATACGACAGTTTCTTCCAGAAATGCCACATTTCTCCCAAATATATCACATCTTCTCCAAGAAATACCAGCTTGCCCCCTTCAAATAGGACCTTTTCACACAGAAAAACCTCTTTCATCCCCAAAATACGACAGTTTCTTCCAGAAATGCCACATTTCTCCCAAATAGATCACATCTTCTCCAAGAAATACCAGCTTTCCCCCTGAAATAGGACATTTTCATCCACAAATACCTGTTCTTTCCCCAAAAGAGGACAGTTTCTTCCAGTAATGCCAAATTTCTCCCAAATAAATCACATCTTCTCCAAGAAATACCGGGTTTCACCCTTCAAATAGGAACTTTTCACCCACAAATACCTCTTTTATCCCCAAAATAGGACAGTTTCTCCAGACATGCCACATTTCTCCCAAATATATCACATCTTCTCCAAGAAATACCAGCTTTCCCCCTTCAAATAGGACCTTTTCACCCACAAATACCTCTTTTATCCCCAAAAGAGGACAGTTTCTTCCAGAAATGCCACATTTCTCCCAAATATATCACATCTTCTCCAAGAAATACCAGGATTCCTCCAGGAAATAGGAACCTTTCTCCCACAAATACCAGCCTTCACCTCCCAAATTTGACTTTTTCTTTCAGAAATGCCACATTTCTCCCAAATATATCACATCTTCTCTAAGAAATTCCACGTTTCCCCCTTCGAATACGACCTTTACCAACACAAATACCTCTTTTATCCCCAAAAGAGGACAGTTTCTTCCAGAAATGCCACATTTCTCCCAAATATATCACATCTTCTCCGAGAAATACCAGGATTCCTCCAGGAAATAGGAACCTTTCTCCCACAAATACCAGCCTTCACCTCCCAAATTTGACTTTTTCTTCCAGAAATGCCACATTTCTCCTAAAATATATCTCATCTTCTCCAAGAAATTCCACGTTTCCCGCTTCGAATAGGACCTTTACCAACACAAATACCTCTTTTATCCCCAAAATAGGACAGTTTCTTCCAGAAATGCCACATTTCTCCCAAATATATCACATCTTCTCCAAGAAATACCAGGGTTCCCCCTTCAAATAGGAACGTTTCTCCAACAAATACCAGCCTTGTCCCCACAAATATGACTTTTTCTTCCAGAAATGCCACATTTCTCCCAAATATATCACATCTTCTCCAAGAAATACCAGGTTTCCCCCTTCAAATAGGACCTTTCCACCCACAAATACCTCTTTTATCCCCAAAATAGGACATTTTCTTCCAGAAATGCCACATTTCTCCCAAATATATCACATCTCCTGCAAGAAATACCAGGGATCCCCTTTGAAATAGGACCTTTTCACCCACAAATACCTCTTTTATCCCCAAAAGTGGACAGTTTCTTCCAGACATGCCACATTTCTCCCAAATAGATCTCATCTTCTCCAAGAAATACCAGCTTTCCCACTTCAAATAGGACCTTGTCACCACAAATACCTCTTTTATCCCCAAAATAGGACAGTTTCTTCCAGAAATGCCACATTTCTCCCAAATATATCACATCTTCTCCAAGAAATACCAGGTTTCCCCCTTCAACTAGGACCTTTTCACCCACATATACCTCTTTTATCCCCAAAATACGACAGTTTCTTCCAGAAATGCCAGATTTCTCCCAAATATATCACATCTTCTCCAAGAAATACCAGGATTCCCCCTCCAAATAGGACCTTTTCACCCACAAATACCTGTTTTATCCCCAAAAGAGGACAGTTTCTTCCAGAAATGCCACATTTCTCCCAAATATACCACATCTTCTCCAAGAAATACCAGCTTTCCCCCTTCAAATAGGACCTTTTCACCCACAAATACCTGTTTGATCCCCAAAATAGGACAGTTTCTTGCAGAAATGCCACATTTCTCCCAAATATATCACATCTTCTCCAAGAAATACCAGGGTTCCCCCTTCAAATAGGAACGTTTCTCCAACAAATACCAGCCTTGTCCCCACAAATATGACATTTTCTTCCAGAAATGCCACATTTCTCCCAAATATATCACATCTTCTCCAAGAAATACCAGCTTTCCGCCTTCAAATAGGACCTTTTCACCCACAAATTCCTGTTTGATCCCCAAAATAGGACAGTTTCTTCCTGACATGCCAGATTTCTCCCAAATATTTCACATCTTCTCCAAGAAATACCACGTTTCCCCCTTCAAATAGGACCTTTCCACCCACAAATACCTCTTTTATCCCCAAAAGAGGACAGTTTCTTCCAGAAATGCCACATTTCTCACAAATATATCACATCTCCTGCAAGAAATACCAGCTTTCCCCCTTCAAATAGGACCTTTTCACCCACAAATACCTCTTTTATCCCCAAAATAGGACAGTTTCTGCCAGAAATGCCACATTTCTCCCAAATATATCACATCTTCTCCAAGAAATACCAGCTTTCCCCCTTCAAATAGGACCTTTTCACCCACAAATACCTCTTTTATCCCCAAAATAGGACAGTTTCAACCAGAAATGCCACATTTCCCCCAAATATATTACATCTCCTCCAAGTAATACCAGGTTTCTCTCTTGAAAAAGGACCTTTACACCCACAAATACCTCTTTTATCCCCAAAAGAGGACAGTTTCTTCCTGACATGCCAGATTTCTCCCAAATATATCATATCTTCTCCAGGAAATACCAGCTTTCCCCCTTCAAATAGGATCTTTTCACCCACAAATACCTCTTTTATCCCCAAAAGAGGACAGTTTCTTCCAGAAATGCCACATTTCTCCCAAATATATCATATCTTCTCCAAGAAATACCAGCTTTCCCCCTTCAAATAGGATCTTTTCACCCACAAATACCTCTTTTATCCCCAAAAGAGGACAGTTTCTTCCAGAAATGCCACATTTCTCCCAAATATATCACATCTTCTCCAAGAAATACCAGCTTGCCCCCTTCAAATAGGACCTTTTCACACAGAAAAACCTCTTTCATCCCCAAAATACGACAGTTTCTTCCAGAAATGCCACATTTCTCCCAAATAGATCACATCTTCTCCAAGAAATACCAGCTTTCCCCCTGAAATAGGACATTTTCATCCACAAATACCTGTTCTTTCCCCAAAAGAGGACAGTTTCTTCCAGAAATGCCAAATTTCTCCCAAATAAATCACATCTTCTCCAAGAAATACCAGGTTTCCCCCTTCAAATAGGACCTTTTCACCCACAAATATCTCTTTTATCCCCAAAATAGGACAGTTTCTCCAGACATGCCACATTTCTCCCAAATATATCACATCTTCTCCAAGAAATACCAGCTTTCCCCCTTCAAATAGGACCTTTTCACCCACAAATACCTCTTTTATCCCCAAAAGAGGACAGTTTCTTCCAGAAATGCCACATTTCTCCCAAATATATCACATCTTCTCCAAGAAATACCAGGATTCCTCCAGGAAATAGGAACCTTTCTCCCACAAATACCAGCCTTCGCGTCCCAAATTTGACTTTTTCTTTCAGAAATGCCACATTTCTCCCAAATATATCACATCTTCTCCAAGAAATTCCACGTTTCCCCCTTCGAATACGACCTTTACCAACACAAATACCTCTTTTATCCCCAAAATAGGACAGTTTCTTCCAGAAATGCCACATTTCTCCCAAATATATCACATCTTCTCCAAGAAATACCAGGATTCCTCCAGGAAATAGGAACCTTTCTCCCACAAATACCAGCCTTCACCTCCCAAATTTGACTTTTTCTTCCAGAAATGCCACATTTCTCCTAAAATATATCTCATCTTCTCCAAGAAATTCCACGTTTCCCGCTTCGAATAGGACCTTTACCAACACAAATACCTCTTTTATCCCCAAAATAGGACAGTTTCTTCCAGAAATGCCACATTTCTCCCAAATATATCACATCTTCTCCAAGAAATACCAGGGTTCCCCCTTCAAATAGGAACGTTTCTCCAACAAATACCAGCCTTGTCCCCACAAATATGACTTTTTCTTCCAGAAATGCCACATTTCTCCCAAATAGATCACATCTTCTCCAAGAAATACCAGGTTTCCCCCTTCAAATAGGACCTTTCCACCCACAAATACCTCTTTTATCCCCAAAATAGGACAGTTACGTCCAGAAATGCCACATTTCTCCCAAATATATCACATCTCCTGCAAGAAATACCAGGGATCCCCTTTGAAATATGACCTTTTCACCCACAAATACCTCTTTTATCCCCAAAAGTGGACAGTTTCTTCCAGACATGCCACATTTCTCCCAAATAGATCTCATCTTCTCCAAGAAATACCAGTTTTCCGCCTTCAAATAGGACCTTGTCACCACAAATACCTCTTTTATCCCCAAAATAGGACAGTTTCTTCCAGAAATGCCACATTTCTCCCAAATATATCACATCTTCTCCAAGAAATACCAGCTTGCCCCCTTCAAATAGGACCTTTTCACCCACATATACCTCTTTTATCCACAAAAGAGGACAGTTTCTTCCAGAAATGCCACATTTCTCCCAAATATATCACATCTTCTCCAAGAAATACCAGGATTCCCCCTCCAAATAGGACCTTTTCACCCACAAATACCTGTTTTATCCCCAAAAGAGGACAGTTTCTTCCAGAAAGGCCACATTTCTCCCAAATATACCACATCTTCTCCAAGAAATACCAGCTTTCCCCCTTCAAATAGGACCTTTTCACCCACAAATACCTGTTTGATCCCCAAAATAGGACAGTTTCTTGCAGAAATGCCACATTTCTCCCAAGTATATCACATCTTCTCCAAGAAATACCAGATTTCCCCCTTGAAATAGGACCTTTTCACCCACAAATACCTCTTTTATCCCCAAAATAGGACAGTTCCTTCCAGAAATGCCACATTTCTCCCAAGTATATCACATCTTCTCCAAGAAATACCAGGCCTCCCAGTTCAAATAGGACCTTTTCACCCACAAATACCTCTTTTATCCCCAAAAGAGGACAGTTTCTTCCTGACATGCCACATTTCTCCCAAATATATCACATCTTCTCCAAGAAATACGAGGTTCCCCCTTGAAATAGGACCTTTTCACCCACAAATACCTCTTTTATCCCCAAAATAGGACAGTTTCTTCCAGAAATGCCCGATTTCTCCCAAATATATCACATCTTCTCCAAGAAATACCAGGTTTCCCCCTTCAAATAGGACCTTTTCACCCACAAATACCTCTTTTATCCCCAAAATAGGACAGTTTCTTCCAGAAATGCCACATTTCTCCCAAATAGATCACATCTTCTCCAAGAAATACCAGGTTTCCCCCTTCAAATAGGACCTTTTCACCCACAAATACCTCTTTTATCCCCAAAAGAGGACAGTTTCTTCCAGAAATGCCACATTTCTCACAAATATATCACATCTTCTCCAAGAAATACCAGATTTCCCCCTGGAAGTAGCACATTTTCTCCCACATATTCCTGTTTGATCCCCAAAATAGGACAGTTTCTTCCAGAAAGGCCACATATCACCCAAATATATCATATCTCCTCCTAGGAATACCAGTTTTCCCCCTGGAAAAAGGACCTTTTCACCCACAAATACCTCTTTTATCCCCAAAAGAGGACAGTTTCTTCCAGAAATGCCACATTTCTCCCAAATATATCACATCTTCTCCGAGAAATACCAGGATTCCTCCTGAAATAGGGCCTTTTCACCCACAAATATCTCTTTTATCCCCAAAAGAGGACAGTTTCTTCCAGAAATGCCACATTTCTCCCAAATATATCACATCTTCTCCGAGAAATACCAGGATTCCTCCTGAAATAGGGCCTTTTCACCCACAAATACCTCTTTTATCCCCAAAAGAGGACAGTTTCTTCCAGAAATGCCACATTTCTCCCAAATATATCACATCTTCTCCAAGAAATACCAGGATTCCCCCTCCAAATAGGACCTTTTCACCCACAAATACCTGTTTTATCCCCAAAAGAGGACAGTTTCTTCCAGAAAGGCCACTTTTCTCCCAAATATATCACATCTCCTCCAAGAAATACCAGCTTTCCCCCTTCAAATAGGACCTTTTCACTCACAAATACCTCTTTTATCCCCAAAATAGGACAGTTTCCTCCAGAAATGCCACATTTCTCCCAAATATATCACTTCTTCTCCAAGAAATACCAGTTTTCCGCCTTCAAATAGTACATTTTCACCCACAAATACCTCTTTTATCCCCAAAATAGGACATTTTCTTCCAGACATGCCACATTTCTCCCAAATATATCACATCTTCTCCAAGAAATACCGGGGTTCCCCCTTCAAATAGGACCTTTTCACCCACAAATACCTCTTTTATCCCCAAAATAGGACAGTTTCAACCAGAAATGCCACATTTCTCCCAAATATATCACATCTTCTCCAAGAAATACCAGCTTTCCCCCTTCAAATAGGACCTTTTCACCCACAAATACCTCTTTTATCCCCAAAATAGGACAGTTTCTTCCAGAAATGCCACATTTCTCCCAAATATATCACATCTTCTCCAAGAAATACCAGCTTTCCCCCTTCAAATAGGACCTTTTCACCCACAAATACCTCTTTTATCCCAAAAATAGGACAGTTTCTGCCAGAAATGCCACATTTCTCCCAAATATAGAGCATCTTCTCCAAGAAATACCAGCTTTCCCCCTTCAAATAGGACCTTTTCACCCACAAATACCTCTTTTATACACAAAATAGGACAGTTTCTTCCAGATATGCCAAATTTCTCCCAAATAAATCACATCTTCTCCAAGAAATACCAGGTTTCCCCCTTCAAATAGGACCTTTTCACCCACAAATACCTCTTTTATCCCCAAAATAGGACAGTTTCTTCCAGAAAGGCCACATTTCTCCCAAATATATCACATCTTCTCCAAGAAATACCAGGGTTCGCCCTTCAAATAGGAACGTTTCTCCAACAAATACCAGCCTTGTCCCCACAAATATGACTTTTTCTTCCAGAAATGCCACATTTCTCCCAAATATATCACATCTTCTCCAAGAAATACCAGCTTTCCGCCTTCAAATTGGACCTTTTCACCCACAAATTCCTGTTTGATCCCCAAAATAGGACAGTTTCTTCCTGACATGCCAGATTTCTCCCAAATATTTCACATCTTCTCCAAGAAATACCACGTTTCCCCCTTCAAATAGGACCTTTCCACCCACAAATACCTCTTTTATCCCCAAAAGAGGACAGTTTCTTCCAGAAATGCCACATTTCTCCCAAATATATCACATCTCCTGCAAGAAATACCAGCTTTCCCCCTTCAAATATGACCTTTTCACCCACAAATACCTCTTTTATCCCCAAAATAGGACAGTTTCTGCCAGAAATGCCACATTTCTCCCAAATATATCACATCATCTCCAAGAAATACCAGCTTTCCCCCTTCAAATAGGACCTTTTCACCCACAAATACCTCTTTTATCCCCAAAATACGACAGTTTCAACCAGAAATGCCACATTTCTCCCAAATATATTACATCTCCTCCAAGTAATACCAGGTTTCTCTCTTGAAAAAGGACCTTTACACCCACAAATACCTCTTTTATCCCCAAAAGAGGACAGTTTCTTCCTGACATGCCAGATTTCTCCCAAATATATCATATCTTCTCCAGGAAATACCGGCTTTCCCCCTTCAAATAGGATCCTTTCACCCACAAATACCTCTTTTATCCCCAAAAGAGGACAGTTTCTTCCAGAAATGCCACATTTCTCCCAAATATATCATATCTTCTCCAAGAAATACCAGCTTTCCCCCTTCAAATAGGATCTTTTCACCCACAAATACCTCTTTTATCCCCAAAAGAGGACAGTTTCTTCCAGAAATGCCACATTTCTCCCAAATATATCACATCTTCTCCAAGAAATACCAGCTTGCCCCCTTCAAATAGAACCTTTTCACACAGAAAAACCTCTTTCATCCCCAAAATACGACAGTTTCTTCCAGAAATGCCACATTTCTCCCAAATAGATCACATCTTCTCCAAGAAATACCAGCTTTCCCCCTGAAATAGGACATTTTCATCCACAAATACCTGTTCTTTCCCCAAAAGAGGACAGTTTCTTCCAGAAATGCCAAATTTCTCCCAAATAAATCACATCTTCTCCAAGAAATACCAGGTTTCACCCTTCAAATAGGAACTTTTCACCCACAAATACCTCTTTTATCCCCAAAATAGGACAGTTTCTCCAGACATGCCACATTTCTCCCAAATATATCACATCTTCTCCAAGAAATACCAGCTTTCCCCCTTCAAATAGGACCTTTTCACCCACAAATACCTCTTTTATCCCCAAAAGAGGACAGTTTCTTCCAGAAATGCCACATTTCTCCCAAATATATCACATCTTCTCCAAGAAATACCAGGATTCCTCCAGGAAATAGGAACCTTTCTCCCACAAATACCAGCCTTCACCTCCCAAGTTTGACTTTTTCTTTCAGAAATGCCACATTTCTCCCAAATATATCACATCTTCTCCAAGAAATTCCATGTTTCCCCCTTCAAATAGGACCTTTACCAACACAAATACCTCTTTTATCCCCAAAATAGGACAGTTTCTTCCAGAAATGCCACATTTCTCCCAAATATATCACATCTTCTCCAAGAAATACCAGGGTTCCCCCTTCAAATAGGAACGTTTCTCCAACAAATACCAGCCTTGTCCCCACAAATATGACTTTTTCTTCCAGAAATGCCACATTTCTCCCAAATATATCACATCTTCTCCAAGAAATACCAGGTTTCCCCCTTCAAATAGGACCTTTCCACCCACAAATACCTCTTTTATCCCCAAAAGAGGACATTTTCTTCCAGAAATGCCACATTTCTCCCAAATATATCACATCTCCTGCAAGAAATACCAGGGATCCCCTTTGAAATATGACCTTTTCACCCACAAATACCTCTTTTATCCCCAAAAGTGGACAGTTTCTTCCAGACATGCCACATTTCTCCCAAATAGATCTCATCTTCTCCAAGAAATACCAGCTTTCCCCCTTCAAATAGGACCTTGTCACCACAAATACCTCTTTTATCCCCAAAATAGGACAGTTTCTTCCAGAAATGCCACATTTCTCCCAAATATATCACATCTTCTCCAAGAAATACCAGGTTTCCCCCTTCAAATAGGACCTTTTCACCCACATATACCTCTTTTATCCCCAAAAGAGGACAGTTTCTTCCAGAAATGCCAGATTTCTCGCAAATATAACACATCTTCTCCAAGAAATACCAGTTTTCCCCATGGAAATAGCACCTTTTCTCCCACAAATACCTCTTTTATTCCCAAAATAGGAAAGTTTCCTCCAGAAACTCCACATTTCTCCCAAATATATCACATCTCCTCCAAGAAATACCAGGTTTCCCCCTTCAAATAGGACCTTTTCACCCACAAATACCTCTTTTATCCCCAAAAGAGGACAGTTCCTTCCAGACATGCCACATTTCTCCCAAATATATCACATCTTCTCCAAGAAATACCAGGATTCCTCCTGAAATAGGACCTTTTCACCCACAAATACCTCTTTTATGCCCAAAAGAGGACAGTTTCTTCCAGAAATGCCACATTTCTCCCAAATATATCACATCTCCTCCAAGAAATACCAGGTTTCCCCCTTCAAATAGGACCTTTTCACCCACAAATACCTCTTTTATCCCCAAAATAGGACAGTTTCTTCCAGAAAGGCCACGTTTCTCCCAAATATATCACATCTTCTCCAAGAAATACCAGATTTCCCCGTAGAAATAGGAAACTTTTCACCCACAAATAAATCTTTTATCCACAAAATAGGACAGTTTCTTCCAGAAAGGCCACATATCACCCAAATATATCACATCTCCTCCAAGGAATACCAGATTTCCCCCTTGAAATAGGACCTTTTCACCCACAAATACCTCTTTTATCCCCAAAATAGGACAGTTTCTTCCAGAAATGCCACATTTCTCCCAAATATATCACATCTTCTCCAAGAAATACCAGGGTTCCCCCTTCAAATAGGAACGTTTCTCCAACAAATACCAGCCTTGTCCCCACAAATATGACTTTTTCTTCCAGAAATGCCACATTTCTCCCAAATATATCACATCTTCTCCAAGAAATACCAGCTTTCCCCCTTCAAATAGGACCTTTTCACCCACATATACCTCTTTTATCCCCAAAATAGGACATTTTCTTCCAGACATGCCAGATTTCTCGCAAATATAAAGCATCTTCTCCAAGAAATACCAGTTTTCCCCATGGAAATAGGACCTTTTCTCCCACAAATACCTCTTTTATTCCCAAAATAGGACAGTTTCCTCCAGAAATGCCACATTTCTCACAAATATATCACATCTTCTCGAAGAAATACCAGGTTTCCCCCTTCAACTAGGACCTTTTCACCCACATATACCTCTTTTATCCCCAAAATACGACAGTTTCTTCCAGAAATGCCAGATTTCTCCCAAATATATCACATCTTCTCCAAGAAATACCAGTTTTCCCCATGGAAATAGCACCTTTTCTCCCACAAATACCTCTTTTATTCCCAAAATAGGAAAGTTTCCTCCAGAAACTCCACATTTCTCCCAAATATATCACATCTCCTCCAAGAAATACCAGGTTTCCCCCTTCAAATAGGACCATTTCACCCACAAATACCTCTTTTATCCCCAAAAGAGGACAGTTTCTTCCAGACATGCCACATTTCTCCCAAATATATCACATCTTCTCCAAGAAATACCAGGATTCCTCCTGAAATAGGACCTTTTCACCCACAAATACCTCTTGTATCCCCAAAAGAGGACAGTTTCTTCCAGACATGCCACATTTCTCCCAAATATATCACATCTCCTCCAAGAAATACCAGGTTTCCCCCTTCAAATAGGACCTTTTCACCCACAAATACATCTTTTATCCCCAAAAGAGGACAGTTTCTTCCAGAAAGGCCACGTTTCTCACAAATATATCACATCTTCTCCAAGAAATACCAGATTTCCCCCTAGAAATAGGAAACTTTTCACCCACAAATAAATCTTTTATCCACAAAATAGGACAGTTTCTTCCAGAAAGGCCATATATCACACAAATATATCACATCTCCTCCAAGGAATACCAGATTTCCCCCTCCAAATAGGACCTTTTCACCCACAAATACCTCTTTTATCCCCAAAATAGGACAGTTACGTCCAGAAATGCCACATTTCTCCCAAATATATCACATCTTCTCCAAGAAATACCAGGGTTCCCCCTTCAAATAGGAACGTTTCTCCAACAAATACCAGCCTTGTCCCCACAAATATGACTTTTTCTTCCAGAAATGCCACATTTCTCCCAAATATATCACATCTTCTCCAAGAAATACCAGCTTTCCCCCTTCAAATAGGACCTTTTCACCCACATATACCTCTTTTATCCCCAAAATAGGACAGTTTCTTCCAGAAATGCCAGATTTCTCGCAAATATAAAACATCTTCTCCAAGAAATACCAGTTTTCCCCATGGAAATAGGACCTTTTCTCCCACAAATACCTCTTTTATTCCCAAAATAGGACAGTTTCCTCCAGAAATGCCACATTTCTCCCAAATATATCACATCTTCTCCAAGAAATACCAGGTATCCCCCTTCAAATAGGACCTTTTCACCCTGTAATGCCTGTTTTATCCCCAAATAGGTCATTTTCTTCCAGAAATGCCACATTTCTCCCAAATATATCACATCTTCTCCAAGAAATACCAGCTTTCCCCCTTCATATAGGACCTTTTCACCCACATATACCTCTTTTTTCCCCAAAATAGGACAGTTTCTTCCAGAAATGCCACATTTCTCCCAAATATATCACATCTTCTCCAAGAAATACCAGGTTTCCCCCTTCAAATAGGACCTTTTCACCCACAAATACCTCTTTTATCCCCAAAATAAGACAGTTCCTTCCAGAAATGCCACATTTCTCCCAAATGTACCACATCTTCTCAAAGAAATACCTGGCCTCCCTTTGGAAGTAGCACATTTTCTCCCACAAATACCAGTTTGATCCCCAAAACAGGACAGTTTCTTCCAGAAAGGACACATATCACCCAAATATATCACATCTCCTCCAAGGAATACCAGGATTCCCCCTTCAAATAGGACCTTTTCACCCACAAATACCTCTTTTATCCCCAAAAGAGGACAGTTTCTTCCAGAAATGCCACATTTCTCCCAAGTATATCACATCTTCTCCGAGAAATAACAGGATTCCTCCTGAAATAGGACCTTTTCACCCACAAATACCTCTTTTATCCCCAAAATAGGACAGTTTCTTCCAGAAAGGCCACATTTCTCCCAAATATATCACATCTTCTCCAAGAAATACCAGCTTTCCCCCTTCAAATAGGACCTTTTCACCCACAAATACCTCTTTTATTCCCAAAATAGGAAAGTTTCCTCCAGAAACTAAACATTTCTCCCAAATATATCACATCTTCTCCAAGAATTACCACGTTTCCCCCTTCAAATAGGACCTTTTCACCCACAAATACCTGTTTTATCCCCAAAAGAGGACAGTTTCTCCCAGACATGCCAGATTTCTCCCAAATATATCACATCTTCTCCAAGAAATACCAGGTTTCCCCCTTCAAATAGGACCTTTTCACCCACAAATACCTCTTTTATCCACAAAATAGGACAGTTTCCTCCAGAAATGCCACATTTCGCCCAAATATATCACATCTTCTCCAAGAAATACCAGCTTTCCCCCTTCAAATAGGACCTTTTCACCCACATATACCTCTTTTATCCCCAAAATAGGACAGTTTCTTCCAGAAATGCCAGATTTCTCGCAAATATAAAACATCTTCTCCAAGAAATACCAGTTTTCCCCATGGAAATAGGACCTTTTCTCCCACAAATACCTCTTTTATTCCCAAAATAGGACAGTTTCCTCCAGAAATGCCACATTTCTCCCAAATATATCACATCTTCTCCAAGAAATACCAGGTATCCCCCTTCAAATAGGACCTTTTCACCCTGTAATGCCTGTTTTATCCCCAAATAGGTCATTTTCTTCCAGAAATGCCACATTTCTCCCAAATATATCACATCTTCTCCAAGAAATACCAGCTTTCCCCCTTCATATAGGACCTTTTCACCCACATATACCTCTTTTTTCCCCAAAATAGGACAGTTTCTTCCAGAAATGCCACATTTCTCCCAAATATATCACATCTTCTCCAAGAAATACCAGGTTTCCCCCTTCAAATAGGACCTTTTCACCACAAATACCTCTTTTATCCCCAAAATAAGACAGTTCCTTCCAGAAATGCCACATTTCTCCCAAATGTACCACATCTTCTCCAAGAAATACCTGGCCTCCCTTTGGAAGTAGCACATTTTCTCCCACAAATACCAGTTTGATCCCCAAAACAGGACAGTTTCTTCCAGAAAGGACACATATCACCCAAATATATCACATCTCCTCCAAGGAATACCAGGATTCCCCCTTCAAATAGGACATTTTCTCCCACAAATACCTCTTTTATCCCCAAAAGAGGACAGTTTCTTCCAGAAATGCCACATTTCTCCCAAGTATATCACATCTTCTCCGAGAAATAACAGGATTCCTCCTGAAATAGGACCTTTTCACCCACAAATACCTCTTTTATCCCCAAAATAGGACAGTTTCTTCCAGAAAGGCCACATTTCTCCCAAATATATCACATCTTCTCCAAGAAATACCAGCTTTCCCCCTTCAAATAGGACCTTTTCACCCACAAATACCTCTTTTATTCCCAAAATAGGAAAGTTTCCTCCAGAAACTAAACATTTCTCCCAAATATATCACATCTTCTCCAAGAATTACCACGTTTCCCCCTTCAAATAGGACCTTTTCACCCACAAATACCTGTTTTATCCCCAAAAGAGGACAGTTTCTTCCAGACATGCCAGATTTCTCCCAAATATATCACATCTTCTCCAAGAAATACCAGGTTTCCCCCTTCAAATAGGACCTTTTCACCCACAAATACCTCTTTTATCCACAAAATAGGACAGTTTCTGCCAGAAATGCCACATTTCGCCCAAATATATCACATCTTCTCCAAGAAATACCAGCTTGCCCCCTTCAAATAGGACCATTTCACCCACAAATACCTCTTTTATCCCCAAAAGAGGACAGTTTCTTCCAGAAATGCCACATTTCTCCCAAATATATCACATCTTCTCCAAGAAATACCAGCTTGCCCCCTTCAAATAGGAACTTTTCACACAGAAAAACCTCTTTCATCCCCTAAATACGACAGTTTCTTCCAGAAATGCCACATTTCTCCCAAATAGATCACATCTTCTCCAAGAAATACCAGCTTTCCCCCTGAAATAGGACATTTTCACCCACAAATACCTGTTCTATCCCCAAAATAGGACAGTTTCTTCCAGAAATGCCACATTTCTCCCAAATATAGAGCATCTTCTCCAAGAAATACCAGGTTTCCCCCTTCAAATAGGACCTTTTCACCCACAAATACCTCTTTTATCCCCAAAAGAGGACAGTTTCTTCCAGAAATGCCACATTTCTCCCAAATAGATCACATCTTCTCCAAGAAATACCAGGATTCCTCCTGAAATAGGAACCTTTCTCCCACAAATACCAGCCTTCACCCCCCAAATATGACTTTTCCTTCCAGAAATGCCACATTTCTCCCAAATATATCTCATCTTCTCCAAGAAATACCACGTTTCCCCCTTCAAATAGGACCTTTTCACCCACAAATACCTCTTTTATCCCCAAAATAGGACAGTTTCTTCCAGAAATGCCAGATTTCTCCCAAATATATCACATCTCCTCCAAGAAATACCAGGGTTCCCCCTTCAAATAGGAACTTTTCTCCAACAAATACCAGCCTTGTCCTCACAAATATGACTTTTTCACCAGAAATGCCACATTTCTCTCAAATATATCACATCTTCTCCAAGAAATACCAGCTTTCCGCCTTCAAATGGGACCTTTTCACCCACAAATTCCTGTTTGATTCCCAAAATAGGACAGTTTCTTCCTGACATGCCACATTTCTCCCAAATATATCACATCTTCTCCAAGAAATACCAGCTTTCCCCTTTCAAATAGGACCTTTTCACCCACAAATACCTCTTTTATCCCCAAAAGAGGACAGTTTCTTCCAGAAATGCCGCATTTCTCCCAAATATATCACATCTCCTGCAAGAAATACCAGGGATCCCCTTTCAAATAGGACCTTTTCACCCACAAATACCTCTTTTATCCCCAAAAGAGGACAGTTACTTCAAGAAAGACCAGATTTCTCCCAAATATACCACATCTTCTCCAAGAAATGCCAGCTTTCCCCCTTCAAATAGGACCTTGTCTCCCACAAATACCTCTTTTATCCCCAAAAGAGGACAGTTTTTTCCAGAAATGCCACATTTCTCCCAAATATATCATATCTTCTCCAAGAAATACCAGGTTTCCCCCTTCAAATAGGACCTTTTCACCCACAAATACCTCTTTTATGCCCAAAATAGGACAGTTTCTTCCAGAAATGCCAAATTTCTCCCAAATATATCACATCTTCTCCAAGAAATACCAGGTTTCCCTCTGGAAGTTGCACATTTTCTCCCACAAATACCAGTTTGATCCCCAAAAGAGGACAGTTTCTTCCAGAAAGGCCACATATCACCCAAATATATCACATCTCCTCCAAGAAATACCAGGTTTCCCCCTGGAAAAAGGACCTTTTCACCCACAAATACCTCTTTTATCCCCAAAATAGGACAGTTTCTACCAGAAATGCCACATTTCTCCCAAATATATCACATCTTCTCCGAGAAATACCAGGATTCCTCCTGAAATAGGACCTTTTCACCCACAAATACCTCTTTTATCCTAAAAAGAGGACAGTTCCTTCCAGAAATGCCACATTTCTCCCAAATATATCACATCTTCTCCAAGAAATACCAAGTTTCCCCCTTCAAATAGGACCTTTTCACCCACAAATACCTCTTTTATCCCCATAATAGGACACTTTGTTCCAGAAATGCCACACTTCTCCCAAATATATCACATCTCCTCCAAGAAATACCAGGTTTCTCTCTTGAAAAAGGACCTTTACACCCACAAATACCTCTTTTATACCCAAAATAGGACAGTTTCTTCCAGAAAGGCCACATTTCTCCCAAATATATCACATCTTCTCCAAGAAATACCAGGATTCCTCCTGAAATAGGACTTTTTCACCCACAAATACCTCTTGTATCCCCAAAATAGGACAGTTTCGTCCAGAAAGGCCACATTTCTCCCAAATAGATCACATCTTCTCCAAGAAATACCAGCTTTCCCCCTTCAAATTGGACCTTTTCACCCACAAATACCTCTTTTATCCCCAAAAGAGGACAGTTTCTTCCAGAAATGCCACATTTCTCCCAAATATATCACATCTTCTCCAAGAAATACCAGCTTGACCCCTTCAAATAGGAACTTTTCACACAGAAAAACCTCTTTCATCCCCTAAATACGACAGTTTCTTCCAGAAATGCCACATTTCTCCCAAATAGATCACATCTTCTCCAAGAAATACCAGCTTTCCCCCTGAAATAGGACATTTTCACCCACAAATACCTGTTCTATCCCCAAAATAGGACAGTTTCTTCCAGAAATGCCACATTTCTCCCAAATATAGAGCATCTTCTCCAAGAAATACCAGGTTTCCCCCTTCAAATAGGACCTTTTCACCCACAAATACCTCTTTTATCCCCAAAAGAGGACAGTTTCTTCCAGAAATGCCACATTTCTCCCAAATATATCACATCTTCTCCAAGAAATACTAGGATTCCTCCTGAAATAGGAACCTTTCTCCCACAAATACCAGCCTTCACCCCCCAAATTTGACTTTTTCTTCCAGAAATGCCACATTTCTCCCAAATATATTTCATCTTCTCCAAGAAATACCACGTTTCCCCCTTCAAATAGGATCTTTTCACCCACAAATACCTCTTTTATCCCCAAAATAGGACAGTTTCTTCCAGAAATGCCAGATTTCTCCCAAATATATCACATCTCCTCCAAGAAATACCAGGGTTCCCCCTTCAAATAGGAACTTTTCTCCAACAAATTCCAGCCTTGTCCTCACAAATATGACATTTTCTTCCAGAAATGCCACATTTCTCTCAAATATATCACATCTTCTCCAAGAAATACCAGGTTTCCCCCTTCAAATAGGACCTTTTCACCCACAAATTCCTGTTTGATTCCCAAAATAGGACAGTTTCTTCCTGACATGCCACATTTCTCCCAAATATATCACATCTTCTCCAAGAAATACCAGCTTTCCCCTTTCAAATAGGACCTTTTCACCCACAAATACCTCTTTTATCCCCAAAATAGGACAGTTTCTTCCAGAAATGCCACATTTCTCCCAAATATATCACATCTCCTCCAAGAAATACCTGGTTTCTCTCTTGAAAATGGACCTTTTCACCCACAAATACCTCTTTTATCCCCTAAATAGGACAGTTACTTCAAGAAAGACCAGATTTCTCCCACATATACCACATCTTCTCCAAGAAATACCAGCTTTCCCCCTTCAAATAGGACCTTGTCTCCCACAAATACCTCTTTTATCCCCAAAAGAGGACAGTTTTTTCCAGAAATGCCACATTTCTCCCAAATATATCACATCTTCTCCAAGAAATACCAGCTTTCCCCCTTCAAATAGGACCTTTTCACCCACATATACCTCTTTTATCCCCAAAATAGGACAGTTTCTTCCAGAAATGCCAGATTTCTCGCAAATATAAAACATCTTCTCCAAGAAATACCAGTTTTCCCCATGGAAATAGGACCTTTTCTCCCACAAATACCTCTTTTATTCCCAAAATAGGGCAGTTTCTTCCAGAAATGCCACATTTCTCCCTAATATATCACATCTCCTCCAAGAAATACCAGGATTCCTCCTTCAAATAGGACCTTTTCACCCACAAATACCTCTTTTATCCCCAAAATAGGACAGTTTCTTCCAGAAATGCCACATTTCTCCCAAATAGATCACATCTTCTCCAAGAAATACCAGGTTTCCCCCTTCAAATAGGACCTTTTCACCCTGTAATGCCTGTTTTATCCCCAAATAGGACATTTTCTTCAAGACATGCCACATTTCTCCCAAATATATCACATCTTCTCCAAGAAATACCGGGGTTCCCAATTCAAATAGGACCTTTTCACCCACAAATACCTCTTTTATCCCCAAAAGAGGACAGTTTCTGCCAGAAATGCCACATTTCTCCCAAATATATCACATCTTCTCCAAGAAATACCAGCTTGCCCCCTTCAAATAGGACCTTTTCACCCACAAATACCTCTTTTATCCCCAAAATAGGACAGTTTCTTCCAGAAATGCCACATTTCTCCG
The DNA here is from genome assembly GCA_030408155.1 of Lophura swinhoii. Lineage (NCBI taxonomy): Eukaryota > Metazoa > Chordata > Aves > Galliformes > Phasianidae > Lophura > Lophura swinhoii. Next base: position 6,652,690 of record CM059475.1, read on the forward strand.
AAATATATCACATCTCCTCCAAGAAATACCAGGTTTCTCTCTTGAAAAAGGACCTTTACACCCACAAATACCTCTTTTATCCCCAAAAGAGGACAGTTTCTTCCAGAAATGCCACATTTCTCCCAAATATATCACATCTCCTCCAAGAAATACCAGCATTCCTCCTGAAATAGGACTTTTTCACCCACAAATACCTCTTGTATCCCCAAAATAGGACAGTTTCTTCCAGAAAGGCCACATTTCTCCCAAATAGATCACATCTTCTCCAAGAAATACCAGCTTTCCCCCTTCAAATTGGATCTTTTCACCCACAAATACCTCTTTTATCCCCAAAAGAGGACAGTTTCTTCCAGAAATGCCACATTTCTCCCAAATATATCACATCTTCTCCAAGAAATACCAGCTTGCCCCCTTCAAATAGGAACTTTTCACACAGAAAAACCTCTTTCATCCCCTAAATACGACAGTTTCTTCCAGAAATGCCACATTTCTCCCAAATAGATCACATCTTCTCCAAGAAATACCGGCTTTCCCCCTGAAATAGGACATTTTCACCCACAAATACCCGTTCTATCCCCAAAATAGGACAGTTTCTTCCAGAAATGCCGCATTTCTCCCAAATATATCACATCTTCTCCAAGAAATACCAGGTTTCCCCCTTCAAATAGGACCTTTTCACCCACAAATATCTCCTTTATCCCCAAAATAGGACAGTTTCTGCCAGAAATGCCACATTTCTCCCAAATATATCACAGCTTCTCCAAGAAATACCAGGTATCCCCCTGGAAGTAGCACATTTTCTCCCACAAATACCTGTTTGATCCCCAAAATAGGACAGTTTCTTCCAGAAATGCCACATTTCTCCCAAATATATCACATCTTCTCCAAGAAATACCAGCTTTCCCCCTTCAAATAGGACCTTTTCACCCACAAATACCTCTTTTATCCCCAAAAGAGGACAGTTTCTTCCAGATATGCCAAATTTCTCCCAAATAAATCACATCTTCTCCAAGAAATACCAGGTTTCCCCCTTCAAATAGGAACTTTTCACCCACAAATACCTCTTTTATCCCCAAAATAGGACAGTTTCTTCCAGAAATGCCACATTTCTCCCAAATAAATCACATCTTCTCCAAGAAATACCAGGATTCCTCCTGAAATAGGAACCTTTCTCCCACAAATACCAGCCTTCACCCCCCAAATTTGACTTTTTCTTCCAGAAATGCCACATTTCTCCCAAATATATCACATCTTCTCCAAGAAATACCAGGTTTCCCCCTTCAAATAGGACCTTTTCACCCTCAAATACCTCTTTTATCCCCAAAAGAGGACAGTTACTTCAAGAAAGACCAGATTTCTCCCAAATATACCACATCTTCTCCAAGAAATACCAGCTTTCCCCCTTCAAATAGGACCTTGTCTCCCACAAATACCTCTTTTATCCCCAAAAGAGGACAGTTGCTTCCAGAAATGCCACATTTCTCCAAAATATATCACATCTTCTCCAAGAAATACCAGCTTTCCCCCTTCAAATAGGACCTTTTCACCCACATATACATCTTTTATCCCCAAAATAGGACAGTTTCTTCCAGAAATGCCAGATTTCTCGCAAATATAAAACATCTTCTCCAAGAAATACCAGTTTTCCCCATGGAAATAGGACCTTTTCTCCCACAAATACCTCTTTTATTCCCAAAATAGGACAGTTTCCTCCAGAAATGCCACATTTCTCCCAAGTATATCACATCTTCTCCGAGATATAACAGGATTCCTCCTGAAATAGGAACTTTTCACCCACAAATACCTCTATTATCCCCAAAATAGGACAGTTTCTTCCAGAAAGGCCACATTTCTCCCAAATATATCACATGTTCTCCGCAAAATACCAGCTTTCCCCCTTCAAATAGGACCTTTTCACCCACAAATACCTCTTTTATCCCCAAAATAGGACAGTTTCTTCCAGAAATGCCACATGTCTCCCAAATATATCACATCTTCTACAAGAATTACCACGTTTCCTCCTTCAAATAGGACCTTTTCACCCACAAATACCTCTTTTATCCCCCAAATAGGACAGTTTCTTCCAGAAATGCCACATTTCTCCCAAATATATCACATCTTCTCCAAGAAATACCACGTTTCCCCCTTCAAATAGGACCTTTTCACCCTCAAATACCTCTTTTATCCCCAAAAGAGGACAATTACTTCAAGAAAGACCAGATTTCTCCCAAATATACCACATCTTCTCCAAGAAATACCAGCTTTCCCCCTTCAAATAGGACCTTGTCTCCCACAAATACCTCTTTTATCCCCAAAATAGGACAGTTTCTTCCAGAAATGCCACATTTCTCCAAAATAGATCACATCTTCTCCAAGAAATACCAGGTTTCCCCCTTCAAATAGGACCTTTTCACCCACAAATACCTCTTTTATCCCCAAAATTGGACAGATTCTTCCAGAAAAGCCAGATTTCTCGCAAATATAAAACATCTTCTCCAAGAAATACCAGTTTTCCCCATGGAAATAGGACCTTTTCTCCCACAAATACCTCTTTTATTCCCAAAATAGGGCAGTTTCTTCCAGAAATGCCACATTTCTCCCTAATATATCACATCTCCTCCAAGAAATACCAGGATTCCTCCTGAAATAGGACCTTTTCACCCACAAATACCTCTTTTATCCCCAAAATAGGACAGTTTCTTCCAGAAATGCCACATTTCTCCCAAATATATCACATCTTCTCCAAGAAATACCAGGTTCCCCCTTGAAATAGGACCTTTTCACCCACAAATACCTCTTTTATCCCCAAAATAGGACAGTTTCTTCCAGAAATGCCACATTTCTCCCAAATATATCACATCTTCTCCAAGAAATACCAGCTTGCCCCCTTCAAATAGGACCTTTTCACCCACAAATACCTCTTTTATCCCCAAAATAGGACAGTTCCTTCCAGAAATGCCACATTTCTCCCAGATGTACCACATCTTCTCCAAGAAATACCAGGCCTCCCCCTGGAAGTAGCACATTTTCACCCACAAATACCTCTTTTATCCCCAAAATAGGACAGTTTCTTCCAGAAAGGACGCATATCACCCAAATATATCACATCTTCTCCAAGGAATACCAGGATACCCCCTTCAAATAGGACCTTTACACCCACAAATACCTCTTTTATCCCCAAAATAAGACAGTTTCATCCAGAAATGCCACATTTCTCCCAAGTATATCACATCTTCTCCGAGAAATAACAGGATTCCTCCTGAAATAGGACCTTTTCACCCACAAATACCTCTTTTATCCCCAAAATAGGACAGTTTCTTCCAGAAAGGCCACATTTCTCCCAAATATATCACAGGTTCTCCGCAAAATACCAGCTTTCCCCCATCAAATAGGACCTTTTCACCCACAAATACCTCTTTTATCCCCAAAATAGGACAGTTTCTTCCAGAAATGCCACATTTCTCCCAAATATATCACATCTTCTCCAAGAATTACCACGTTTCCCCCTTCAAATAGGACCTTTTCTCCCACAAATACCTCTTTTATCCCCCAAATAGGACAGTTTCTTCCAGAAATGCCACAATTCGCCCAAATATATCACATCTTCTCCAAGAAATACCAGGTTTCCCCCTGGAAATAGGACCTTTTCACCCACAAATACCTCTTTGATCCCCAAAAGAGGACAGTTTCATCCAGAAATGCCACATTTCTCCCAAATATATCACATCTCCTCCAAGAAATACCAGATTTCCCCCTAGAAATAGGAACCTTTTCACCCACAAATAAATCTTTTATCCCCAAAATAGGACAGTTTCTTCCAGAAAGGCCACATATCACCCAAATATATCACATCTCCTCCAAGGAATACCAGATTTCCCCCTTGAAATAGGACCTTTTCACCCACAAATACCTCTTTTATCCCCAAAATAGGACATTTTCTTCCAGACATGCCAGATTTCTCCCAAATATATCACATCTTCTCCAAGAAATACCGGGGTTCCCCCTTCAAATAGGACCTTTTCACCCACAAATACCTGTTTTATCCCCAAAATAGGACAGTTTCTTCCAGAAATGCCACATTTCTCCCAAATATATCACATCTTCTCCAAGAAATACCAGGTTTCCCCCTTCAAATAGGACCTCTTCACTCACAAATACCTGTTTTATACACAAAATAGGACAGTTTCTACCAGAAATGCCACATTTCTCCCAAATAGATCACATCTTCTCCAAGAAATACCACGTTTCCCCCTGGGAAAAGGACCTTTTCACCCACAAATACCTCTTTTATCCCCAAAAGAGGACAGTTTCTTCCAGAAATGCCACATTTCTCCCAAATATATCACATCTCCTCCAAGAAATACCAGGATTCCTCCAGAAATAGGACTTTTTCACCCACAAATACCTCTTTGATCCCCAAAAGAGGACAGTTTCTTCCAGAAAGGCCACATTTCTCCCAAATATATCACAGCTTCTCCGAGAAATACCGGGGTTCCCCCTTCAAATAGGACCTTTTCACCCACAAATACCTCTTTTATCCCCAAAATAGGACAGTTTCTGCCAGAAATGCCACATTTCTCCCAAATATATCACATCATCTCCAAGAAATACCAGGTTTCCCCCTTCAAATAGGACCTCTTCACCCACAAATACCTCTTTTATCCCCAAAATACGACAGTTTCTTCCAGAAAGGCCACATTTCTCCCAAATATATCACATCTTCTCCAAGAAATACCAGGATTCCTCCTGAAATAGGAACCTTTCTCCCACAATTACCAGCCTTCTCCCCCCAAATAGGACAATTTCTTCCAGAAATGCCACATTTCTCCCAAATATATCACATCTTCTCCAAGAAATACCAGCTTTCCCCCTTGAAATAGGACCTTTTCACCCACAAATACCTCTTTTATCCCCAAAATAGGACAGTTTCTTCCAGATATGCCAGATTTCTCCCAAATATATCACATCTTCTCCAAGAAATACCAGGGTTCCCCCTTCAAATAGGAACTTTTCTCCCACAAATACCAGCCTTGTCCCCAAAATATGACTTTTTCTTCCAAAAAGGCCACATTTCTCCCAAATATATCACATCTTCTCCAAGATATACCAACTTTCCCCCTTCAAATAGGACCTTTTCAAACACAAATACCTCTTTTATCCCCAAAAGAGGACAGTTTCTTCCGACATGCAGATTTCTCCCAAATATATCACGTCTTCTCCAAGAAATAACTGGTTTCCCCGTTCAAATAGGACCTTTTCACCCACAAATACCTCCTTTATCCCCAAAAGAGGACAGTTTCTTCCAGAAATGCCACATTTCACCCAAATATATCACATCTCCTGCAGGAAATACCAGGGATCCCCTTTGAAATAGGACCTTTTCACCCACAAATACCTCTTTTATCCTCAAAATAGGACAGTTTCTTCCTGACATGCCAAAATTTCTCCCAAATATATCACATCTTCTCCAAGAAATACCTGCTTTCCCCCTTCAAATAGGACCTTTTCACCCACAAATACCTCTTTTATCCCCAAAATTGGACAGTTTCTTCCAGAAAGGCCACATTTCTCCCAAATAGATCACATCTTCTCCAAGAAATACCAGATTTCCCCCTTCAAATAGGAACTTTTCACCCACCTATACCTCTTTTATCCCCAAAATAGGACAGTTTCCTCCAGAAATGCCAGATTTCTCGCAAATATAACACATCTTCTCCAAGAAATACCTGGTTTCCCCCTTCAAATAGGACCTTTTCACCCACAAATACCTCTTTTATCCCCAAAATAGGACAGTTTCCTCCAGAAATGCCACATTTCTCCCAAATATATCACATCTTCTCCAAGAAATACCAGGATTCCTCCTGAAATAGGACCTTTTCACCCACAAATACCTCTTTTATCCCCAAAATAGGACAGTTTCTTCCAGAAATGCCACATTTCTCCCAAATATATCACAGCTTCTCCAAGAAATACCAGCTTTCCCCCTTCAAATAGGACCTATTCACCCACAAATACCTCTTTTATCCCCAAAATAGGACAGTTTCTTCCAGAAATGCGACATTTCTCCCAAATATATCACATCCTCTCCTCGAAATACCAGGTTTCCCCCTTCAAATAGGACCTTTTCACCCACAAATACCTCTTTTATCCCCAAAATAGGACAGTTTCTTCCAGACATGCCTCATTTCTCCCAAATATAGAACATCTTCTCCAAGAAATACCAGCTTTCCCCCTTCAAATAGGACCTTTTCACCCACAAATACCTCTTTTATACCCAAAATAGGACAGTTTCTTCCAGAAATGCCACATTTCTCCCAAATATATCACATCTCCTCCAAGAAATACCAGGTTTCCCCCTTCAAATACGAACTTTTCACCCACAAATACCTCTTTTATCCCCAAAAGAGGACAGTTTCTTCCAGAAATGCCACATTTCTCCCAAATATATCACATCTTCTCCAAGAAATACCAGCTTTCCCCTTCAAATAGGACCTTGTCACCCAGAAATGCCCGTTTGATTCCCAAAATAGGACAGTTTCTTCCAGAAATGCCACATTTCTCCCAAATATATCACAGCTTCTCCAAGAAATACCAGGTTCCCCCTTGAAATAGGACCTTTTCACCCACAAATACCTGTTTGATCCCCAAAATAGGACAGTTTCTTCCAGTAATGCCACATTTCTCCCAAATATATCACATCTTCTCCAAGAAATACCAGCTTTCCCCCTTCAAATAGGACCTTTTCACCCACAAATACCTCTTTTATCCCCAAAATAGGACAGTTTCTTCCAGAAATGCCACATTTCTCCCAAATATACCTCATCTTCTCCAAGAAATACCACGTTTTCCCCTTCAAATAGGACCTTTTCACCCTGTAATGCCTGTTTTATCCTCAAAATAGGACAGTTTCTTCCAGAAATGCCACATTTCTCCCAAATATATCACATCTTCTCCAAGAAATACCAGGTTCCCCCTTGAAATAGGAACTTTTCACCCACAAATACCTCTTTTATCCCCAAAATAGGACAGTTTCTGTCAGAAATGCCACATTTCTCTCAAATATATCACATCTTCTCCAAGAAATACCAGCTTTCCCCCTGGAAATAGGACCTTTTCACCCACAAATACCTGTTTTATCCCCAAAATAGGACAGTTTCTTCCAGAAATGCCACATTTCTCCCAAATATATCACAGCTTCTCCAAGAAATACGACGTTTCCCCCTAAAAATAGGACCTTTTCACCCACAAATACCTGTTTGATCCCCAAAATAGGACAGTTTCTTCCAGAAATGCCACATTTCTCCCAAATATATCACATCTTCTCCAAGAAATACCAGCTTTCCCCCTTCAAATAGGACCTTTTCACCCACAAATACCTCTTTTATCCCCAAAATAGGACAGTTTCTTCCAGAAATGCCACATTTCTCCCAAATATATCACATCTTCTCCAAGAAATACCACGATTTCCCCTTCAAATAGGACCTTTTCACCCTGTAATGCCTGTTTTATCCTCAAAATAGGACAGTTTCTTCCAGAAATGCCACATTTCTCCCAAATATATCACATCTTCTCCAAGAAATACCAGGTTCCCCCTTGAAATAGGAACTTTTCACCCACAAATACCTCTTTTATCCCCAAAATAGGACAGTTTCTGCCTGAAATGCCACATTTCTCTCAAATATATCACATCTTCTCCAAGAAATACCAGCTTTCCCCCTGGAAATAGGACCTTTTCACCCACAAATACCTCTTTTATCCCCAAAATAGGACAGTTTCTTCCAGAAATGCCACATTTCTCCCAAATGTACCACATCTTCTCCAAGAAATTCCAGGTTTCCCTCTGGAAGTAGCACATTTTCTCCAACAAATACCTGTTTGATCCCCAAAAGAGGACAGTTTCTTCCAGAAAGGCCACATATCACCCAAATAGATCACATCTCCTCCAAGAAATACCAGCTTTCCCCTGGAAAAAGGACCTTTTCACCCACAAATACCTCTTTTATCCCCAAAATTGGACAGTTTCTACCAGAAATGCCACATTTCTCCCAAATATATCACATCTTCTCCGAGAAATACCAGGATTCCTCCTGAAATAGGACCTTTTCACCCACAAATACCTGTTTGATCCCCAAAAGTGGACAGTTTCTTCCAGAAATGCCACATTTCTCCCAAATATATCACATCTTCTCCACGAAATACCAGGTTTCCCCCTGGAAATAGGACCTTTTCACCCACAAATACCTCTTTTATCCCCAAAATAGGACAGTTTCTTCCAGAAATGCCACATTTCTCCCAAATATATCACATCTTCTCCAAGAAATACCAGCTTTTCACCTTGAAACAGGACCTTTTCACCCACAAATACATGTTTTATCCCCAAAATAGGATAGTTTCTTCCAGAAATGCCACATTTCTCCCAAATATATCACATCTTCTCCAAGAAATACCAGCTTTCCCCTAAAAATAGGAACTTTTCACACAGAAATACCTCTTTTATCCCCTAAATAGGACAGTTTCTTCCAGAAATGCCACATTTCTCCCAAATATATCACATCTTCTCCAAGAAATACCAGCTTTCCCCCTTCAAATAGGACCTTTTCACCCACAAATACCTCTTTTATCCCCAAAATAGGACAGTTTCTTCCAGAAATGCCACATTTCTCCCAAATATATCACATCTTCTCCAAGAAATACCAGCTTCCCCCTAGAAATAGGACCTTTTCACCCACAAATACCTCTTTTATCCCCAAAATAGGACAGTTTCTTCCAGAAATGCCACATTTCTCCCAAATATATCACATCTTCTCCAAGAAATACCAGCTTTTCCCCTTGAAACAGGACCTTTTCACCCACAAATACATGTTTTATCCCCAAAATAGGATAGTTTCTTCCAGAAATGCCACATTTCTCCCAAATATATCACATCTTCTCCAAGAAATACCAGCTTTCCCCCTAAAAATAGGAACTTTTCACACAGAAATACCTCTTTTATCCCCTAAATAGGACAGTTTCTTCCAGAAATGCCACATTTCTCCCAAATATATCACATCTTCTCCAAGAAATACCAGCTTTCCCCCTTCAAATAGGACCTTTTCACCCACAAATACATGTTTTATCCCCAAAATAGGATAGTTTCTTCCAGAAATGCCACATTTCTCCCAAATATATCACAGCTTCTCCAAGAAATACCAGCTTTCCCCCTTCAAATAGGACCTATTCACCCACAAATACCTCTTTTATCCCCAAAATAGGACAGTTTCTTCCAGAAATGCCACATTTCTCCCAAATATATCACATCTTCTCCAAGAAATACCAGCTTCCCCCTTCAAATAGGACCTTTTCACCCACAAATACCTCTTTTATCCCCAAAATAGGACAGTTTCTTCCAAAAAGGCCACATTTCTCCCAAATATATCACATCTTCTCCAAGAAATACCAGGGTTCCCCCTTCAAATAGGACCTTTTCAAACACAAATACCTCTTTTATCCCCAAAAGAGGACAGTTTCTTCCGACATGCAGATTTCTCCCAAATATATCACGTCTTCTCCAAGAAATACCAGCTTTCCCCCTTCAAATAGGACCTTTTCACCCACAAATACCTCTTTTATCCCCAAAAGAGGACAGTTTCTTCCAGAAATGCCACATTTCGCCCAAATATATCACATCTCCTGCAGGAAATACCAGGGATCCCCTTTGAAATAGGACCTTTTCACCCACAAATACCTCTTTTATCCTCAAAATAGGACAGTTTTTTCCAGACATGCCAAAATTTCTCCCAAATATATCACATCTTCTCCAAGAAATACCAGATTTCCCCCTTCAAATAGGACCTTTTCACCCACAAATACCTCTTTTATTCCCAAAATAGGACAGTTTCCTCCAGAAATGCCAGAATTTCTCCCAAATATATCACATCTTCTCCAAGAAATACCAGGATTCCTCCTGAAATAGGACCTTTTCACCCACAAATACCTCTTTTATCCCCAAAATAGGACAGTTTCTTCCAGACATGCCACATTTCTCCCAAATATATCACAGCTTCTCCAAGAAATACCAGCTTTCCCCCTTCAAATAGGACCTATTCACCCACAAATACCTCTTTTATCCCCAAAATAGGACAGTTTCTTCCAGAAATGCGACATTTCTCCCAAATATATCACATCCTCTCCACGAACTACAAGGTTTCCCCCTTCAAATAGGACCTTTTCACCCACAAATACCTGTTTTATCCCCAAAATAGGACAGTTTCTTCCAGACATGCCACATTTCTCCCAAATATATCACATCTTCTCCAAGAAATACCAAGTTTCCCCCTTCAAATAGGACCTTTTCACCCACAAATACCTCTTTTATCCCCAAAAGAGGACAGTTTCTTCCAGAAATGCCACATTTCTCCCAAATATACCACATCTTCTCCAAGAAATACCAGGTTTCCGCCTTCAAATAGGACCTTTTCACCCACAAATACCTCTTTTATCCCCAAAATAGGACAGTTTCTTCCAGACATGCCACATTTCTCCCAAATATAGCACATCTCCTACAAGAAATACCAGCTTTCCCCCTTGAAATAGGACCTTTTCACCCAGAAATACCTGTTTGATTCCCAAAATAGGACAGTTTCTTCCAGAAATGCCACATTTCTCCCAAATCTATCACATCTTCTCCAAGAAATACCAGGTTTCCCCCTTCAAATAGGACCTTTTCACCCACAAATACCTCTTTTATGCCCAAAAGAGGACAGTTTCTTCCAGAAATGCCACATTTCTCCCAAATATATCACATCTTCTCCAAGAAATAACAGGTTTCCCCCTTCAAATAGGACCTTTTCACCCACAAATACTTCTTTTATCCCCAAAATAGGACAGTTTCTTCCAGACATGCCACATTTCTCCCAAATATATCACAGCTTCTCCAAGAAATACCAGGTTTCTCTCTTGAAAAAAGACCTTTACATCAACAAATACCTCTTTTATCCCCAAAATAGGACAGTTTCTTCCAGAAATGCCACATTTCTCCCAAATATACCACATCTTCTCCAAGAAATACCAGCTTTCCCCCTTCAAATAGGACCTTTTCACCCACAAATACCTCTTTTATCCCCAAAATAGGACAGTTTCTTCCAGAAATGCCACATTTCACCCAAATCTATCACATCTTCTCCAAGAAATACCAGGTTTCCCCCTTCAAATAGGACCTTTTCACCCACAAATACCTGTTTTATCCCGAAAATAGGACAGTTTCTAACAGAAATGCCACATTTCTCCCAAATGTACCACATCATCTCCAAGAAATACCAGGTTTCCCTCTGGAAGTAGCACATTTTCTCCCACAAATACCTGTTTGATCCCCAAAAGAGGAGAGTTTCTTCCAGAAAGGCCACATATCACCCATATATATCACATCTCCTCCAAGAAATACCAGGTTTCCCCCTGGAAAAAGGACCTTTTCACCCACAAATACCTCTTTTATCCCCAAAATAGGACAGTTTCTTCCAGAAAGGCCACATTTCTGCCAAATAGATCACATCTTCTCCAAGAAATACCAGGATTCCTCCTGAAATAGGACCTTTTCACCCACAAATACCTCTTTTATCCCCAAAATAGGACAGTTTCTTCCAGACATGCCACATTTCTCCCAAATATATCACATCTTCTCCAAGAAATACCAGGATTCCTCCTGAAATAGGAACCTTTCTCCCACAAATACCAGCCTTCTCCCTTCAAATAGGACAATTTCTTCCAGAAATGCCACATTTCTCCCAAATATATCACATCTTCTCCAAGAAATACCAGGGTTCCCCCTTCAAATAGGAACTTTTCTCCCACAAATACCAGCCTTGTCCCCCCAAATATGACTTTTTCTTCCAAAAAGGCCACATTTCTCCCAAATATATCACATCTTCTCCAAGAAATACCAGGTTTCCCCCTTCAAATAGGACCTTTTCAAACACAAATACCTCTTTTATCCCCAAAAGAGGACAGTTTCTTCCGACATGCAGATTTCTCCCAAATATATCACATCTCCTGCAAGAAATACCAGGATTCCTCCTGAAATAGGACCTTTTAACCCACAAATACCTCTTTTATCCCCAAAAGAGGACAGTTTCTTCCAGACATGCCACATTTCTCCCAAATATATCACAGCTTCTCCAAGAAATACCAGCTTTCCCCCTTCAAATTGGACCTTTTCACCCACAAATACCTCTTTTATCCCCAAAATAGGACAGTTTCTTCCAGAAATGCGACATTTCTCCCAAATATATCACATCCTCTCCATGAAATACCAGGTTTCCCCCTTCAAATAGGACCTTTTCACCCACAAATACCTCTTTTATCCCCAAAACAGGACAGTTTCTTCCAGAAAGGCCACAATTCTCCCTAATATACCACATCTTCTCCAAGAAATACCAGGTTTCCCCCTTCAAATAGGACCTTTTCACCCACAAATACCTCTTTTATCCCCAAAATAGGACAGTTTCTTCCAGACATGCCACATTTCTCCCAAATATATCACATCTCCTGCAAGAAATACCAGCTTTCCCCCTTCAAATAGTACCTTTTCACCCACAAATAACTGTTTTATCCCAAAATAGGACAGTTTCTTCCAGAAATGCCACATTTCTCCCAAATATATCACATCTTCTCCAAGAAATACCAGGTTTCCCCCTTCAAATAGGACCTTTTCACCCACAAATACCTCTTTTAATCCCAAAAGAGGAAAGTTTCTTCCAGAAATGCCACATTTCTCCCAAATATATCACATCTTCTCCAAGAAATACCAGCTTTCCCCCTTCAAATAGGACCTTTTCACCCACAAATACCTCTTTTATCCCAAAAATAGGACAGTTTCTTCCAGACATGCCACATTTCGCCCAAATATATCACATCTCCTCCAAGAAATACCAGGATTCCTCCTGAAATAGGAACCTTTCTCCCACAAATACCAGCCTTCTCCCTTCAAATAGGACAGTTCCTTCCAGAAATGCCACATTTCTCCCAAATATATCACATCTTCTCCAAGAAATACCAGGTTTCCCCCTTCAAATAGGACCTTTTCACCCACAAATACCTCTTTTATCCCCAAAAGAGGACAGTTTCTTCCAGATATGCCAGATTTCTCCCAAATATATCACATCTTCTCCAAGAAATACCAGGGTTCCCCCTTCAAATAGGAGCTTTTCTCCCACAAATACCAGCCTTGTCCCCCCAAATATGACTTTTTCTTCCAAAAAGGCCACATTTCTCCCAAATATATCACATCTTCTCCAAGAAATACCACGTTTCCCCCTTCAAATAGGACCTTTTCAAACACCAATACCTCTTTTATCCCCAAAAGAGGACAGTTTCTTCCGACATGCAGATTTCTCCCAAATATATCACATCTTCTCCAAGAAATACCAGGGTTCCCTCTTCAAATAGTACCTTTTCACCCACAAATACCTCTTTTATCCCCAAAAGAGGACAGTTTCTTCCAGAAATGCCACATTTCGCCCAAATATATCACATCTCCTCAGGAAATACCAGGGATCCCCTTTGAAATAGGACCATTTCACCCACAAATACCTCTTTTATCCTCAAAATAGGACAGTTTCTGCCAGACATGCCAAAATTTCTCCCAAATATATCACATCTTCTCAAAGAAATACCAGGGTTCCCCCTTCAAATAGGACCTTCTCACCCACAAATACCTGTTTTATCCCCAAAATAGGACAGTTTCTTCCAGAAATGCCAAATTTCTCCCAAATATATCACATCTTCTCCAAGAAATACCAGGTTTCCTCCTTCAAATAGGACCTTTTCACCCACAAATACCTCTTTTATCCCCAAAAGAGGACAGTTTCCTCCAGAAATGCCAGATTTCTCGCAAATATAACACATCTTCTCCAAGAAATACCTGGTTTCCCCCTTCAAATAGGACCTTTTCACCCACAAATACCTCTTTTACTCCCAAAATAGGACAGTTTCCTCCAGAAATGCCACATTTCTCCCAAATGTACCACATCATCTCCAAGAAATAGCAGGTTTCCCTCTGGAAGTAGCACATTTTCTCCCACAAATACCTGTTTGATCCCCAAAAGAGGACAGTTTCTTCCAGAAAGGCCACATATCAACCAAATATATCACATCTCCTCCAAGAAATACCAGGTTTCCACCTTGAAATAGGACCTTTTCACCCACAAATACCTCTTATATCCCCAAAATAGGACAGTTTCTACCAGAAATGCCAGATTTCTCCCAAATACATCACATCTTCTCCAAGAAATACCAGGATTCCTCCTGAAATAGGACCTTTTCACCCACAAATACCTCTTTTATCCCCAAAAGAGGACAGTTTCTTCCAGAAATGCCACATTTCTCCCAAATATATCACATCTCCTCCAAGAAATACCAGGTTTCCCCCTGGAAAAAGGACCTTTTCACCCACAAATACCTCTTTTATCCCCAAAATAGGACAGTTTCTACCAGAAATGCCACATTTCTCCCAAATATATCACATCTTCTCCGAGAAATACCAGGATTTCTCCTGAAATAGGACCTTTTCACCCACAAATACCTCTTTTATACACAAAATAGGACAGTTTCTTCCAGTAAGGCCACATTTCTCCCAAATATACCACATCTTCTCCAAGAAATAACAGGTTTCCCCTGGAAATAGGACCTTTTCACCCACAAATACCTCTTTTATCCCCAAAATAGGACAGTTTCTTCCAGAAATGCCACATTTCTCCCAAATATAGCACATCTTCTCCAAGAAATACCAGGATTCCTCCTGAAATAGGACCTTTTCTCCCTCAAATACCTGCCTTCTCCCCCCTAATTGGACATTTTCTTCCAGAAAGGCCACATTTCTCCCAAATATATCACATCCTCTCCACGAAATACCAGCTTTCCCCCTTCAAATAGGACCTTTTCACCACATATACCTCTTTTATCCCCAAAATAGGACAGTTTCTGCCAGAAATGCCAGATTACTCCCAAATATATCACATCTTCTTCAAGAAATACCCGGTTTCCCCCTTCAAATAGGACCTTTTTCACCCACAAATACCTGTTTTATCCCCAAAAGAGGACAGTTTCTTCCAGACATGCCAGATTTCTCCCAAATATATCACATCTTCTCCAAGAAATACCACGTTTCCCCTTTCAAATACGACCTTTTCACCCACAAATAACTGTTTTATCCCAAAAGAGGACAGTTTCTTCCAGAAATGCCACATTTCTCCCAAATATATCACATCTTCTCCAAGAAATACCAGCTTTCCCCCTTCAAATAGGACCTTTTCACCCACAAATACCTGTTTTATACCTCAAATTGGAAATTTTCTTCCAGAAATTCCAGATTTCTCCCAAGTATAGAACATCTTCTCCAAGAAGTACCAGCTTTCCCCCTTGAAATAGGACCTTTTCACCCACAAATACCTGTTTTATCCCCAAAATAGGACAGTTTCTTCCTGACATGCCACATTTCGCCCAAATATATCACATCTCCTCCAAGAAATACCAGCTTTCCCCCTTCAAATAGGACCTTTTCTCCCACAAATACCTCTTTTACCCCCAAAAGAGGACAGTTTCTTCCAGAAATGCCACATTTCTCCCAAATATATCACATCTTCTCCAAGAAATACCACGTTTCCCCCTTCAAATAGGAACTTTTCACCCACAAATACCTGTTTGATCTCCAAAATAGGACAGTTTCTTCCAGACATGCCACATTTCTCCCTAGTATATCACATCTTCTCCAAGAAATACCAGCTTTCCCCCTTCAAATAGGACCTTTTCTCCCACAAATACCTGTTTGATCTCCAAAATAGGACAGTTTCTTCCAGACATGCCACATTTCGCCCAAATATATCACATCTCCTCCAAGAAATACCAGCTTTCCCCCTTCAAATAGGACCTTTTCAAACACAAATACCTGTTTGATCCCCAAAATAGGACAGTTTCTTCCAGAAATGCCACATTTCTCCCAAATATATCACATCTTCTCCAAGAAATACCGGCTTTCCGCCTTGAAATAGGACCCTGTCACCCTCAAATACCTGTTTTATCCCTTTCTTCCGAGCGACATTTCGTTTTGGCGTGTTTATCCGATGCTACACTTCAGCTTTCTGTGACGAATAGTGTAGAAGAGAAAAGCCCCTCTAATAAGGCAGCTAGAAGATCCAGGAGCGACACACGTTGTGCTTTCAGGGAGGACGTTCCAGAAAGTCGAGAGTTGTGGCTTCTTTCCTGTGGAGAAAAAAGCCCCTGTTTTCAGGCAATGCAGGACGCTGAATTCGCACGTTCTCGGCATAGGAATGCCGCTCCTTCGCTCTCGTGGCTCGAAAGCGGCACTCGCGCTGAACCGCTCCGGAGAGTCTGCAGCTGCAGACTACTGCTTTGCCTGAAAACAGAATGCTGAAGTGTAGAATCGGATAAACACTCCAAAACGAAATGTCGCTCGGAAGAAAGGGATAAGAATGAGAGAGAAGCGTTGTGCATTCTGCATGGACACATGGAGAAGTCAGAAGCGCTGCATTGCGATGTGCGCAGAAGAAGACGCTCACTTGTCGGAGCAAAGCATCCGGCTGAAGTCGCTCTTTCCCGGCATCCGAGAGAAACGAGACCGCTGCTGAACGCTGCAAGCGGCATTCGTGGAGAAAGGCGTTGTACCGGCCAGCAACTGCGGTTCAGCGCGAGTGCCGCTTTCCAGTGACGAGATCGTGAGAGGAGCGTCATTTTCGTCACAGGCTTCCGAATTGTAGAAACGGAGAGGCACCCAGCAACCAGGACGTCTTTTTACGGAAACCTGTATTTCAAGTAGAAAATGTCATGGCTTTGGGAGAATCATGGTTTTTCATGAATAAAAGAAATCTCCTTCTCAGGGGAGAAAATATTGAGTATTTGGGGGAAACGGGACACTTCTAGTGCAAAATATCATCGACTTGGCGCCAGGCTGTATTTCCGGGGAATAATGCCAGATATTTGGAGAAATGTGGTATTTCTGAGTGAAAATGTCCAGTTCTGGGGGATAAAAGAGGTATTTGTGGAAGAAAATGTGCCATTTTGGGGATAAATCAGGTATTTCTGGGAGAAAATGTCGTATTTCAGGGGGGAAGCCTGGTATTTGTGAGAGAAGATGTGATATATTTGGGAGAAAACTGGCATTTCTGGAAGAACAAGTCGAATTTGGGGGGAGACAGCTGGTATTTGTGGGAGAAAAGGTTTTATTTCCTGGGGGAATCCAGGTATGTGTGGAAGAAAATGTCCTATTTGGTGATAAAACAGGTATTTCTGAGAGAAAAGGTCCTATTTCATGGGGGAAACCTGGTATGTGTGGGAGAAAAGGTCCATTTTGGGGATAAAACAAGTATTTGTTGGAGAAAATGTCGTATTTCAGGTGGGAAACCTGGTATTTCATGGAGGAGATGTGATATACTTGGGAGAAAAGTGGCATTTCTGGAAGAACAAGTCCAATTTGGGGGGAGAAAGATGGAATTTGTGGGAGAAGAGGTTCTATTTCATGGGGGAAACCTGGTATGTGTGGGAGAAAATGTCCCATGTTTGAGTTGAAATCGGGTATTCCTTGAAGAGAATGACATATTTTCGTGGAGAAAAGTGGTATTTCTAGTAGAAAATGTCCTACGTTTGGGAAACAATCTAGCATTTCTGGGCGAAAATGTCCTGTTATGGGGAGAAAACAGGTAGTTGTGGGAGAAAATGTCCTATTTTGGGGGATAAAACAGGTATTTGTGGGTGAATGGGTACTATTTCAGGGGAGAAAGCTGGTATTTGTGGGAGAACAGGTCCCATTTTGGGGGAGTAAGGCGGTATTTGTGGGAGAAGTTGTCATATATTTTGGAGAAAACTGGCATTTCTGGAAGAAAAAGTCCAATTTGGGGGGAGAAAGCTAGTATTTGTGGGAGAAAAGGTCCAATTTCATGGGGGAAACCTGTTTTGTGTGGGAGAAAATATCCTATTTTGGGGCTAAAACAGGTATTTGTGGGAGAAAAGGTCCTATTTCAGGGGGGAAACCTGGTATGTGTTGGAGAAAGTGTTCTCTTTTTTGAGTTGAAATCGGGTGTTCCTTGAAGAAAATGACAAATTTTTTGGGCGAAAAGTGGTATTTCTTGTAGAAAATGTCCTACGTTTGGGAAACAATGTAGCATTTCTGGGAGAAAATGTCCTGATTTGGGGAGGAATCTGGTATTTGTGGGAGAAAAAGAGGTATTTTGGGCGAGAAAGGTGGTATTTGTGGGAGAAAATGTCCTGTTTTTTGGGATAAAACAGGTATTTCTGGGAGAAAATGTCGTATTTCAGGGGGAAAACCTAGTATTTCTGGGAGAAGACGTTATATATTTGGGAGAAAACTGGCATTTCTGGAAGAAAAAGTCCGATTTGGGGAAAGAAAGCTGGTATTTGTGGGAGAAAAGGACCAATTTCAGGGGGGAAACCTGGGATGTTAGGGAGAAAATGTCCTATTTTGGGGATCAAACAGGTATTTGTGGGTGAAAAGGTCTAATTTCAGGACGGAAACCTGGTATTTGTGGGAGAAGATGTGCTATATTTGGGAGAAATGTGGCATTTCTGGAAGAAACTGTCCTCTTTTGGGGATAAAAGAGGTATTTGTGGGTGAAAAGGTCCTATTTCAGGAGGAAACCTGGTATTTCTTGGAGAAGATGTGATATATTTGGGAGAAATGTGGCATTTCTGGAAGAAACTGTCCTATTTTGGGTATAAAACAGGTATTTGTGGGTGAAAAGGTCCTATTTGAAGGGGGAATCCTGGTATTTCTTGGAGAAGATGTGATATATTTGGGAGAAATGTGGCATTCCTGGAAGAAAAAGTCCAATTTGGGGGGAGAAGGCTGGTATTTCTGTGTGAAAAGGTCCTATTTGAAGGGGGAAACCTGGTATTTCTTGGAGAAGATGTTACATATTTGGGAGAAATCTGTCATGAATGGAAGGAAATGTCCTCTTTCAGGGGTAAAAGAGGTATTTGTGGGTGAAAAGCTCCTATTTGAAGGGGGAAACCTGGTATTTCTTGGAGAAGATGTGATATATTTGGGAGAAATGTGGCATGTCAGGAAGAAACTGTCCTATTTTGGGGATCAAACAGGTATTTGTGGGAGAAAAGGTCCTATTTCAAGGGGGAACCTGGTATTTCTTGGAGAAGATGTGATATATTTGGGAGAAATCTGGCATGTCTGGAAGAAACTGTCCTATTTTGGGGATCAAACAGGTATTTGTATGTGAAAAGGTCCTATTTGAAGGGGGAAAACTGGTATTTCTTGGAGAAGATGTGATCTATTTGGGAGAAATGTGGCATTTCTGGAAGAAACTGTCCTGTTTTGGGGATAAAAGAGGTATTTGTGGGTGAAAAGGTCCTATTTGAAGGGGGAAACCTGGTATTTCTTGGAGAAGCTGTGATATATTTGGGAGAAATGTGGCATGTCTGGAAGAAACTGTCCTATTATGGGGATAAAAGAGGTATTTGTGGGTTAAAAGGTCCTATTTCAGGAGGAATCCTGGTATTTCTTGGAGAAGATGTGATATATTTAGGAGAAATGAGGCCTTTCTGGAAGAAACTGTCCTATTTTGGGGATAAAAGAGGTATTTGTGGGTGAAAAGGTCCTATTTGAAGGGGGAACCCTGGTATTTCTTGGAGAACACGTGATATATTTAGGAGAAATGTGGCATGTCTGGAAGAAACTGTCCTAATTTGGGGGTGAAAGAGGTATTACAGGGTGAAAAGCTCCTATTTGAAGGGGGTAACCTGGTATTTCTTGGAGAAGACGTGATCTATTTGGGAGAAATGTGGCATTTCTGGAAGAAACTGTCCTCTTTTAGGGGTAAAAGAGGTATTTGTGGGTGAAAAGGTCCTATTTCCAGAGGGAAACCAGGTATTTCTTGGAGAAGATGTGATATATTTGGGAGAAATGTGGCATTTCTGGAGGAAACTGTCGTATTTTTGGGATAAAAGAGGTATATGTGGATGAAAAGTTCCTATTTCCAGGGGGAAAGCTGTTATTTCTTGGAGAAGATGTGATATATTTGGGAGAAATCTGGTCTATCTGGAAGAAACAGCCCTATTTTGGGGATAAAAGAGGTATTTGTGGGTGAAAAGGTCCTATTTGAAGGGGGAACCCTGGTATTTCTTGGAGAAGATGTGATATATTTGGGAGAAATGTGGCATTTCTGGAAGAAAATATCCTATTTGTGTGGGAAATGCAGGTATTTGTGGGAGAAAGTTCCTATCTGAAGGAGGAATCCTGGTATTTCTTGGAGAAGATGTGATATATTTGGGAGAAATGTGGCATTTCTGGAAGAAAATGTCAAATTTGGGGGGAGAAGGCTGGTATTTGTGGGAGAAAAGGTCCTATTTCCAGGAGGAATCCTGGTATTTCTTCGAGAAGATGTGATATATTTGGGAGAAATGTGGCATTTCTGGAAGAAGCTCTCCTATTTTAGGGATCAAACAGGTATTCGTGGGTGAAAAGGTCCTATTTGAAGGGGGAAAGCTGGTATTTCTTGGAGAAGATGTGATATATTTGGGAGAAATGTGGCATGTCAGGAAGAAAATGTCCAATTTGGGGGGAGAAGGCTGGTATTTGTGGGAGAAAAGGTCCTATTTGAAGGGGGAAAGCTGGTATTTCTTGGAGAAGATGTGATACATTTGGGAGAAATGTGGCATTTCTGGAAGAAACTGTCCTGTTTTGGGAATCAAACAGGTATTTGTGGGTGAAAAGGTCCTATTTCAAGGGGGAAACCTGGTATTTCTTGGAGAAGATGTGATCTATTTGGGAGAAATCTGGCATTTCTGGCAGAAACTGTCCTCTTTTGGGGATAAAACAGGTATTTGTGGGTGAAAAGGTCCTATTTCCAGGGGGAAACCTGGTATTTCTTGGAGAAGATGTGATATATTTGGGAGAAATGTGGCATGTCTGGACGAAACTGTCCTCTTTTGGGGATAAAAGAGGTATTTGTGGGTGAAAAGGTCCTATTTGAAGGGGGAAACCTGGTATTTCTTGGAGAAGATATGATATATTTGGGAGAAATCTGGCATGTCTGGAAGATAATATCCTATCTGGGGGGAGAAGGCTGGTATTTGTTGGAGAAAAGGTCCTATTTCTGGAGGAATCGTGGTATTTCTTGGAGAAGATGTGATATATTTGGGAGAAATGTGGCATTTCTGGAAGAAACTGTCCTATTTTAGGGATCAAACAGGTATTTGTGGGTGAAAAGGTCCAATTTCAAGGTGGAAACCTGGTATTTCTTGGAGAAGATGTTACATATTTGGGAGAAATGTGGCATTTCTGGAAGAAACTGTCCTATTTTGGGGATAAAAGAGGTATTTGTGCGTGAAAAGGTCCTATTTGAAGGGGGAAAGCTGGTATTTCTTGGAGAAGATGTGATATATTTGGGAGAAATGTGGCCTTTCTGTAAGAAAATGTCCTATTTGGGGGAGAAGGCTGGTATTTGTTGGAAAAAAGGTCCTATTTCAGGAGGAATCCTGGTATTTCTTGGAGAAGATGTGATAGATTTGGGAGAAATGTGGCATTTCTGGAAGAAAATGTCCTATTTGGGGGATAAAACAGGTATTTCTGGATGAGAAGGTCCTATTTGAAGGTGGAAACGTGGTATTTCTTGGAGAAGATGTGCTATATTTGGGAGAAATCTGGCATTTCTGGAAGGAACTGTCCCATTTTGGGGATAAAAGAGGTATTTGTGGGTGAAAAGGTCCTATTTGAAGGGGGAAACCTGGTATTTCTTGGAGAAGATGTGATATATTTAGGAGAAATATAGCATGTCATGAAGAAAATGTCCAATTTGTGGGGAGAAGGCAGGTATTTGTGGGTGAAAAGGTCCTATTTGAAGGGGAAAACCTGGTATTTCCTGGAGAAGATGTGATATATTTGGGAGAAATGTGGCATGTCTGGAAGAAACTGTCCTCTTTTGGGGATAAAAGAGGTATTTGTGGGCGAAAAGTTCCTATTTCTGGAGGAAACCTGGTATTTCTTGGAGAAGATGTGATATATTTGGGAGAAATGTGGCATTTCTGGAAGAAACTGTCCTCTTTTGGGGATAAAACAGGTATTTGTAGGTGAAAAGGTCCTCTTTCCAGGGGGAAACCTCGTATTTCTTGGAGAAGATGTGATATGTTTGGGAGAAATCTGGCATTTCTGGAAGAAACTGTCGTCCTTTGGGGATAAAAGAGGTATTTGTGGGTGAAAATGTCCTATTTCCAGGGGGAAACCTGGTATTTCTTGGAGAAGATGTGATATATTTGGGAGAAATGTGGCATTTCTGGAAGAAACTGTCCTATTTTGGGGATCAAGCAGGTATTTGTGGGTGAAAAGGTCCTATTTGAAGGGGGAAACGTGGTATTTCTTGGAGAAGATGTGATATATTTGGGAGAAATGTGGCATTTCTGGAAGAAACGGTCCTATTTTGGGGATAAAAGAGGTATTTGTGGGTGAAAAGGTCCTATTTCCAGGGGGAAACCTGGTATTTCTTGGAGAAGATGTGATATATTTGGGACAAATGTGGCATTTCTGGAAGAAACTGTCCTATTTTGGGGATAAAAGAGGTATTTGTGGGTGAAAAGGTCCTATTTGAAGGGGGAAACTTGTTATTTCTTGGAGAAGATGTGATATATTTGGGAGAAATGAGGCCTTTCTTGAAGAAACTGTCCTATTTTGGGGATAAAAGAGGTATTTGTGGGTGAAAAGGTCCTATTTGAAGGGGGAATGCTGGTATTTCTTGGAGAAGATGTGATATATTTGGGAGAAATCTGGCATTTCTGGAAGTAACTGCCCTATTTTGGGGGACTAAGTTGGTATTTGTGGGAGAAGTTGTCATATATTTTGAAGAAAACTGGCATTTCTGGAAGAAAAAGTCCAATTTGGGGGGAGAAAGCTAGTATTTGTGGGAGAAAAGGTCCAATTTCATGGGGGAAACCTGTTTTGTGTGGGAGAAAATATCCTATTTTGGGGCTAAAACAGGTATTTGTGGGAGAAAAGGTCCTATTTCAGGGGGGAAACCTGGTATGTGTTGGAGAAAGTGTTCTCTTTTTTGAGTTGAAATCGGGTGTTCCTAGAAGAAAATGACATATTTTTTGGGCGAAAAGTGGTATTTCTTGTAGAAAATGTCCTACGTTTGGGAAACAATGTAGCATTTCTGGGAGAAAATGTCCTGATTTGGGGAGGAATCTGGTATTTGTGGGAGAAAAAGAGGTATTTTGGGCGAGAAAGGTGGTATTTGTGGGAGAAAATGTCCTGTTTTTTGGGATAAAACAGGTATTTGTGGGAGAAAATATCCCATTTTGGGGATAAAACAGGCATTTCTGGGAGAAAATGTCGTATTTCAGGGGGGAAACCTAGTATTTCTGGGAGAAGACGTTATATATTTGGGAGAAAACTGGTATTTCTGGAAGAAAAAGTCCGATTTGGGGAAAGAAAGCTGGTATTTGTGGGAGAAAGGGACCAATTTCAGGGGGGAAACCTGGGATGTTAGGGAGAAAATGTCCTATTTTGGGGATCAAACAGGTATTTGTGGGTGAAAAGGTCTAATTTCAGGGGGGAAACCTGGTATTTGTGGGAGAAGATGTGGTATATTTGGGAGAAATGTGGCATTTCTGGAAGAAACTGTCCTCTTTTGGGGATCAAAGAGGTATTTGTGGGTGAAAAGGTCCTATTTCAAGGGGGAAACGTGGTATTTCTTGGAGAAGATGTGGTATATTTGGGAGAAATGTGGCATTTCTGGAAGAAACTGTCCTCTTTTGGGGATAAAAGAGGTATTTGTGGGTGAAAAGGTCCTATTTGAAGGGGGAAAGCTGGTATTTCTTGGAGAAGATGTGATATATTTGGGAGAAATGTGGCCTTTCTGGAAGAAACTGTCCTATTTTGGGGATAAAAGAGGTATTTGTGGGTGAAAAGGTCCTATTTGAAGGGGGAAACGTGGTATTTCTTGGAGAAGATGTGATATATTTGGGTGATATGTGGCCTTTCTGGAAGACAATGTCCTCTTTTGGGGATAAAAGAGGTATTTGTGGGTGAAAAGGTCCTATTTGAAGGGGGAAACCTGGTATTTCTTGGAGAAGATGTGATATATTTGGGACAAATGTGGCATTTCTGGAAGAAACTGTCCTCTTTTGGGGATCAAACAGGTATTTGTGGGTGAAAAGGTCCTATTTGAAGGGAGAAACGTGTTATTTCTTGGAGAAGATGTGATATATCTGGGAGAAATGTGGCATGTCAGGAAGAAACTTTCCTCTTTTGGGGATCAAACAG
This sequence comes from Lophura swinhoii, assembly GCA_030408155.1. Classification (NCBI taxonomy): domain Eukaryota; kingdom Metazoa; phylum Chordata; class Aves; order Galliformes; family Phasianidae; genus Lophura; species Lophura swinhoii. The sequence continues at coordinate 6,676,961 of CM059475.1, forward strand.
GTATTTGTGGGTGAAAAGGTCCTATTTGAAGGGGGAAAGCTGGTATTTCTTGGAGAAGATGTGATATACTTGGGAGAAATGTGGCATTTCTGGAAGAAACTGTCCTATTTTGGGGATAAAAGAGGTATTTGTGGGTGAAAATGTCCTATTTCCAGGGGGAAGCGTGGTATTTCTTGGAGAAGATGTGATCTATTTGGGAGAAATGTGGCATTTCTGGAAGAAACTGTCCTATTTTGGGGATAAAAGAGGTATTTGTGGGTGAAAATGTCCTATTTCCAGGGGGAAGCGTGGTATTTCTTGGAGAAGATGTGATCTATTTGGGAGAAATGTGGCATTTCTGGAAGAAACTGTTCTCTTTTGGGGGTAAAAGAGGTATTTGTGGGTGAAAAGGTCCTATTTGAAGGGGGAAACGTGGTATTTCTTGGAGAAGATGTGATATATTTGGGAGAAATGTGGCATTTCTGGAGGAAACTGTCGTATTTTCGGGATAAAAGAGGTATTTGTGGGTGAAAAGGTCCTATTTGAAGGGGGAAACCTGGTATTTCTTTGAGAAGATGTGATACATTTGGGAGAAATCTGGCATTTCTGGAAGTAACTGTCCTCTTTTGGGGATAAAAGAGGTATTTGTGGGTGAAAAGGTCCTATTTCAAGGGGGAAAGCTGGTATTTCTTGGAGAAGATGTGATATATTTGGGAGAAATGTGGCATTTCTGGAAGAAACTGTCCTATTTTGGGGATCAAAGAGGTATTTGTGGGTGAAAAGGTCCTATTTGAAGGGGGAAAGCTGGTATTTCTTGGAGAAGATGTGATATATTTGGGAGAAATGTGGCATTTCTGGAAGAAACTGTCCTATTTTGGGAATCAAACAGGCATTTCTGGGTGAAAAGGTCCTATTTGAAGGGGGAATCCTGGTATTTCTTGGAGAAGATGTGATACATTTGGGAGAAATGTGGCCTTTCTGGAAGAAAGTGTCCTATTTTGGGCGAGTAAGTTGGTATTTGTGGGAGAAGTTGTCATATATTTTGGAGAAAACTGGCATTTCTGGAAGAAAAAGTCCAATTTGGGGGGAGAAAGCTAGTATTTGTTGGAGAAAATGTCCAATTTCATGGGGGAAACCTGTTTTGTGTGGGAGAAAATATCCTATTTTTGGGCTAAAACAGGTATTTGTGGGAGAAAAGGTCCTATTTCAGGGGGGAAACCTGGTATGTGTTGGAGAAAGTGTTCTCTTTTTTGAGTTGAAATCGGGTGTTCCTTGAAGAAAATGACATATTTTTTGGGCGAAAAGTGGTATTTGTGGTAGTAAATGTCCTACGTTTGGGAAACAATGTAGCATTTCTGGGTGAAAATGTCCTGATTTGGGGAGGAATCTGGTATTTGTGGGAGAAAAAGAGGTATTTTGGGCGAGAAAGGTGGTATTTGTGGGAGAAAATGTCCTTTTTTTTGGGATAAAACAGGCATTTCTGGGAGAAAATGTCGTATTTCAGGGGGGAAACCTAGTATTTCTGGGAGAAGACGTTATATATTTGGGAGAAAACTGGTATTTCTGGAAGAAAAAGTCCGATTTGGGGAAAGAAAGCTGGTATTTGTGGGAGAAAGGGACCAATTTCAGGGGGGAAACCTGGGATGTTAGGGAGAAAATGTCCTATATTGGGGATAAAACAGGTATTTGTGGGTGAAAAGGTCTAATTTCAGGGGGGAAACCTGGTATTTGTGGGAGAAGATGTGCTATATTTGGGAGAAATGTGGCATTTCTGGCAGAAACTGTCCTATTTTGGGAATCAAACAGGTATTTCTGTGTGAAAAGGTCCTATTTCAAGGGGGAAAGCTGGTATTTCTTGGAGAAGATGTGATACATGTGGGAGAAATGTGGCCTTTCTGGAAGAAACTGTCCTCTTTTGGGGATAAAAGAGGTATTTGTGCGTGAAAAGGTCCTATTTGAAGGGGGAAACCTGGTATTTCTTGGAGAAGATGTGATATATTTGGGAGAAATGTGGCATTTCTGGAAGAAACTGTCCTATTTTGGGGATCAAACAGGTATTTGTGGGTGAAAAGGTCCTATTTCAAGGGGGAGAGCTGGTATTTCTTGGAGAAGATGTGATATATTTGGGAGAAATGTGGCATTTCTGGAAGAAAATGTCCAATTTTGGGGATAAAAGAGGTATTTGTGGGTGAAAAGGTCCTATTTGAAGGGGGAAACCTGGTATTTCTTGGAGAAGATGTGATATATTTGGGAGAAATGTGGCATGTCAGGAAGAAACTGTCCTATTTTGGGGATCAAACAGGTATTTGTGTTTGAAAAGGTCCTATTTGAAGGGGGAAACCTGGTATTTCTTGGAGAAGATGTGATATATTTGGGAGAAATGTGGCATGTCTGGAAGAAACTGTCCTATTTTGGGGATAAAAGAGGTATTTGTGGGTGAAAAGGTCCTATTTGAAGGGGGAATCCTGGTATTTCTTGGAGAAGATGTTCTATATTTGGGAGAAATCTGGCATGTCTGGAAGAAACTGTCCTATTTTGGGGATTAAAGAGGTATTTGTGGGTGAAAAGGTCCTATTTCCAGGGGGAAAGCTGGTATTTCTTGGAGAAGATGTGATATATTTGGGAGAAATGTGGCCTTTTTGGAAGAAACTGTCCTATTTTGGGGATAAAAGAGGTATTTCAGGGTGAAAAGGTCCTATTTGAAGGGGGAAAGCTGGTATTTCTTGGAGAAGATGTGATACATTGGGGAGAAATGTGGCATTTCTGGAAGAAACTGTCCTCTTTTGGGGATAAAAGAGGTACTTGTGGGTGAAAAGGTCCTATTTGAAGGGGGAAACCTGATATTTCTTGGAGAAGATGTGATATATTTGGGAGAAATGTGGCTTTTCTGGAAGAAACTGTCCAATTTGAGGGATAAAAGAGGCATTTGTGGGTGAAAAGGTCCTATTTGAAGGCGGAAAGCTGATATTTCTTGGAGAAGATGTGATATATTTGGGAGAAATGTGGCATTTCTGGAGGAAACTGTCCTATTTTGGGGATAAAAGAGGTATTTGTGGATGAAAAGTTCCTATTTCCAGGGGGAAACCTGGTATTTCTTGGAGAAGATGTGATATATTTGGGAGAAATCTGGTCTTTCTGGAAGTAACTGCCCTATTTTGGGGATAAAAGAGGTATTTGTGGGTGAAAAGGTCCTATTTGAAGGGGGAAAGCTGGTATTTCTTGGAGAAGATGTGATATATTTGGGAGAAATCTGGCATGTCTGGAAGAGAATGTCCTATTTGTGTGGTAAATGCTGGTATTTGTGTGAGAAAGTACCTATTTCATGAGGAATCCTGGTATTTCTTGGAGAAGCTGATATATATTTTGGAGAAATCTGGCATTTCTAGCAGAAACTGTCCTATTTTGGGGATCAAAGAGGTATTTGTGGGTGAAAAGGTCCTATTTCGAGGGGGAAATCTGGTATTTCTAGCAGAAGATGTGATCTATTTGGGAGAAATGTGGCATTTCTGGAAGAAACTGTCCTATTTTGGGTATAAAACAGGTATTTGTGGGTGAAAAGGTCCTATTTGAAGGGGGAAAGCTGGTATTTCTTGGAGAAGATGTGATATATTTGGGAGAATTGTGGCATTTCTGGAAGAAACTGTCCTGTTTTGGGGATAAAACAGGTATTTGTGGGTGTAAAGGTCCTATTTCAAGGGGGAAACCTGGTATTTCTTGGAGGAGATGTGATATATTTGGGAGAAATGTGGCATTTCTGCAAGAAACTGTCCTCTTTTGGGGATAAAGAGGTATTTGTGGGTGAAAAGGTCCTATTTCAGGAGGAAAGCTGGTATTTCTTGGAGAAGATGTGATATATTTGGGAGAAATGTGGCATTTCTGGAGGAAACTGTCGTATTTTTGGGATAAAAGAGGTATATGTGGATGAAAAGTTCCTATTTCCAGGGGGAAAGCTGTTATTTCTTGGAGAAGATGTGATATATTTGGGAGAAATCTGGTCTATCTGGAAGAAACAGCCCTATTTTGGGGATAAAAGAGGTATTTGTGGGTGAAAAGGTCCTATTTGAAGGGGGAACCCTGGTATTTCTTGGAGAAGATGTGATATATTTGGGAGAAATGTGGCATTTCTGGAAGAAAATATCCTATTTGTGTGGGAAATGCAGGTATTTGTGGGAGAAAGTTCCTATCTGAAGGAGGAATCCTGGTATTTCTTGGAGAAGATGTGATATATTTGGGAGAAATGTGGCATTTCTGGAAGAAAATGTCAAATTTGGGGGGAGAAGGCTGGTATTTGTGGGAGAAAAGGTCCTATTTCCAGGAGGAATCCTGGTATTTCTTCGAGAAGATGTGATATATTTGGGAGAAATGTGGCATTTCTGGAAGAAGCTCTCCTATTTTAGGGATCAAACAGGTATTCGTGGGTGAAAAGGTCCTATTTGAAGGGGGAAAGCTGGTATTTCTTGGAGAAGATGTGATATATTTGGGAGAAATGTGGCATGTCAGGAAGAAAATGTCCAATTTGGGGGGAGAAGGCTGGTATTTGTGGGAGAAAAGGTCCTATTTGAAGGGGGAAAGCTGGTATTTCTTGGAGAAGATGTGATATATTTGGGAGAAATGTGGCATTTCTGGAAGAAACTGTCCTCTTTTGGGGATCAAACAGGTATTTGTGGGTGAAAAGGTCCTATTTCAAGGGGGAAACCTGGTATTTCTTGGAGAAGATGTGATCTATTTGGGAGAAATCTGGCATTTCTGGCAGAAACTGTCCTCTTTTGGGGATAAAACAGGTATTTGTGGGTGAAAAGGTCCTATTTCCAGGGGGAAACCTGGTATTTCTTGGAGAAGATGTGATATATTTGGGAGAAATGTGGCATGTCTGGACGAAACTGTCCTCTTTTGGGGATAAAAGAGGTATTTGTGGGTGAAAAGGTCCTATTTGAAGGGGGAAACCTGGTATTTCTTGGAGAAGATATGATATATTTGGGAGAAATCTGGCATGTCTGGAAGATAATATCCTATCTGGGGGGAGAAGGCTGGTATTTGTTGGAGAAAAGGTCCTATTTGAAGGGGGAATGCTGGTATTTCTTGGAGAAGATGTGATATATTTGGGAGAAATCTGGCATTTCTGGAAGTAACTGCCCTATTTTGGGGGACTAAGTTGGTATTTGTGGGAGAAGTTGTCATATATTTTGAAGAAAACTGGCATTTCTGGAAGAAAAAGTCCAATTTGGGGGGAGAAAGCTAGTATTTGTGGGAGAAAAGGTCCAATTTCATGGGGGAAACCTGTTTTGTGTGGGAGAAAATATCCTATTTTGGGGCTAAAACAGGTATTTGTGGGAGAAAAGGTCCTATTTCAGGGGGGAAACCTGGTATGTGTTGGAGAAAGTGTTCTCTTTTTTGAGTTGAAATCGGGTGTTCCTAGAAGAAAATGACATATTTTTTGGGCGAAAAGTGGTATTTCTTGTAGAAAATGTCCTACGTTTGGGAAACAATGTAGCATTTCTGGGAGAAAATGTCCTGATTTGGGGAGGAATCTGGTATTTGTGGGAGAAAAAGAGGTATTTTGGGCGAGAAAGGTGGTATTTGTGGGAGAAAATGTCCTGTTTTTTGGGATAAAACAGGTATTTGTGGGAGAAAATATCCCATTTTGGGGATAAAACAGGCATTTCTGGGAGAAAATGTCGTATTTCAGGGGGGAAACCTAGTATTTCTGGGAGAAGACGTTATATATTTGGGAGAAAACTGGTATTTCTGGAAGAAAAAGTCCGATTTGGGGAAAGAAAGCTGGTATTTGTGGGAGAAAGGGACCAATTTCAGGGGGGAAACCTGGGATGTTAGGGAGAAAATGTCCTATTTTGGGGATCAAACAGGTATTTGTGGGTGAAAAGGTCTAATTTCAGGGGGGAAACCTGGTATTTGTGGGAGAAGATGTGGTATATTTGGGAGAAATGTGGCATTTCTGGAAGAAACTGTCCTCTTTTGGGGATCAAAGAGGTATTTGTGGGTGAAAAGGTCCTATTTCAAGGGGGAAACGTGGTATTTCTTGGAGAAGATGTGGTATATTTGGGAGAAATGTGGCATTTCTGGAAGAAACTGTCCTCTTTTGGGGATAAAAGAGGTATTTGTGGGTGAAAAGGTCCTATTTGAAGGGGGAAAGCTGGTATTTCTTGGAGAAGATGTGATATATTTGGGAGAAATGTGGCCTTTCTGGAAGAAACTGTCCTATTTTGGGGATAAAAGAGGTATTTGTGGGTGAAAAGGTCCTATTTGAAGGGGGAAACGTGGTATTTCTTGGAGAAGATGTGATATATTTGGGTGATATGTGGCCTTTCTGGAAGACAATGTCCTCTTTTGGGGATAAAAGAGGTATTTGTGAGACAAAAGGTCCTATTTGAAGGGGGAAACCTGGTATTTCTTGGAGAAGATGTGATATATTTGGGACAAATGTGGCATTTCTGGAAGAAACTGTCCTCTTTTGGGGATCAAACAGGTATTTGTGGGTGAAAAGGTCCTATTTGAAGGGAGAAACGTGTTATTTCTTGGAGAAGATGTGATATATCTGGGAGAAATGTGGCATGTCAGGAAGAAACTTTCCTCTTTTGGGGATCAAACAGGTATTTGTGGGTGAAAAGGTCCTATTTGAAGGGGGAAAGCTGGTATTTCTTGGAGAAGATGTGATATACTTGGGAGAAATGTGGCATTTCTGGAAGAAACTGTCCTATGTTGGGGATAAAAGAGGTATTTGTGGGTGAAAATGTCCTATTTCCAGGGGGAAGCGTGGTATTTCTTGGAGAAGATGTGATCTATTTGGGAGAAATGTGGCATTTCTGGAAGAAACTGTCCTATTTTGGGGATAAAAGAGGTATTTGTGGGTGAAAATGTCCTATTTCCAGGGGGAAGCGTGGTATTTCTTGGAGAAGATGTGATATATTTGGGAGAAATGTGGCATTTCTGGCAGAAACTGTCCTATTTTGGGGATAAAAGAGGTATTTGTGGGTGAAAAGGTCCTATTTGAAGGGGGAAACGTGGTATTTCTTGGAGAAGATGTGATACATTTGGGAGAAATCTGGCATTTCTGGAAGTAACTGTCCTCTTTTGGGGATAAAAGAGGTATTTGTGGGTGAAAAGGTCCTATTTCAAGGGGGAAAGCTGGTATTTCTTGGAGAAGATGTGATATATTTGGGAGAAATGTGGCATTTCTGGAAGAAACTGTCCTATTTTGGGGATCAAAGAGGTATTTGTGGGTGAAAAGGTCCTATTTCAAGGGGGAAAGCTGGTATTTCTTGGAGAAGATGTGATATATTTGGGAGAAATGTGGCATTTCTGGAAGAAACTGTCCTATTTTGGGAATCAAACAGGCATTTCTGGGTGAAAAGGTCCTATTTGAAGGGGGAATCCTGGTATTTCTTGGAGAAGATGTGATACATTTGGGAGAAATGTGGCCTTTCTGGAAGAAAGTGTCCTATTTTGGGCGAGTAAGTTGGTATTTGTGGGAGAAGTTGTCATATATTTTGGAGAAAACTGGCATTTCTGGAAGAAAAAGTCCAATTTGGGGGGAGAAAGCTAGTATTTGTTGGAGAAAATGTCCAATTTCATGGGGGAAACCTGTTTTGTGTGGGAGAAAATATCCTATTTTTGGGCTAAAACAGGTATTTGTGGGAGAAAAGGTCCTATTTCAGGGGGGAAACCTGGTATGTGTTGGAGAAAGTGTTCTCTTTTTTGAGTTGAAATCGGGTGTTCCTTGAAGAAAATGACATATTTTTTGGGCGAAAAGTGGTATTTGTGGTAGTAAATGTCCTACGTTTGGGAAACAATGTAGCATTTCTGGGTGAAAATGTCCTGATTTGGGGAGGAATCTGGTATTTGTGGGAGAAAAAGAGGTATTTTGGGCGAGAAAGGTGGTATTTGTGGGAGAAAATGTCCTTTTTTTTGGGATAAAACAGGCATTTCTGGGAGAAAATGTCGTATTTCAGGGGGGAAACCTAGTATTTCTGGGAGAAGACGTTATATATTTGGGAGAAAACTGGTATTTCTGGAAGAAAAAGTCCGATTTGGGGAAAGAAAGCTGGTATTTGTGGGAGAAAGGGACCAATTTCAGGGGGGAAACCTGGGATGTTAGGGAGAAAATGTCCTATATTGGGGATAAAACAGGTATTTGTGGGTGAAAAGGTCTAATTTCAGGGGGGAAACCTGGTATTTGTGGGAGAAGATGTGCTATATTTGGGAGAAATGTGGCATTTCTGGAAGAAACTGTCCTATTTTGGGAATCAAACAGGTATTTCTGTGTGAAAAGGTCCTATTTCAAGGGGGAAAGCTGGTATTTCTTGGAGAAGATGTGATACATTTGGGAGAAATGTGGCCTTTCTGGAAGAAACTGTCCTCTTTTGGGGATAAAAGAGGTATTTGTGCGTGAAAAGGTCCTATTTGAAGGGGGAAACCTGGTATTTCTTGGAGAAGATGTGATATATTTGGGAGAAATGTGGCCTTTCTGGAAGAAACTGTCCTATTTTGGGGATCAAACAGGTATTTGTGGGTGAAAAGGTCCTATTTCAAGGGGGAGAGCTGGTATTTCTTGGAGAAGATGTGATATATTTGGGAGAAATGTGGCATTTCTGGAAGAAAATGTCCAATTTTGGGGATAAAAGAGGTATTTGTGGGTGAAAAGGTCCTATTTGAAGGGGGAAACCTGTTATTTCTTGGAGAAGATGTGATATATTTGGGAGAAATGTGGCATGTCAGGAAGAAACTGTCCTATTTTGGGGATAAAATAGGTATTTGTGTTTGAAAAGGTCCTATTTGAAGGGGGAAACCTGGTATTTCTTGGAGAAGATGTGATATATTTGGGAGAAATGTGGCATGTCTGGAAGAAACTGTCCTATTTTGGGGATAAAAGAGGTATTTGTGGGTGAAAAGGTCCTATTTGAAGGGGGAATCCTGGTATTTCTTGGAGAAGATGTTCTATATTTGGGAGAAATCTGGCATGTCTGGAAGAAACTGTCCTATTTTGGGGATAAAAGAGGTATTTGTGGGTGAAAAGGTCCTATTTCCAGGGGGAAAGCTGGTATTTCTTGGAGAAGATGTGATATATTTGGGAGAAATGTGGCCTTTTTGGAAGAAACTGTCCTATTTTGGGGATAAAAGAGGTATTTCAGGGTGAAAAGGTCCTATTTGAAGGGGGAAAGCTGGTATTTCTTGGAGAAGATGTGATACATTGGGGAGAAATGTGGCATTTCTGGAAGAAACTGTCCTCTTTTGGGGATAAAAGAGGTACTTGTGGGTGAAAAGGTCCTATTTGAAGGGGGAAACCTGATATTTCTTGGAGAAGATGTGATATATTTGGGAGAAATGTGGCTTTTCTGGAAGAAACTGTCCAATTTGAGGGATAAAAGAGGCATTTGTGGGTGAAAAGGTCCTATTTGAAGGCGGAAAGCTGGTATTTCTTGGAGAAGATGTGATATATTTGGGAGAAATGTGGCATTTCTGGAGGAAACTGTCCTATTTTGGGGATAAAAGAGGTATTTGTGGATGAAAAGTTCCTATTTCCAGGGGGAAACCTGGTATTTCTTGGAGAAGATGTGATATATTTGGGAGAAATCTGGTCTTTCTGGAAGTAACTGCCCTATTTTGGGGATAAAAGAGGTATTTGTGGGTGAAAAGGTCCTATTTGAAGGGGGAAAGCTGGTATTTCTTGGAGAAGATGTGATATATTTGGGAGAAATCTGGCATGTCTGGAAGAGAATGTCCTATTTGTGTGGTAAATGCTGGTATTTGTGTGAGAAAGTACCTATTTCATGAGGAATCCTGGTATTTCTTGGAGAAGCTGTGATATATTTGGGAGAAATCTGGCATTTCTAGCAGAAACTGTCCTATTTTGGGGATCAAAGAGGTATTTGTGGGTGAAAAGGTCCTATTTCGAGGGGGAAATCTGGTATTTCTAGCAGAAGATGTGATCTATTTGGGAGAAATGTGGCATTTCTGGAAGAAACTGTCCTATTTTGGGTATAAAACAGGTATTTGTGGGTGAAAAGGTCCTATTTGAAGGGGGAAAGCTGGTATTTCTTGGAGAAGATGTGATATATTTGGGAGAATTGTGGCATTTCTGGAAGAAACTGTCCTGTTTTGGGGATAAAACAGGTATTTGTGGGTGTAAAGGTCCTATTTCAAGGGGGAAACCTGGTATTTCTTGGAGGAGATGTGATATATTTGGGAGAAATGTGGCATTTCTGCAAGAAACTGTCCTCTTTTGGGGATAAAGAGGTATTTGTGGGTGAAAAGGTCCTATTTCAGGAGGAAAGCTGGTATTTCTTGGAGAAGATGTGATATATTTGGGAGAAATGTGGCATTTCTGGAGGAAACTGTCGTATTTTTGGGATAAAAGAGGTATATGTGGATGAAAAGTTCCTATTTCCAGGGGGAAAGCTGTTATTTCTTGGAGAAGATGTGATATATTTGGGAGAAATCTGGTCTATCTGGAAGAAACAGCCCTATTTTGGGGATAAAAGAGGTATTTGTGGGTGAAAAGGTCCTATTTGAAGGGGGAAAGCTGGTATTTCTTGGAGAAGATGTGATATATTTGGGAGAAATCTGGCATGTCTGGAAGAGAATGTCCTATTTGTGTGGTAAATGCTGGTATTTGTGTGAGAAAGTACCTATTTCATGAGGAATCCTGGTATTTCTTGGAGAAGCTGTGATATATTTGGGAGAAATCTGGCATTTCTAGCAGAAACTGTCCTATTTTGGGGATCAAAGAGGTATTTGTGGGTGAAAAGGTCCTATTTCGAGGGGGAAATCTGGTATTTCTAGCAGAAGATGTGATCTATTTGGGAGAAATGTGGCATTTCTGGAAGAAACTGTCCTATTTTGGGTATAAAACAGGTATTTGTGGGTGAAAAGGTCCTATTTGAAGGGGGAAAGCTGGTATTTCTTGGAGAAGATGTGATATATTTGGGAGAATTGTGGCATTTCTGGAAGAAACTGTCCTGTTTTGGGGATAAAACAGGTATTTGTGGGTGTAAAGGTCCTATTTCAAGGGGGAAACCTGGTATTTCTTGGAGGAGATGTGATATATTTGGGAGAAATGTGGCATTTCTGCAAGAAACTGTCCTCTTTTGGGGATAAAGAGGTATTTGTGGGTGAAAAGGTCCTATTTCAGGAGGAAAGCTGGTATTTCTTGGAGAAGATGTGATATATTTGGGAGAAATGTGGCATTTCTGGAGGAAACTGTCGTATTTTTGGGATAAAAGAGGTATATGTGGATGAAAAGTTCCTATTTCCAGGGGGAAAGCTGTTATTTCTTGGAGAAGATGTGATATATTTGGGAGAAATCTGGTCTATCTGGAAGAAACAGCCCTATTTTGGGGATAAAAGAGGTATTTGTGGGTGAAAAGGTCCTATTTGAAGGGGGAACCCTGGTATTTCTTGGAGAAGATGTGATATATTTGGGAGAAATGTGGCATTTCTGGAAGAAAATATCCTATTTGTGTGGGAAATGCAGGTATTTGTGGGAGAAAGTTCCTATCTGAAGGAGGAATCCTGGTATTTCTTGGAGAAGATGTGATATATTTGGGAGAAATGTGGCATTTCTGGAAGAAAATGTCAAATTTGGGGGGAGAAGGCTGGTATTTGTGGGAGAAAAGGTCCTATTTCCAGGAGGAATCCTGGTATTTCTTCGAGAAGATGTGATATATTTGGGAGAAATGTGGCATTTCTGGAAGAAGCTCTCCTATTTTAGGGATCAAACAGGTATTCGTGGGTGAAAAGGTCCTATTTGAAGGGGGAAAGCTGGTATTTCTTGGAGAAGATGTGATATATTTGGGAGAAATGTGGCATGTCAGGAAGAAAATGTCCAATTTGGGCGGAGAAGGCTGGTATTTGTGGGAGAAAAGGTCCTATTTGAAGGGGGAAAGCTGGTATTTCTTGGAGAAGATGTGATACATTTGGGAGAAATGTGGCATTTCTGGAAGAAACTGTCCTGTTTTGGGAATCAAACAGGTATTTGTGGGTGAAAAGGTCCTATTTCAAGGGGGAAACCTGGTATTTCTTGGAGAAGATGTGATCTATTTGGGAGAAATCTGGCATTTCTGGCAGAAACTGTCCTCTTTTGGGGATAAAACAGGTATTTGTGGGTGAAAAGGTCCTATTTCCAGGGGGAAACCTGGTATTTCTTGGAGAAGATGTGATATATTTGGGAGAAATGTGGCATGTCTGGACGAAACTGTCCTCTTTTGGGGATAAAAGAGGTATTTGTGGGTGAAAAGGTCCTATTTGAAGGGGGAAACCTGGTATTTCTTGGAGAAGATATGATATATTTGGGAGAAATCTGGCATGTCTGGAAGATAATATCCTATCTGGGGGGAGAAGGCTGGTATTTGTTGGAGAAAAGGTCCTATTTCTGGAGGAATCGTGGTATTTCTTGGAGAAGATGTGATATATTTGGGAGAAATGTGGCATTTCTGGAAGAAACTGTCCTATTTTAGGGATCAAACAGGTATTTGTGGGTGAAAAGGTCCAATTTCAAGGTGGAAACCTGGTATTTCTTGGAGAAGATGTTACATATTTGGGAGAAATGTGGCATTTCTGGATGAAACTGTCCTATTTTGGGGATAAAAGAGGTATTAGTGGTTGAAAAGGTCCTATTTGAAGGGGGAAAGCTGGTATTTCTTGGAGAAGATGTGATATATTTGGGAGAAATGTGGCCTTTCTGTAAGAAAATGTCCTATTTGGGGGAGAAGGCTGGTATTTGTTGGAAAAAAGGTCCTATTTCAGGAGGAATCCTGGTATTTCTTGGAGAAGATGTGATATATTTGGGAGAAATGTGGCATTTCTGGAAGAAAATGTCCTATTTGGGGGATAAAACAGGTATTTCTGGATGAGAAGGTCCTATTTGAAGGTGGAAACGTGGTATTTCTTGGAGAAGATGTGCTATATTTGGGAGAAATCTGGCATTTCTGGAAGAAACTGTCCCATTTTGGGGATAAAAGAGGTATTTGTGGGTGAAAAGGTCCTATTTGAAGGGGGAAACCTGGTATTTCTTGGAGAAGATGTGATATATTTAGGAGAAATATAGCATGTCATGAAGAAAATGTCCAATTTGTGGGGAGAAGGCAGGTATTTGTGGGTGAAAAGGTCCTATTTGAAGGGGAAAACCTGGTATTTCCTGGAGAAGATGTGATATATTTGGGAGAAATGTGGCATGTCTGGAAGAAACTGTCCTCTTTTGGGGATAAAAGAGGTATTTGTGGGCGAAAAGTTCCTATTTCTGGAGGAAACCTGGTATTTCTTGGAGAAGATGTGATATATTTGGGAGAAATGTGGCATTTCTGGAAGAAACTGTCCTCTTTTGGGGATAAAACAGGTATTTGTAGGTGAAAAGGTCCTCTTTCCAGGGGGAAACCTGGTATTTCTTGGAGGAGATGTGCTATATTTGGGAGAAATGAGGCCTTTCTGGAAGAAACTGTCCTATTTTGGGGATAAAAGAGGTATTTGTGGGTGAAAAGGTCCTATTTGAAGGGGGAATGCTGTTATTTCTTGGAGAAGATGTGATACATTTGGGAGAAATGTGGCCTTTCTGGAAGAAACTGTCCTCTTTTGGGGATAAAAGAGGTATTTGTGCGTGAAAAGGTCCTATTTGAAGGGGGAAACCTGGTATTTCTTGGAGAAGATGTGATATATTTGGGAGAAATGTGGCCTTTCTGGAAGAAACTGTCCTATTTTGGGGATCAAACAGGTATTTGTGGGTGAAAAGGTCCTATTTCAAGGGGGAGAGCTGGTATTTCTTGGAGAAGATGTGATATATTTGGGAGAAATGTGGCATTTCTGGAAGAAAATGTCCAATTTTGGGGATAAAAGAGGTATTTGTGGGTGAAAAGGTCCTATTTGAAGGGGGAAACCTGGTATTTCTTGGAGAAGATGTGATATATTTGGGAGAAATGTGGCATGTCAGGAAGAAACTGTCCTATTTTGGGGATAAAATAGGTATTTGTGTTTGAAAAGGTCCTATTTGAAGGGGGAAACCTGGTATTTCTTGGAGAAGATGTGATATATTTGGGAGAAATGTGGCATGTCTGGAAGAAACTGTCCTATTTTGGGGATAAAAGAGGTATTTGTGGGTGAAAAGGTCCTATTTGAAGGGGGAATCCTGGTATTTCTTGGAGAAGATGTTCTATATTTGGGAGAAATCTGGCATGTCTGGAAGAAACTGTCCTATTTTGGGGATTAAAGAGGTATTTGTGGGTGAAAAGGTCCTATTTCCAGGGGGAAAGCTGGTATTTCTTGGAGAAGATGTGATATATTTGGGAGAAATGTGGCCTTTTTGGAAGAAACTGTCCTATTTTGGGGATAAAAGAGGTATTTCAGGGTGAAAAGGTCCTATTTGAAGGGGGAAAGCTGGTATTTCTTGGAGAAGATGTGATATATTTGGGAGAAATGTGGCATTTCTGGAAGAAACTGTCCTATTTTGGGGATAAAAGAGGTACTTGTGGGTGAAAAGGTCCTATTTGAAGGGGGAAACCTGATATTTCTTGGAGAAGATGTGATATATTTGGGAGAAATGTGGCATTTCTGGAAGAAAATGTCCTATTTTGGGGATCAAACAAGTATTTGTGGGAGAAAAGGTTCTATTTGAAGGGGGAAAGCTGGTATTTCTTGGAGAAGATGTGATATATTTGGGAGAAATGTGGCATTTCTGGAAGAAACTGTCCAATTTGAGGGATAAAAGAGGCATTTGTGGGTGAAAAGGTCCTATTTGAAGGGGGAAAGCTGGTATTTCTTGGAGAAGATGTGATATATTTGGGAGAAATGTGGCATTTCTGGAGGAAACTGTCCTATTTTGGGGATAAAAGAGGTATTTGTGGATGAAAAATTCCTATTTCCAGGGGGAAACCTGGTATTTCTTGGAGAAGATGTGATATATTTGGGAGAAATCTGGTCTTTCTGGAAGTAACTGCCCTATTTTGGGGATAAAAGAGGTATTTGTGGGTGAAAAGGTCCTATTTGAAGGGGGAAAGCTGGTATTTCTTGGAGAAGATGTGATATATTTGGGAGAAATCTGGCATGTCTGGAAGAAAATGTCCTATTTGTGTGGTAAATGCTGGTATTTGTGTGAGAAAGTACCTATTTCATGAGGAATCCTGGTATTTCTTGGAGAAGCTGTGATATATTTGGGAGAAATCTGGCATTTCTGGCAGAAACTGTCCTATTTTGGGGATCAAAGAGGTATTTGTGGGTGAAAAGGTCCTATTTCGAGGGGGAAATCTGGTATTTCTAGCAGAAGATGTGATCTATTTGGGAGAAATGTGGCATTTCTGGAAGTAACTGCCCTATTTTGGGGATAAAAGAGGTATTTGTGGGTGAAAAGGTCCTATTTGAAGGGGGAGAGCTGGTATTTCTTGGAGAAGATGTGATATATTTGGGAGAAATGTGGCATTTCTGGAAGAAACTGTCCTATTTTGGGGATAAAAGAGGTATTTGTGGGTGAAAAGGTCCTATTTCAAGGGGGAAAGCTGGTATTTCTTGGAGAAGATGTGATAGATTTGGGAGAAATGTGGCATTTCTGGAAGAAACTGTCCTATTTTGGGGGAGTAAGTTGGTATTTGTGGGAGAAGTTGTCATATATTTGGGAGAAATGTGGCATTTCTGGAAGAAAAAGTCCAATTTGGGGGGAGAAAGCTAGTATTTGTGGGAGAAAATGTCCAATTTCATGGGGGAAACCTGTTTTGTGTGGGAGAAAATATCCTATTTTGGGGCTAAAACAGGTATTTGTGGGAGAAAAGGTCCTATTTCAGGGGGGAAACCTGGTATGTGTTGGAGAATGTGTTCTCTTTTTTGAGTTGAAATCGGGTGTTCCTTGAAGAAAATGACATATTTTTTGGGCGAAAAGTGGTATTTCTTGTAGAAAATGTCCTACGTTTGGGAAACAATGTAGCATTTCTGGGTGAAAATGTCCTGATTTGGGGAGGAATCTGGTATTTGTGGGAGAAAAAGAGGTATTTTGGGCGAGAAAGGTGGTATTTGTGGGAGAAAATGTCCTGTTTTTTGGGATAAAACAGGTATTTGTGGGAGAAAATATCCTATTTTGGGGATAAAACAGGCATTTCTGGGAGAAAATGTCGTATTTCAGGGGGGAAATGTAGTATTTCTGGGAGAAGACGTTATATATTTGGGAGAAAACTGGCATTTCTGGAAGAAAAAGTCTGATTTGGGGAAAGAAAGCTGGTATTTGTGGGAGAAAAGGACCAATTTCAGGGGGGAAACCTGGGATGTTAGGGAGAAAATGTCCTATTTTGGGGATAAAACAGGTATTTGTGGGTGAAAGGGTCTAATTTCAGGGGGGAAACCTGGTATTTGTGGGAGAAGATGTGGTATATTTGGGAGAAATGTGGCATTTCTGGAAGAAACTGTCCTCTTTTGGGGATAAAAGAGGTATTTGTGGGTGAAAAGGTCCTATTTGAAGGGGGAAACCTGGTATTTCTTGGAGAAGATGTGATATATTTGGGAGAAATGTGGCATTTCTGGCAGAAACTGTCCTATTTTGGGAATCAAACAGGTATTTGTGGGTGAAAAGGTCCTATTTGAAGGGGGAAACCTGGTATTTCCAGGAGAAGATGTGATACATTTGGGAGAAATCTGGCATGTCTGGCAGAAACTGTCCTATTTTGGGGATCAAAGAGGTATTTGTGGGTGAAAAGGTCCTATTTCAAGGGGGAAACCTGGTATTTCTTGGAGAAGATGTGATATATTTGGGAGAAATCTGGCCTTTCTGGAAGACAATGTCCTATTTTGGGGATAAAAGAGGTATTTGTGGGTGAAAAGGTCCTATTTCAAGGGGGAAACCTGGTATTTCTTGGAGGAGAAGATGTGATAGATTTGGAAGAAATGTGGCATGTTAGGAAGAAACTGTCCTATTTTGGGGATAAAAGAGGTATTTGTGGGTGAAAAGGTCCTATTTCAAGGGGGAAACCTGGTATTTCTTGGAGAAGATGCTCTATATTTGGGAGAAATGTGGCCTTTCTGGAAGAAAATGTCCTATTTTTGGGAGAAGGCTGGTATTTGTGGGTGAAAAGGTCCTATTTGAAGGGGGAAACCTGGTATTTCTTGTAGAAGATGTTACATATTTGAGAGAAATCTGTCATGTCAGGAAGGAAATCTCCTGTTTTGGGCATAAAATAGGTATTTGTGGGTGAAAAGGTCCTATTTGAAGGGGGAAACGTGGTATTTCTTGGAGAAGATGTGATATATTTGGGAGAAATGTGGCATTTCTGGAAGAAACTGCCCTATTTTGGGGGTAAAAGAGGTATTTGTGGGTGAAAAGGTCCTATTTGAAGGCGGAAACCTAATATTTCTTGGAGAAGATGTGGTATATTTGGGAGAAATGTGGCATTTCTGGAGGAAACTGTCCTATTTTGGGGCAGTAAGTTGGTATTTGTGGGAGAAGTTGTCATATATTTTGGAGAAAACTGGCATTTCTGGAAGAAAAAGTCCAATTTGGGGGGAGAAAGCTAGTATTTGTGGGAGAAAATGTCCAATTTCATGGGGGAAACCTGTTTTGTGTGGGAGAAAATATCCTATTTTTGGGCTAAAACAGGTATTTGTGGGAGAAAAGGTCCTATTTCAGGGGGGAAACCTGGTATGTGTTGGAGAAAGTGTTCTCTTTTTTGAGTTGAAATCGGGTGTTCCTTGAAGAAAATGACATATTTTTTGGGCGAAAAGTGGTATTTCTTGTAGAAAATGTCCTACGTTTGGGAAACAATGTAGCATTTCTGGGAGAAAATGTCCTGATTTGGGGAGGAATCTGGTATTTGTGGGAGAAAAAGAGGTATTTTGGGCGAGAAAGGTGGTATTTGTGGGAGAAAATGTCCTGTTTTTTGGGATAAAACAGGTATTTGTGGGAGAAAATATCCCATTTTGGGGATAAAACAGGCATTTCTGGGAGAAAATGTCGTATTTCAGGGGGAAACCTAGTATTTCTGGGAGAAGACGTTATATATTTGGGAGAAAACTGGTATTTCTGGAAGAAAAAGTCCGATTTGGGGAAAGAAAGCTGGTATTTGTGGGAGAAAGGGACCAATTTCAGGGGGGAAACCTGGGATGTTAGGGAGAAAATGTCCTATTTTGGGGATAAAACAGGTATTTGTGGGTGAAAAGGTCTAATTTCAGGGGGGAAACCTGGTATTTGTGGGAGAAGATGTGGTATATTTGGGAGAAATGTGGCATTTCTGGCAGAAACTGTCCTATTTTGGGAATCAAAGAGGTATTTGTGGGTGAAAAGGTCCTATTTGAAGGGGGAAACCTGGTATTTCTTGGAGAAGATGTGGTATATTTGGGAGAAATGTGGCATTTCTGGAAGAAACTGTCCTATTTTGGGGATCAAAGAGGTATTTGTGGGTGAAAAGGTCCTATTTCAAGGGGGAACCTGGTATTTCTTGGAGAAGATGTGATATATTTGGGAGAAATGTGGCATGTCAGGAAGAAACTGTCCTATTTTGGGGATAAAAGAGGTATTTGTGGGTGAAAAGGTCCTATTTGAAGGGGGAAACGTGGTATTTCTTGGAGAAGATGTGGTATATTTGAGAGAAATCTGGCATGTCGGAAGAAACTGTCCTCTTTTGGGGATAAAAGAGGTATTTGTGGGTGAAAAGGTCCTATTTGAAGGGGGAATCCTGGTATTTCTTGGAGAAGATGCTCTATATTTGGGAGAAATCTGGCATGTCTGGAAGAAACTGTCCTATTTTGGGGATCAAACAGGTATTTGTGGGTGAAAAGGTCCTATTTGAAGGGGGAAACCTGGTATTTCTTGGAGAAGATGTGATATATTTGGGAGAAATGTGGCCTTTCTGGAAGAAACTGTCCTATTTTGTGGATAAAAGAGGTATTTCAGGGTGAAAAGGTCCTATTTCCAGGGGGAAAGCTGGTATTTCTTGGATAAGATGTGATACATTTGGGAGAAATGTGGCATCTCTGGAAGAAACTGTCCTATTTTGGGGATAAAAGAGGTATTTGTGGGTGAAAAGGTCCTATTTGAAGGGGGAAACCTGGTATTTCTTGGGGAAGATGTGATATATTTGGGAGAAATGTGGCATTTCTGGAAGAAAATGTCCAATTTGTGGGGAGAAGGCTGGTATTTCTGTGTGAAAAGGTCCTATTTGAAGGGGGAAACCTGGTATTTCTTGTAGAAGATGTGATATATTTGGGAGAAATCTGTCATGTCAGGAAGGAAATGTCCTATTTTGGGGATAAAAGAGGTCTTTGTGGGTGAAAAGGTCCTATTTGAAGGGGGAACCCTGGTATTTCTTGGAGAAGATGTGATATATTTGGGAGAAATGAGGCATTTCTGGAAGAAACTGTCCTCTTTTGGGGATAAAAGAGGTATTTGTGGGTGAAAAGGTCCTATTTGAAGGGGGAAACCTGGTATTTCTTGGAGAAGATGTTCTATATTTGGGAGAAATGTGGCATTTCTGGAAGAAAATGTCCTATTTTGGGGAGCAAAGAAGTATTTGTGGGTGAAAAGGTTCTATTTGAAGGGGGAAAGCTGGTATTTCTTGTAGAAGATGTGATATATTTTGGAGAAATGTGGCTTTTCTGGAAGAAACTGTCCAATTTGAGGGATAAAAGAGGTATTTGTGGGTGAAAAGGTCCTATTTGAAGGCGGAAAGCTGGTATTTCTTGGAGAAGATGTGATATATTTGGGAGAAATGTGGCATTTCTGGTGGAAACTGTCCTATTTTGGGGATAAAAGAGGTATTTGTGGGTGAAAAGTTCCTATTTCCAGGGGGAAACCTGGTATTTCTTGGAGAAGATGTGATATATTTGGGAGAAATCTGGTCTTTCTGGAAGTAACTGCCCTATTTTGGGGATAAAAGAGGTATTTGTGGGTGAAAAGGTCCTATTTGAAGGGGGAAACCTGGTATTTCTTGGAGAAGATGTGATATATTTGGGAGAAATCTGGCATGTCTGGAAGAAAATATCCTATTTGTGTGGGAAATGCTGGTATTTGTGTGAGAAAGTACCTATTTCATGAGGAATCCTGGTATTTCTTGGAGAAGATGTGATATATTTGGGAGAAATCTGGTCTATCTGGAAGAAACAGCCCTATTTTGGGGATAAAAGAGGTATTTGTGGGTGAAAAGGTCCTATTTGAAGGGGGAACCCTGGTATTTCTTGGAGAAGATGTGATATATTTGGGAGAAATGTGGCATTTCTGGAAGAAAATATCCTATTTGTGTGGGAAATGCAGGTATTTGTGGGAGAAAGTTCCTATCTGAAGGAGGAATCCTGGTATTTCTTGGAGAAGATGTGATATATTTGGGAGAAATGTGGCATTTCTGGAAGAAAATGTCAAATTTGGGGGGAGAAGGCTGGTATTTGTGGGAGAAAAGGTCCTATTTCCAGGAGGAATCCTGGTATTTCTTCGAGAAGATGTGATATATTTGGGAGAAATGTGGCATTTCTGGAAGAAGCTCTCCTATTTTAGGGATCAAACAGGTATTCGTGGGTGAAAAGGTCCTATTTGAAGGGGGAAAGCTGGTATTTCTTGGAGAAGATGTGATATATTTGGGAGAAATGTGGCATGTCAGGAAGAAAATGTCCAATTTGGGGGGAGAAGGCTGGTATTTGTGGGAGAAAAGGTCCTATTTGAAGGGGGAAAGCTGGTATTTCTTGGAGAAGATGTGATATATTTGGGAGAAATGTGGCATTTCTGGAAGAAACTGTCCTCTTTTGGGGATCAAACAGGTATTTGTGGGTGAAAAGGTCCTATTTCAAGGGGGAAACCTGGTATTTCTTGGAGAAGATGTGATCTATTTGGGAGAAATCTGGCATTTCTGGCAGAAACTGTCCTCTTTTGGGGATAAAACAGGTATTTGTGGGTGAAAAGGTCCTATTTCCAGGGGGAAACCTGGTATTTCTTGGAGAAGATGTGATATATTTGGGAGAAATGTGGCATGTCTGGACGAAACTGTCCTCTTTTGGGGATAAAAGAGGTATTTGTGGGTGAAAAGGTCCTATTTGAAGGGGGAAACCTGGTATTTCTTGGAGAAGATATGATATATTTGGGAGAAATCTGGCATGTCTGGAAGATAATATCCTATCTGGGGGGAGAAGGCTGGTATTTGTTGGAGAAAAGGTCCTATTTGAAGGGGGAATGCTGGTATTTCTTGGAGAAGATGTGATATATTTGGGAGAAATCTGGCATTTCTGGAAGTAACTGCCCTATTTTGGGGGACTAAGTTGGTATTTGTGGGAGAAGTTGTCATATATTTTGAAGAAAACTGGCATTTCTGGAAGAAAAAGTCCAATTTGGGGGGAGAAAGCTAGTATTTGTGGGAGAAAAGGTCCAATTTCATGGGGGAAACCTGTTTTGTGTGGGAGAAAATATCCTATTTTGGGGCTAAAACAGGTATTTGTGGGAGAAAAGGTCCTATTTCAGGGGGGAAACCTGGTATGTGTTGGAGAAAGTGTTCTCTTTTTTGAGTTGAAATCGGGTGTTCCTAGAAGAAAATGACATATTTTTTGGGCGAAAAGTGGTATTTCTTGTAGAAAATGTCCTACGTTTGGGAAACAATGTAGCATTTCTGGGAGAAAATGTCCTGATTTGGGGAGGAATCTGGTATTTGTGGGAGAAAAAGAGGTATTTTGGGCGAGAAAGGTGGTATTTGTGGAGAAAATGTCCTGTTTTTTGGGATAAAACAGGTATTTGTGGGAGAAAATATCCCATTTTGGGGATAAAACAGGCATTTCTGGGAGAAAATGTCGTATTTCAGGGGGGAAATGTAGTATTTCTGGGAGAAGACGTTATATATTTGGGAGAAAACTGGTATTTCTGGAAGAAAAAGTCCGATTTGGGGAAAGAAAGCTGGTATTTGTGGGAGAAAGGGACCAATTTCAGGGGGGAAACCTGGGATGTTAGGGAGAAAATGTCCTATTTTGGGGATCAAACAGGTATTTGTGGGTGAAAAGGTCTAATTTCAGGGGGGAAACCTGGTATTTGTGGGAGAAGATGTGGTATATTTGGGAGAAATGTGGCATTTCTGGAAGAAACTGTCCTCTTTTGGGGATCAAAGAGGTATTTGTGGGTGAAAAGGTCCTATTTCAAGGGGGAAACGTGGTATTTCTTGGAGAAGATGTGGTATATTTGGGAGAAATGTGGCATTTCTGGAAGAAACTGTCCTCTTTTGGGGATAAAAGAGGTATTTGTGGGTGAAAAGGTCCTATTTGAAGGGGGAAAGCTGGTATTTCTTGGAGAAGATGTGATATATTTGGGAGAAATGTGGCCTTTCTGGAAGAAACTGTCCTCTTTTGGGGATAAAAGAGGTATTTGTGGGTGAAAAGGTCCTATTTGAAGGGGGAAACGTGGTATTTCTTGGAGAAGATGTGATATATTTGGGTGATATGTGGCCTTTCTGGAAGACAATGTCCTCTTTTGGGGATAAAAGAGGTATTTGTGAGACAAAAGGTCCTATTTGAAGGGGGAAACCTGGTATTTCTTGGAGAAGATGTGATATATTTGGGACAAATGTGGCATTTCTGGAAGAAACTGTCCTCTTTTGGGGATCAAACAGGTATTTGTGGGTGAAAAGGTCCTATTTGAAGGGAGAAACGTGTTATTTCTTGGAGAAGATGTGATATATCTGGGAGAAATGTGGCATGTCAGGAAGAAACTTTCCTCTTTTGGGGATCAAACAGGTATTTGTG
Source organism: Lophura swinhoii (assembly GCA_030408155.1). Classification (NCBI taxonomy): domain Eukaryota; kingdom Metazoa; phylum Chordata; class Aves; order Galliformes; family Phasianidae; genus Lophura; species Lophura swinhoii. The sequence continues at coordinate 6,699,620 of CM059475.1, forward strand.
GGTGAAAAGGTCCTATTTGAAGGGGGAAAGCTGGTATTTCTTGGAGAAGATGTGATATACTTGGGAGAAATGTGGCATTTCTGGAAGAAACTGTCCTATTTTGGGGATAAAAGAGGTATTTGTGGGTGAAAATGTCCTATTTCCAGGGGGAAGCGTGGTATTTCTTGGAGAAGATGTGATCTATTTGGGAGAAATGTGGCATTTCTGGAAGAAACTGTCCTATTTTGGGGATAAAAGAGGTATTTGTGGGTGAAAATGTCCTATTTCCAGGGGGAAGCGTGGTATTTCTTGGAGAAGATGTGATATATTTGGGAGAAATGTGGCATTTCTGGCAGAAACTGTCCTATTTTGGGGATAAAAGAGGTATTTGTGGGTGAAAAGGTCCTATTTGAAGGGGGAAACGTGGTATTTCTTGGAGAAGATGTGATACATTTGGGAGAAATCTGGCATTTCTGGAAGTAACTGTCCTCTTTTGGGGATAAAAGAGGTATTTGTGGGTGAAAAGGTCCTATTTCAAGGGGGAAAGCTGGTATTTCTTGGAGAAGATGTGATATATTTGGGAGAAATGTGGCATTTCTGGAAGAAACTGTCCTATTTTGGGGATCAAAGAGGTATTTGTGGGTGAAAAGGTCCTATTTCAAGGGGGAAAGCTGGTATTTCTTGGAGAAGATGTGATATATTTGGGAGAAATGTGGCATTTCTGGAAGAAACTGTCCTATTTTGGGAATCAAACAGGCATTTCTGGGTGAAAAGGTCCTATTTGAAGGGGGAATCCTGGTATTTCTTGGAGAAGATGTGATACATTTGGGAGAAATGTGGCCTTTCTGGAAGAAAGTGTCCTATTTTGGGCGAGTAAGTTGGTATTTGTGGGAGAAGTTGTCATATATTTTGGAGAAAACTGGCATTTCTGGAAGAAAAAGTCCAATTTGGGGGGAGAAAGCTAGTATTTGTTGGAGAAAATGTCCAATTTCATGGGGGAAACCTGTTTTGTGTGGGAGAAAATATCCTATTTTTGGGCTAAAACAGGTATTTGTGGGAGAAAAGGTCCTATTTCAGGGGGGAAACCTGGTATGTGTTGGAGAAAGTGTTCTCTTTTTTGAGTTGAAATCGGGTGTTCCTTGAAGAAAATGACATATTTTTTGGGCGAAAAGTGGTATTTGTGGTAGTAAATGTCCTACGTTTGGGAAACAATGTAGCATTTCTGGGTGAAAATGTCCTGATTTGGGGAGGAATCTGGTATTTGTGGGAGAAAAAGAGGTATTTTGGGCGAGAAAGGTGGTATTTGTGGGAGAAAATGTCCTTTTTTTTGGGATAAAACAGCATTTCTGGGAGAAAATGTCGTATTTCAGGGGGGAAACCTAGTATTTCTGGGAGAAGACGTTATATATTTGGGAGAAAACTGGTATTTCTGGAAGAAAAAGTCCGATTTGGGGAAAGAAAGCTGGTATTTGTGGGAGAAAGGGACCAATTTCAGGGGGGAAACCTGGGATGTTAGGGAGAAAATGTCCTATATTGGGGATAAAACAGGTATTTGTGGGTGAAAAGGTCTAATTTCAGGGGGGAAACCTGGTATTTGTGGGAGAAGATGTGCTATATTTGGGAGAAATGTGGCATTTCTGGAAGAAACTGTCCTATTTTGGGAATCAAACAGGTATTTCTGTGTGAAAAGGTCCTATTTCAAGGGGGAAAGCTGGTATTTCTTGGAGAAGATGTGATACATTTGGGAGAAATGTGGCCTTTCTGGAAGAAACTGTCCTCTTTTGGGGATAAAAGAGGTATTTGTGCGTGAAAAGGTCCTATTTGAAGGGGGAAACCTGGTATTTCTTGGAGAAGATGTGATATATTTGGGAGAAATGTGGCCTTTCTGGAAGAAACTGTCCTATTTTGGGGATCAAACAGGTATTTGTGGGTGAAAAGGTCCTATTTCAAGGGGGAGAGCTGGTATTTCTTGGAGAAGATGTGATATATTTGGGAGAAATGTGGCATTTCTGGAAGAAAATGTCCAATTTTGGGGATAAAAGAGGTATTTGTGGGTGAAAAGGTCCTATTTGAAGGGGGAAACCTGTTATTTCTTGGAGAAGATGTGATATATTTGGGAGAAATGTGGCATGTCAGGAAGAAACTGTCCTATTTTGGGGATAAAATAGGTATTTGTGTTTGAAAAGGTCCTATTTGAAGGGGGAAACCTGGTATTTCTTGGAGAAGATGTGATATATTTGGGAGAAATGTGGCATGTCTGGAAGAAACTGTCCTATTTTGGGGATAAAAGAGGTATTTGTGGGTGAAAAGGTCCTATTTGAAGGGGGAATCCTGGTATTTCTTGGAGAAGATGTTCTATATTTGGGAGAAATCTGGCATGTCTGGAAGAAACTGTCCTATTTTGGGGATTAAAGAGGTATTTGTGGGTGAAAAGGTCCTATTTCCAGGGGGAAAGCTGGTATTTCTTGGAGAAGATGTGATATATTTGGGAGAAATGTGGCCTTTTTGGAAGAAACTGTCCTATTTTGGGGATAAAAGAGGTATTTCAGGGTGAAAAGGTCCTATTTGAAGGGGGAAAGCTGGTATTTCTTGGAGAAGATGTGATACATTGGGGAGAAATGTGGCATTTCTGGAAGAAACTGTCCTCTTTTGGGGATAAAAGAGGTACTTGTGGGTGAAAAGGTCCTATTTGAAGGGGGAAACCTGATATTTCTTGGAGAAGATGTGATATATTTGGGAGAAATGTGGCTTTTCTGGAAGAAACTGTCCAATTTGAGGGATAAAAGAGGCATTTGTGGGTGAAAAGGTCCTATTTGAAGGCGGAAAGCTGGTATTTCTTGGAGAAGATGTGATATATTTGGGAGAAATGTGGCATTTCTGGAGGAAACTGTCCTATTTTGGGGATAAAAGAGGTATTTGTGGATGAAAAGTTCCTATTTCCAGGGGGAAACCTGGTATTTCTTGGAGAAGATGTGATATATTTGGGAGAAATCTGGTCTTTCTGGAAGTAACTGCCCTATTTTGGGGATAAAAGAGGTATTTGTGGGTGAAAAGGTCCTATTTGAAGGGGGAAAGCTGGTATTTCTTGGAGAAGATGTGATATATTTGGGAGAAATCTGGCATGTCTGGAAGAGAATGTCCTATTTGTGTGGTAAATGCTGGTATTTGTGTGAGAAAGTACCTATTTCATGAGGAATCCTGGTATTTCTTGGAGAAGCTGTGATATATTTGGGAGAAATCTGGCATTTCTAGCAGAAACTGTCCTATTTTGGGGATCAAAGAGGTATTTGTGGGTGAAAAGGTCCTATTTCGAGGGGGAAATCTGGTATTTCTAGCAGAAGATGTGATCTATTTGGGAGAAATGTGGCATTTCTGGAAGAAACTGTCCTATTTTGGGTATAAAACAGGTATTTGTGGGTGAAAAGGTCCTATTTGAAGGGGGAAAGCTGGTATTTCTTGGAGAAGATGTGATATATTTGGGAGAATTGTGGCATTTCTGGAAGAAACTGTCCTGTTTTGGGGATAAAACAGGTATTTGTGGGTGTAAAGGTCCTATTTCAAGGGGGAAACCTGGTATTTCTTGGAGGAGATGTGATATATTTGGGAGAAATGTGGCATTTCTGCAAGAAACTGTCCTCTTTTGGGGATAAAGAGGTATTTGTGGGTGAAAAGGTCCTATTTCAGGAGGAAAGCTGGTATTTCTTGGAGAAGATGTGATATATTTGGGAGAAATGTGGCATTTCTGGAGGAAACTGTCGTATTTTTGGGATAAAAGAGGTATATGTGGATGAAAAGTTCCTATTTCCAGGGGGAAAGCTGTTATTTCTTGGAGAAGATGTGATATATTTGGGAGAAATCTGGTCTATCTGGAAGAAACAGCCCTATTTTGGGGATAAAAGAGGTATTTGTGGGTGAAAAGGTCCTATTTGAAGGGGGAAAGCTGGTATTTCTTGGAGAAGATGTGATATATTTGGGAGAAATCTGGCATGTCTGGAAGAGAATGTCCTATTTGTGTGGTAAATGCTGGTATTTGTGTGAGAAAGTACCTATTTCATGAGGAATCCTGGTATTTCTTGGAGAAGCTGTGATATATTTGGGAGAAATCTGGCATTTCTAGCAGAAACTGTCCTATTTTGGGGATCAAAGAGGTATTTGTGGGTGAAAAGGTCCTATTTCGAGGGGGAAATCTGGTATTTCTAGCAGAAGATGTGATCTATTTGGGAGAAATGTGGCATTTCTGGAAGAAACTGTCCTATTTTGGGTATAAAACAGGTATTTGTGGGTGAAAAGGTCCTATTTGAAGGGGGAAAGCTGGTATTTCTTGGAGAAGATGTGATATATTTGGGAGAATTGTGGCATTTCTGGAAGAAACTGTCCTGTTTTGGGGATAAAACAGGTATTTGTGGGTGTAAAGGTCCTATTTCAAGGGGGAAACCTGGTATTTCTTGGAGGAGATGTGATATATTTGGGAGAAATGTGGCATTTCTGCAAGAAACTGTCCTCTTTTGGGGATAAAGAGGTATTTGTGGGTGAAAAGGTCCTATTTCAGGAGGAAAGCTGGTATTTCTT